>BSBK01008974.1:2500-442921 GCA_027943335.1 Chamaecyparis obtusa | reverse complement strand
TATATATATACATATATATACATACATATATATATATATATACATATATATAGATACATATATACATAATATATATATATAGATACAATAAATATACATAAATATATATATATATATAGAGATACATATATATATATAATATATATAATATACATATTATACATATACATATATACATATATGTATATATATATACATATATACATATACATATATACATATATACATATACATATATACATATATACATATATACATATATATATACATATATATAAATATACATATAGAATATATATATATATACATATAGATATATATATATACTATATATACATATAGATATATATATATATACATATATATACATATAGATATATATATATATACATATATATACATATAGAATATATATACTACTACATATAGATATATATATATATACATATATATACATATAGATTATATATATACATATATGTATACATATATATATGCATATATGTATACATATATGTATATATATATCTATACATTATATGTATATATATATATATATGTATGTATATCTATATATATATATATACACACACACACACACACACACACACACACACATATATAGATAATATATATATATATATAATATATATATATATATATATATATATATATATATATATATTATATATATATATATAAATATTATATATATAATATATATATATATAATATATATATATATACACACACACACACATCAATTATATATCTATACTCTACATATATACCACTCTATCCACTAGACCTCACTCTCACATACTACACTCACATATCACACTCATCTCCCATCTATAACCTCTACTCCCTAAATCCTACTCACACCATACTCTACATACTATCTCACACTCACTCAGTACTACTCTATATTCATGTCTCTACTAATGCCTAGTTATACTACACATCATACAGCAAACATACACGTGTATGTATGAGTTTCTAGCATATATCATACTAGACAAACCCATGAAAACCTTCTGTAGGAAAGCAAAACAAGACACCATTGGGGAAAATAATGCCCAAAATAAATAAAATTTGAACAATTTAGGGCTTAGTACAAAGTGGACACTAAAGAATGAATCATATCAATTGACTGGAAGAGAAGGATAACCATGATGGGTACCAGGTTTCATGATGTTGTGGATAGCCATGTACAATGACTAATCCTAAAACTAGTCAAAAAATTAGCACAATATTGCATACCCATTATATGTCATGAATAAAAAAACCAAAGATTCTGAATTATAATATATACTCATTAAATTTCATGATGTAACTACGATGGGATTCAAGAAATGGTATAATGTTGTTTCTAAAATTGAATTGCTATGAGATTATTAGTATCTAACTAGGACAATACACCAAACTCAAAACCTTCTAGGAAATACAGATAAATGATGAAAAATACATCAAACAATAATGCAAACACATTACATTTCACATTATATAGTGAAAGAAATCAAATGACTCAAACCCCTCGATGACATATAGAGAAATGATGAAAAAATACATCAAACTACAACTACGAATGAGTTTGAAGCAATGTTTACAACAAAATGGAAAGGTTAAAATTTGAGGGGAGGTGCTACCTTAAAAACATTGCATGTTGTACCTAATATGTAACTATATATGAATACATATATGTATGTGTATATGTATTGGAGGAGATAAATATGTAACTATGATGGGATTAAAGAAATGGTAGTCATGTTGTTTCTAAAATATGTATGCATCTGAACCAGTATAATTTGTATACATATAACTAATGCATACACTAAATATAAACTTATGAACAATAGTTTGATTTATAAAAATATGATATTAAATAGTATGTAAACATTGTATTGAATAAATGACAATGTTGTTTCTAAATTTGAACTGTTGACATTATTAGAAGCTTAGTGAAAAAATATAATTTGGTATGCCTCTAAATAATGCATACCATCTTTCAAAAATCATTCAGCATCCCATTAAAATCATTTGAAACCCCATTCATAAACACCTAAGCACCCATCTCCATGTAGGGAATGAGACGTTGCCCAATGTTTCATAATAATAGTAGTTTGATTTATGAAAACATGAATTAAATAGTCTATAAATGTTGCATTAAAGAAATGAAAATGTTGTTTTCAAAATTTGGACACATGTGGTTATTAACAATTGTTTCTAAATAATGCATATTGTGAACACATATGTATGAACAATAATTTGGTTTATGAAAACATGAATTAAATAGTATACTAAGGTACCAACTTGAACAAGCCCCCTAATATCAAGAATGTGCAAATGATGCCTTAGGTAACTATGAAAGATGCAGAGGATATTCAGTACAAACAAAGAGAATTTGAAATGAAAATGACACTGAAAATTCTCTCTTATAAAAACACTTGAATGTGGAAATGAATGCACTGATATGTGGTTGTTCATTTTGAATTTGAAAATAGAGAGGGCACAAATTGGTCATTTCATACTGCACTTACGCTCCATTTATTTCTCCTTTCTATGATGACTTCATCAGTTTAGTTTTGTTTGATTTTTTTCTTTGTTTATTTGTTCATTGGTGAGACTTACACCACCTATTGTATGTCTAACTACATGTAGCAGTATAAGTAAATGCATGAAGATGTGATAGGATATGTGGGAGAATGTGCATATTAGAACACACAAAGCTAATAATTATTTTTATTGTAACATAAAATGTACCAATAGATGCAAGGATTTGTTGGAGATGTGCATATGAGAGCACATAAGTTTACAATTATTTTTTATTGTAACATACAATGCACCAATAGTTGTGCATATTTGTATCTAAATAGAATATATTATGAGTTTTTGGGACACTTTTTTTTGGTTCTATTTCTAAACATTAAAATGATTTTTTGAATAAAAATTTAATCCCTATTTTCCAACCTGGTGTATATTATAAACATAATTGTACCAACAGATGTAAACTTGTATTGTTCAACTATACATAATATAGTGGATTGGTATTGGTGTATGATGCAATTATGTTTTGGGTCATTTGTGTAGTAATTATTGGCTAACTAATTGAAGTGTTTTGGGGGGTCAAGTGTGTGTGTGGAGTGTACGGTTATTAAAACACATCCAATTATAGGTGCTCTTCTCCAAAGCTATTTTGGATGTACGCCTTGAAAGAATCCTTGGACATTCACATATGGATATGAGAAAGGATTGTCATTAAAGAACATCTTTAAAGAGGACTTGGACATTTGGAAAGGCATTAAAAAAATGGCTTGATCAATTACTAGGAAAAAGAGTCAATCAAAGAATGTAGCTCAATACACAAGATTTTAACATGAGGGTGCTCAACAAGATTGAACTAGACAATGAAAAAAAGAAATAAAAGGAAGTAGAACAAATAGATGGTTTAGGATTTATATTTTAGTTAAATATACCCTAGAAAATAATACTAAAACCCTATAAAACTACAAATTTCAACATGTTCAATTGCTTATATCAAACTAGCAGTTACACCTTAGTGTGCAATGGGTACGCTGAAAAGGTATGTAATATAAATTAGGGAAAATTTTGGTCTATTATTTACATACACTTGTGGTTTACATGAATCAATTTGGTTGAGAGATATATATAAGGGTGGAGAAATGGAGAAATAAAGGGATAGATGATATTGAAGAGATAAAAAGATAGAGACAGAGGGAGAAATAAAAGAGGAAATGTGGAGAGATAGAAGACAAAGAGATATAGATATATAAGTTTAAGAAGAGAGGGGGGGTTGGATGAGTAGAGAGAGATATGTCTAGAGTTAAAGGAGAATAAATTGATAGAGATGTTGAGGGAGAGGCAAAGAGAAATATAAATGCTGAGATAGAAAGAGAGAGATAAAGAGTTATAGAGAGAGGGGGTGAGGGAGAGAGATAAAGACCAGGGTAATCTTTAAGAAACCCCCCCTTCAAAAAAGGTGTAAAAAATTGGCGAAGTTGGAAAACTACAGAGAAAAATATTAATTTTACTGGCAAAAAATTCAGTTTACAAAGAAAAAATAATATTCTTAATTGGCAAATCATTCATGCTCCCTAAAACTATGTGGAAAATCTTGGCGAATAAAAAATAGTATTTATAGTATTTATAGTGTATATTGGCGAATAAAAAATAGTATTTATAATATACATTGGTGAATAAAAAACAATATTTATAGTATAAAAAAATATATATTGGTGAATATTCAATGTTGACGGTTACGAAGATACGCAACGGTCATGTTTGAGGTCAATTTGTGGTGACTGGTGACAGTGTGCGTAGCTTCAGAACGCTAAAAGGAGGGTCGATGCTGACAGTTACGAAGATACGTAATGGTTAGACAGTGTGTGTAACTTCGGTGGTTATGTTGGCAGTTTGGAGTTGAAGGCCACAAAGATACGCAAAGGACAGGTTGACAGTGTGCGTGACTTTAGAAGTTATGATCGTAGGTAGGATATGGGGGTTCTGAGGCCACGCTGGCAGTCTGCGTAACTTCATCACGAAGTTACAATGACATTGAATACTAAAGTGCAATTAATGAGACTTATCCATGCCAATATTTTGATTAGACATTGAAAATGATAATTTGTATGAGATATGAGTTGTGATTTGCAAACATTCATTATTTTTCTTTTCGGAGCCAAGTCACCTTACGTGAAAAATTCCTACAAAATTTAATGCGGCTGCTAAGTTGCCAGTTAAAAATTTAAAATCGCAGCTAGGATATGGTGTTTCTGAGGTCACATAGGTAGTTTGTGTAACTTCAGTATTACATAATCCAAGCCAAGATTTTGATTAGACATTAAAAAGGATAATTTTACAGGATATGAGTTGTGATTCATCAACATTCATTATTTTTCTTTTTGACTTCAGAGCCAAGTTATGCAAGATACAAGTGTCTACCATTTTTCTTTATTGATATTCATTAATTTCTTTTTTCGAGCCAAGCCACCTTACGTGAAACATTCCTTCAAATTTTATTGCGGCTGGCAAGTTGGTGATTATCTTCTTTATATAATCCTCGGTAGTGGAATTGCAGAACACAAGGCACTTTCTAAATTTATAAATTTGGATGATAGAATGGGTCTTCCAGTAGTTGAGGGATCATCACATGGAACCCAAAACATGTTATCCAACCAAATTTGGATATGGAGGAGGAGATTTAGTAGGATCTCCTCAGTCATCTTATGTCTGCAGCATGGGATCATGCTACCAGTTACGTCAGATACCAAAGCGACATGTTTGAACTCGAAGTAGAACATGACAAGGCGGAGATGCGCGCCATTTTTGACAATCATGGCTTCGACCAAGAGGGGTTCCAGGAAGAGATGATCTGGTTATTTTCTGGTATGTGCATCGACTGATCTTTTTTTCTTTATGGATAGTATTATTATATTATACTATAACATATTAACAAATTACTATTAGTCTATTAGTATTAGGATATGTAGGAGTCGACTGTCGGACTAGGCTTTTGTAATTTCCTCTGAAAATTCAATGGATCTTAGGAAATATTTTGTTACTTATAATTTGTAAATATGAAATTCGAATGTAGTTTTCATTTTGGTTTTGGAAACGGTTGGAAGCTTTTCGCTTCTCCTTCTGGGGAAACCACAACTGTTCAATGAATCAGTGATTCAATTACCAGTATTATGTATAATAGAAATATAGAAAAACTAAAAATTTAAATGTATGAGTATCATTTTTTAATTTAATAGTAATACATATGAGAAGACTCTTTTCAAATAGTGTTTTTAGTTTTACGCATTATTTGCTAATACTTCAAGTTTCAATAGTCAATACAGTAACATGTTACGTGAATCATGAAATTGAACAATAGTTTTATAAATTGAAAAATATGTAAATTGCAATTATTAATTGACTTGAACTTGAAGTATCTATGAGTGTGGAATGTGATTCTGTATAAAATTATAAATACCTATTAACTGATTCAAAATGCTAAATCACAATTCACTTCACTAACTGAATGAGAAGTCTAACGCTTCTAAAATCTAAATTCCACATGGCACATGTAAATTTGGAACCCACTCCAAGCTCCGAAGTTACGCCTGGCTATTTTGTAACTTCTCAATGGTTAATTTATTATGATGGTGATAGGTTCCGAAGTTACGCATGGTTGTTTCGTAACTTCTCAATGGTTAAGTTTTTATGATGGTTAGGGGTTCCGAAGTCCTGATTTACTGCGTGCGTAACTTTGGAAGGTGTTGAAAAGTGAGAGTAAGTTACTTGTAATCATTGTTTCTCCAAGCTCTGAAGTTACACCTGGTTGTTTCATAACTTCTCAATGGTTAATTTATTATGATGGTGATGGGTTCCAAAGTTATGCCTGGTTGTTTCGTAACTTCTCAACAATTAAGTTTTTATGATGGTTAGGGGTTCCGAAGTCCTAACTTACTACGTGCGTAACTTTAGAAGGTGTTGAAAAGTGAGGGTAAGTTACTTGTAATCATTGTTTCTCCAAGCTCTAAAGTTACGCCTGGCTATTTCGTAACTTCTCAACTGTTAATTTATTATGATGGTGATGGGTTCCGAAATTATGCCTAGTTGTTTCGTAACTTATCAACGATTATGTTTTTATGATGGTTAGGGGTTCGGAAGTCCCGACTTATTGCGTGTGTAACTTCAAAAGGTGTTGAAAAGTGAGGGTAAGTTAATTGTAATTATTGTTTCTCCAAGCTCTGAAGTTACACCTGGCTGTTTTGTAACTTCTCAATAATTAATTTATTATGAGGGTGATGGGTTCCAAAGTTACGCCTGGTTGTTTCATAACTTCTCAACGGTTAAGTTTTTATGATGGTTAGTGGTTCTGAAGTCCCAACTAACTGTGTGTGTAACTTCAAAAGGTATTGAAAAGAGAGAGTATGTTACTTGTAATCATTTTTTCTCAAAGCTCTGAAGTTACGCTTGGCTGTTCTGTAACTTCTCAATGGTTAATTTATTATGGTGGTGATGGGTTTTGAAGTTACGCATGGATGTTTTGTAACTTCTCAATGGTTAAGTTTTTATGATGGTTAGGGGTTCCAAATTCCCAACTAACTGCGTGCATAACTTCAAAAGGTGTTGAAAAGTGAGAGTAAGTTACTTTTAATCATTGTTTCTCAAATCTTCGAAGTTACACTTGGTTGTTTCGTAACTTCTCAATGGTTAATTTATTATGATGGTGATGGGTTCTAAAGTTACGCCTGGTTGTTTCATAACTTCTCAACGGTTAATTTTTTATTATGGTTAGGGGTTTCGAAGTATAGACTAATTGCATGCGTAACTTCAAAAGGTGTTGAAAAGTAAGAGTAAGTTGCATGCCACGTGGAAAGTGTCAAAGAATAGAATGTTTTCAGAGCTTCACTATGGTTTCTTGGTCATTTTTTTATGGTGGTTACGAAGTACAAGTGTCAAGACTCAAGAATGACATCTGAATTCATGCCAGGTTGTGTCATAACATCTCAAGGTTTCTTTTGCTTGGTTAGTTTAACAGTCCCAAAGTTTTGAAAAGGTGTTGCGTGACTTCGCAAGTCTCAAAGTTTTAGGATTTCAAATTTAAAGGGCCAAGGGCCAAGGCCCCTAATTTGTAGGTAGCAATTTAACCGTTAGCATAACTTCGGTAACACGCCAATTATTTGCTCTTGGATCGCCACCAAATCTATGTTGGAAGTGACAGTTGATAGTGACACTTTTCTGAAAAAGGTAATTACTAATTTCATACATGTGTGCTTGATGAGATTTTAATTTTTAATAGAGTAGGTGGCCTGGTGGCTGGTTGTGAGCTGCTTGTTAGTTATTAAACATAGTTCACACTTCACATAGCATCCATAATTTTTAGAGTCAAAGAACAACAGAGAGTTGAAAACTTTAAGTGTAGAAAAGGAGCTTACTGCTTAGAGTTTAGTATACATAAAGAATGGCAGAACAAGGATCTTCTAATGTTGTATTAGTAGGAAAGAGTGTGCACTCAAGAACAAAGAGGCCAAACATATACACTGAAGAATGGATGAAACTGTTGCCTGGATCCTCAAATTTGCAATAAGCTAACACTTATGAATGGAGGGACCCTTATGCATTCTGCGGGGATGTTGTCTACCTAAACACAACTAGGTATGAGCTCTTCATGTATTTCTATAACAATAGATTGAGAGGCCCTCATGTTTCAAACCTATGGGATAGGAACTTGGGAAAGTTGATAGTACCTGAGGCATTTTTGGATATAGACCTCATGAAAGTGCTAATTCAAGCATACAATCCAGTGACACAAGCTTTCTATAAGTAGGATAAGTCTATACTATGCTTGTTAGACAGAGCGAATTGTATTCAAGCTTTCGACCTTCAGGGACCTATGAGCATGGATATTGACCTAGCAGAAGAGGAGGCCCTGTTTAATAGACACAAAAATTACTACACTAGAAGGGTTATGAGGAATCATATTCCTAGAGAAAAGAAAGAGGTGGGGTTGTTGCCAAAGAAGGTTGCATATTATTTGCTATTGACTTTTTCTTTCCCTATTTCTAGAATACCATCTACAATCTACACAAAGTTATTGGAATAGATGGAAGTTTGATAGTGAGTCCTGACATTTATGTCATGGCTACAGATGTTCAGGACCTTTACACCGATAGGGAGTTTGATTATGTGGGGCACATAATCAATGTAATGCATAGTGAGTTGATGAATGCAAAGACTGATTTGAAAAGCTTCAAGTTCAATCACTACTCCATACTGATGCACCTAATCCTCTATTGCAGTATTTGCTACATCAACCCAGAGTTCATCAATGAGACCAAGAATGTAGGAGGAACTGTTCCGCTTCAGCTCTAGATCAGGTTATGGGATAGAAGTTACCATTTCTCTAATTCCATTTCTTTTTATAGTGATTTTGTGGATCCAATAATGAACATGCTAGGTATTGTGAGGGATAGATTTCCTTTACTTATTAGAAAATTACTTAGACCCTTAGCATTTCAAATTGACAATGAAATTAAGCACAATTGGGGTGATATGTTTTTTTTTTTTTTAAATTATGTTATAAGAGTGTATGCTGGCCCTCAATCTCCACACATACTGCCAAAATTTATCCTAGAAAGATTGGCAATAATAGAATTCATGTGGCAACTTATCACGATGGATAGAGAACACTTATGCCCTAAAAGACATGAGGGAACCTTTCTGGATAGGAGGTTCCAAATAGGGGATTTCTCTATAGGTAAAGATGTTGTGGACCAAATCCATGAATTTCTTAGACAATTTAGATTGCCCTCTGCTAATGCAAGGATGTATGACCCTGAAGACTTCATTAGAGGAGCATTGAGAAAAATGAGGAATCATAATTTGGCTCTAAATCAGCCTATGACATATGAGGATATTATTAGAAATGTGCTCAGTCAAGAAATCTATGAAGAGAGAAGTCGTAAATGGAAAAATATTGTAAGGGTAGAGGAAGAATTGAAAAAGGAAGACCCTACCTTCCCCGGTTTCTTTCCTGATCTCAAATACATGCCGATAATTGACATGTGTATAGAGAATTACAAAGATATTATCTAAATTGCTAGACATCCCTGAGGAGAAGGAGGAGGATAGAATAAACCCTGAGGGAAATTGAACTTGATGTGGTGTTTATGGTAGAAATAGAACAAGATGAGCCATCCACATCTAAGCAGGGGCCATCAAAGAAATAAAATTTGATGAATGTACCACAAAAGGCAAGGCAAAAGGCACTACAAATCTTGCCAGGTAATAGCCATTACTTTGTTGACTTAAGACAACAATTTTTGACATTGCAGCTAGATGAGGGAGAAAAGTCCCTATATGAGTTAGAATTGGCTACAGCTAGATTGGATGACAGGTTCATCCAAGCTAAAGATTTTATAGATGATGATGAATTCATCAAGTTCGATGAGTTTAAATTTTTTCTCTTTAGAGTTATGCAGAATGAATTAACACTATCTTTGAAACAAGGGGAATCATAGGAAAAGACTGTTGAAATGATTGAAAAATTACAGGCCTATGATCCCAATAGTGAAACATTAACTGAGGAGGAGGCAAGAGGTCTTGTGAAGATAAGTGGCATGTTGTTGATCCCTGGATGGGTCTTGGAGTCCTCATTCTTAATTGACAAAATCAAGAGGCAAGATAAAGTTGTAGCTTATGAAGCTTTTGTCCCTGATGGACTACATAGGGGTTTTGGATTCAATATGGATAGTAAGACACCAGTAGTATGGTGTGTGGCCCCAGAATCTAATAAGCCCAGATTGGTTGACATCCAAGACACAATACAGGGTAGCCAATTAATATGGAGGTTGCAGGACACTACATGATCAAAGATAGCAAATCTCCTACATCATGCATCCTCCATGAATAAAGAAGTGGTTGAGGACTTAGAGAACATGCTAGCCAGGACATTCAGAGATTATGTGTCAACTAGAAAAATGTTTGAAGAGGAACTGAAGAATAATTTTCTCCTGGATAAGACTATGAAGGAGCTAAAAGATGAAATAAATAGTCTAAAAAATTAGTCTAGGGCATTTACAGAGGTCTGTGATGTTGGGGTCCAAACTGAGTATGAGGGGGGCTTAGCTCCAGAATTTGCAACAGAAAAGATAATAATGGATGTTGATCAGCCTGTTGATACTAGACTTGCTGAAAAGGAGACTTTGAAGAAGGTGCTATTGCATAGAGTAAATATTTTAAAAGGGAAGTCTCAAATCATTCATAGTACTTTCATTTCTTTGTAGGGGGAAAAATATCAATGTTCTAATGCCTTGTCTGTACTGACCCCATTATTTAATACTTGGGGGGCATACTTGCAATTCTTTGATAGGTTAGTTTTACTAATGGGAAAAAAATGGAGTTACTTGAAAAAATAATTGATGTTAAGGAAATGGTGTTATTAGTAAAGGATTTGTATGCATTTTTCATTGGCAAGTTACAAAACATTCAAGCAAAGCTAAAGGTTTTTGTTGAAGAGTCTGAAGGATATATCCATGCTATTGTGGGCACAAATGGACACTTGAATGACTGGAAGGAGTGGGTTGATTCTTTCAACCAAATTTTGGATGCTAGCAAGGTGGCTTCTTATTTTCTTGGTGATGCTGACATTTCAAATTTTTATGAAGTTGTGGATGAATTGTACAAGCATGAGATTGACATGAATAAGTTTGTTGCTAAATCTCGAGCCATAATGGAACAAATGCATTGAAGACTTGGATATAGTTAGAGCGATAACTTGGCAATCAAAGAGGGAAATTGTGGTGTGAGAAAATATTAGAGAGATTCAAGCCTTGCCACATTGACATGGATGATGGAAGTAGTTGAGACAGTTCTGGTATTAGATGAATAGCCAATAGAGGGAGGTCAGTTAATTCAAATAGGGTATCTTATATTTGCGGTTCACCTGTTGTGGATACACCTTTGGTGCAAACCAAGACTGATTCTGAAGAATCCGGGCTGCCAGATGTCACTCTTATAACTGTTTCCAAACTTGTTTGCCAAATTCAATGTTAGTTTTTATTTTCTGATAGAAGTCTCTGGTACTATGATCATTGATCATTGACATTGACATTGATGTATAAATTTCAAGGAAGTTAATATAATTATACAAGGATATTTTGTAATTTTCTGATAGAAGTCTCTAAGTCTGGTACTATGATCATTGATTATTGAATTTGATGTATAAATTTCAAGGAAGTTAATACAAGGATCTTTTGTAATTTTATGTGCCTGTGTAATTTTGTAAAGAGCTCAAGTCAAGATCACAGTTGCAATTTGTTTAAAATTCAATGTATAATGTCATATTATTATACGATTATACTTCAAATTTCATGAACATTCTACATTACAAAAATCATGAATTCAAATTACAAATTACAAAAATCAAAATTCAAATTACAAAAATCATGAACAATATTTATTACTTTTAATATGAGTCAAATTGTCAATATTCAAGTCCAACAAGTATAGTAATAAGTATACAGTGTATAAATACCTATTAATCGAATGCTAATTTTAAATCACTTCACTCACTCAATGAGAAGTCTGTCGCTTCCATATCCCACATGGAATCCAACTCCTGAAATTGACTAGTAGCAAGAGCTTCTTCTTCATTCTGAGTTGGGTATTCAAAATAAAAAATTTCTTCATCTTCATTTTGAATCTAGAACCAAGATCCATCGTTTGTCTCAAAACTAGCAGTAGCACCACCAGGTTTTGAAGTGTTCAAAATCCCCCGTCTTTCACGCATGGAATTCAAAATTGCCAACGCCCTATCATAAGGAAAGTCTCTAACATTGTACTGAGTTACAAACAACCTCAAGCAAGTTTCCAAATTTTTGTCTAATTTGTTTCTAATCTTTGATTTAAAAAACCCCAATGCATTGAAAACTCTTTCATCTTCCACCGACCCCAATATCATTGTTTGACATAAATCAACAAGTTTGAAATATTATGATATTGAATCATGCAATACTTCACTCTGCTCTATCCTTTTCCAAAGCCTGGTTATTGCACCAGGTTTAAATGGATTCTCCAAGTTTTTTAATTGTAATTTCATACATGATGTTAATTGTCTACATTGTTTTTTAAGATTAGATGAATCTAAAATTCCTTCAATTGGTTGTCCATTGCAATCTGCATGTTTTGAAAATTCTCTAATCAATTCATTAATTTATTTATGAAAGATATGTGCATCAAATTGTTTATCTCTGACATTTTTCCAAAAATGAGGAAACACACAACCCATGGCTTCAAGAATTTCTTCTCGAGGGAATCTTTCATGAATCTCACTTGAAAGTTGGTAGGAAATTGACTTCAAATTATCACTAATAGATTTAACAATCCTGTCAAAATCAACCCTTTTAACTGGAAGTAGTTTGTCTCGCTTGCCCATCTTAGATTGGTGCATTGGTATTTCATATCCTTTCACAAACACACATAAATCATTTTTTGTATTGAATTGTAAAAAATTCTCAACATGATTCAAATCTATAATTATTTTCCACCTAAAAAAATTTGGGCTTTGAAGTGTTGTCATATCTAAGTACAAATTATCCAGGGCAATGCATGTCATTTTACATAAATTGTTATACTCATGGATATACACATTTCTGTCTTGGGCTTTCTTAACAAGTTTGTTCATTAAATCCAACATGGGGAGAAGACTGGATAAAGTTAACAGAGTCTCTATATCACTTAACTTATGTAACAAATTAGGAGCTTTGTCTACTGTGAGGTGTTTCTCATATATTAGTCTGATCAAGGATTGATATTCTGTTAGAACTCTTTCTACTGGTCCATGCAAACAAATCCATCTAGTCTCAACATCCTTGAGAAGCTTGTTTCCTAGTGTTACTCCCTCTAAAAAATCTTAAATTCTGCAAAATGTTTAGGACTTCTGCAGAAGTAAGAGTATATGTCGCGAACTAGATCTTCAACTTTTGACACTGTAGGAAAATTGCTTAAAATTTTATATGCTAAATTCATTCAATGGGCGATGCAATGTATGCCAAGCATGTAAGGTGCAATACTAGCTTTTAATCTTGCACAAAGACCATTCCTTTGGCCTTGCATTATTATAGCTCCATCAGCTCTAACACACACTAACTTCTTGCCAATTGTCAAATCATCCATACCAGAAACTTCATTCAAAGCATTCTTCACTTCAAAATATAAGTTTTATACTGTTGAATTGCCCCTCATTTTACGAACATAGAGTAGATGAGCTTGGTGGACATGTTATTTTACTATATACACATGCATACAGACCCAAGTAGTGTTATCTACTGCAATAACTTCATCTATGGATAATGAAATGAATCTGGATTGTTTTACTTTCTCCTGTAAATTTTGTTTTTCCACCTCAGAAAGACAGTTTTCCATTTCTCATCCAATGTTTGTTGACCAATGTGACAGGATAGTGAGGAACTCTCAAAAAGGATAATAAATTACCATATTCTGAGAGGTCTCTCATAGGACGCCCTCTGGACAGAATATGAAAAACAACACTCATCTGAACGATCTTTGCTAGGTTTTCTTCATTGGCTGCATGTTTAAACCTAGCCTTGATTGGTTTTTCACTACTAGCAATTACTGTCATTCTCTTGTTATGCTCTTCATATTCTATGGCATACTTAACATGAAGAAATTATTCCTTTGATTTCCATCTCACTACTAATATTTCTTATCTGTCTATGGTTTGTTTTTCATAAACCTTACCAATATGCTTTTCTATGGTGTCAAGCTTTAGCTGCAACTTCTTCTCTCTTTTATTTTTCTAGGTACACATCTTACACCTGCATTCTGTTGGTTGTTCATCATTGCTTAGGACTGGTTCAATGAACCAGTACTTTGCTACCCAATCAACCTTAAAATTTCTTGTCATTTCCCACTCCCGCCCCATTTTTACTTCCTTTTTTCTTTTCTTCCTACCAACATCATTATTATCTTCATTGTTAGCATTTTCATCCAACTAGTTCTGTGTATCCACTATAACATCTTCTCTTGTGCCACCATTATTATCCTCATTTGATGCATTTTGATTTTCATTTAACTCAATGACAACCCCAACTTGTGGTATTGGTACTGGTGACCTACTATGAATGGCTTTTGCACTTGCAATTGCAGAAGTTGATGGAGCATAAATATTGCCAACTCCAAAGAAAGCCTTTATGGTAGTATCTTTAAGTTTTGGGCATTTTGATGGCCTCCCAAATCCTTCACTACCCTGAGGAATCTTACCCTTGTCTAGCTTTCCAATCTCTTCACTTCCCTAAGCACGGTGAGAAGTATGAGTCTCAACCTCCCCTGATATCTCAATCCCTTCAGCAACCTGAGGATACTCAAGATACTCACTCTTGTCTGACATCTTGACCCAATGACCTCTCACTAGTCACTAGGATTCTATGAATTAAAATTAATAGCAATATTGTGAAATGTGAAGTGTGAACAAATAATTGCTTACCTTGGTCTTGCTTCCTCTGAATTCTGACTCTCTAAAATGCTGAATCCTCTGTTTACTGTTGCAAGATTGTTATTTGTAAATCTGGCCCTCAAAAATTTTGTAATGGGACACGATAAGACTACTTTTAGTTTTCTAAATCTGATTTAAATTTGTTGGAGTTGATGAAAAAAAACCCACAGCTCCCAAGAACACCTATCACAGAAAGAGAGAGAAGCAAACAGCTATGGAGACCTGAACGTATGGATCCACAAGAGAGAAGAAATCCTTGATGTGCAAAAACAAAAGTTTCAATCAATAATTAAATGTCATAAAAGGTTACAAAGTGTTATGAGATCAATCCTTATAAAAGGAGATCAGAAACCCTAAAAAGGTAAAACCCTAGGTTTC
Source organism: Chamaecyparis obtusa (assembly GCA_027943335.1). NCBI lineage: Eukaryota > Viridiplantae > Streptophyta > Pinopsida > Cupressales > Cupressaceae > Chamaecyparis > Chamaecyparis obtusa. The sequence goes on along the minus strand of BSBK01008974.1, from coordinate 427,515 downwards.
ATAATAATAATTAATAAAGCAATTAATTATTATATGCCTAAAGTTTAGCTAAGTAGAAAGAGGTAATAAGTGACTAAATAATTAAATCAATATGATTCAATTAATCAGTAAACACTTTATTACTCTAACACCCCCCCTTAAGATAAACTTTGGGAGAAGCTAAAAACCTAGAAAGAACTACTGAAAGCAAATGGGTCCTGGCAACAAAGGCCTAATCAGGTACCCAAGTACAAAAGAGAGTCTCTACAAAACAGAGAAATAGAGAAAACCACATGGGAAAAACTCTACTCCAAAAAGAGACAAAGACTAGTCTGAAGGACTGAAGAAGCCTCCAAAACTAGGAATGTTCCAGAAAATAGGAACAAAGATGAACATGTACAAAATCACTGAAGCATGAAATTGCAAACTCTATCAAGAAGAAACTGATGATCTGAAGATCCTCCACAAAAATATGACCAAGTAGAGAAGACTATAATCTACATGAGTTCCCTCAAATAACACTACTCGAATCAAGAGGCAAACAAAGGCAAACACCTAAACTCGAAGATACAAATGGCATAAACACCAAAAGTCTGAAGAGTTGATCAATCAAAGCTAGAAGAGTGCATCAAAAAATAGGAAAGAAAAGAGTGTCCATATGGTAAATGATCCATCTCACCAAAATGCATAGGTACCCAGCCACTGTAACCGCCTAGTACATAGGATCAAATACTGAATACATAGCTCACACTATCGAACCAAGGAAGCAGTAGAACCAATAGTAAAAACCCCCCCATACTTCTGACAAGGGAGTAATGACAAGTACACTCAAAAGATCATCCAATATGAACTGCATGATGAAGATGAATCTGAAACATCGAATGTGCAAAGAGAGTACAAACACATATAGAGATACCTGAGGCTAATGTCGTTGGAGGAATTCTCACATGACAAAAGAAGATGGCAAACAAAGTCAAGCATCAAACCCCCCCGACACTTTATAATGGAGTGCGAGTACAAATAGCACGAACATGTGCAAGATCCCATACATGCAATAGAATGGCACTTTATCTTAGTGCATGTGCATAAAAGAATGCTACAAAAGTGAAGTATACACTGCTCAAAAAGATCGAAGGTTGCTAAAATAAAAGAACAGCCTTAGACGAGCCATCCCTCAAAGGGAAGAGATCCCAAGACCTGAAACAACCAAGATATCTACCAGATTGCAAAAAAGAAAGAATCTAAATAAAATCAACCTAGAGAAGAATCTAGAAAAATGAGTCACAGCACTGAAAATATCTTTGAACAAGCTTTCCAACGATATATCATTTTTCAAAAATGGAGTTCGGATGGGCAAGATAGAGCTCCCATAGTGCAGAACTGAAGATCTATCTTTGACAAAGAAAAACACCATCATAAAAATAAAAACATAAAATATAACCTCCAAATCTGGAAAGATCTTGGAATCAGCTTTCCGACAATATCTCATTTGCCAAATTTTGACACCGTATGCTCAAGATATGAGCAAACAACCAACAGCTGCGCTGGAGGGCCCAAAAAAGGTGTCTAGAAGGATCTGAGGATGGGTGACGTTAGAAAAAGGACACAAACACACATGAAACCATCAGATCTGATAAAATATCAGAAAGAGCTTTTCGGCAATATCTTGTTTGCCGAAAAGAGAGCCCGGATGCAAGAGAAACGGATCCCGGAATGCAGGAGGTCTGAAACGCCACGATCACAGAGATCATCTGACTTTGACAGAAAAAAAAAAATAGTATCAAAATGGAAAAATCACAAAACCATACCAGAAAAAATGGATCGGGCTCGGAACCAGCTTTCCAACGATATCTTGTTTGTCGAAAAACGATGCCCGGAGCTCCCGGAACGCCAATTTTAGTAAAAACCCTTTAGAAGAGAAAAAAAATCCTCCAAGAAAATTTTTTAAGGGACCAACGCTAGCCCTTGGCCTTAGCGGCTGGTCACGTGGGGGCGTAGTCTGCTGGAGTTGGCGGTCAACCACTGGTGGTTAACGTTGCGGCCAGCGCTAGAGGTCCGCTGATGGTGGTGGCGCGTTGGCTGAGCGCGGCCGCTCAATAAAATTTATTATTATTATTTTTTTTAAATCTTTGTACTTGCCTTGGAATGTGTGCTAAGGTCATGTAGCCCTGGTACGCAAAAAAATTTGCATCAGAGGCCAACTTGTCAGAAATCAACAAGTCTTATATAAATTTTGACTATCTTGGGCCTTCCGAATGCAAGCGTGACGTCTGTTTGGGCCAGAAGTGCTCCAAAAAATAGTGATTGCCTTGGGATCTATGTTGGGACCGATTGCAAAAAAAATTCTCACAGATTCCAACTTTGTCCAAATTGGACAAACTTTATATGGATCTTGGGGCTCTTGGATGCTCTGAATGCAACCGTGAGGTCCGTTTGAAGCCAAGATGACCTGAAAAATAGGTCCCCCCAGATCTGACAGGAAACCCTCTCTGAAAACGTAGATCTGACGAATACAGCCGAATCTCTCAAGAAGAGGACAGGGGCAAGTAGATCTGAAACTCTGATACCATGTTGGAGTTGATGAAAAAAAACCCACGGCTCCCAAAACACCTGCACGCAAACACCTGTCATAGAAAAAGAGAGAAGCAAACAACTATGGAGACCTAAACGTATGGATCCACGAGAGAGGAGAAATCCTTGATGTGCAAAAATAAAAGTTGCAATCAATAATGAAATGTCAGAAAAGGTTACAAAGTTTTATGAGATCAATCCTTATAAAAGGAGATCAAAAACCCTAAAAAGGTAAAACCTTAGGTTGCATAATAATAATTAATAAAGCAATTAATTATTATATGCCTAAAGTTTAGCTTAAGTAGAAAGAGGTAATAAGTGACTGAATAATTAAATCAATATGATTCAATTAATCAGTAAACACTTTATTACTCTAACAAAATTTATATCAATCCATGATTCCAAATTCCAAATTTCCAATTTCTATTTTTTTAAAATTCCCAGGCTTTTGGCGAAAATGTGTCAACCTGATCAATGTTGAATGTAGGAATTAACAAAAGGTTGGCAAAATACGTCATGGTCAATATAACAATTAATTAACAGGTGGCGAAATAGGTCATGGTTAAGATAACAATATAAACCATTTGGCTATTTTAGATTTTATATGCAATTCATAATTAATACCCTTGGTGAATAAGAGGTTGTTAAAAGAATCATGCCAGATTGGTTAAAGGAGAATATATTGGTCAACCTCGTCAAACGAAAAATCTTATTGGCAATTCCAATGAATATTTACCCTTTACCATGTCAAGATTGGGCGATTTGGGCCACTGTGTACTGTGCGTGATTTGCCAATTCCCACAAAAATAATTCCCAGAATTTGCCAGAAGGCGAATATTCACCACTAAAAAATATGTTGATATTAAAGACACAACAAAATAAAGAGTAGAGACAGAGATATAGATGGGTAGATAAAGAGAAAGAGGGAGACATGGGGACATGTGAGAAGAGGGAAGGAAAGATGGTAGAGAGAGAGAGAGAGAGAGAGAGATGTTCATGAAAATATTCTAAGTTGTCATTGTGGTGTCAATAAAAATAGTGATTTTTCCTAAGTCAAAGGTTTAAGTTGATTGTGGACTATATTAGATGTGATGATACAAACCTATTTTGATCTCACAATAAGTGTAGGTAATGTAGTTATGAGAATTCCATTATAGTGTGGCTCCATTAAAAATGCATTCTCAATGACTTCTGCTTTGTCTGTATTGTTTTGAATAATGGAAAAAATAGGTTTTGAAGGGACCTAAAACCCTGTACAAATTAGAAGCTTAAGATAAAGCATTAGGAGTACACCAAACAGAACAGATTAGCCAAAACAAAAGGCCACCAAACCCCAAGAAACCACCCAAAAGAGCCCAACCAAAGAAACATCCACGTCGCTGCAAAAGATAAAACAAAAGAAAACTGCAACAAAAGCTTAACAAGCTATCTTTTAGTCCCCTTCAAATGAGAATGTAGTGTCATGTCAAAAGACAAGGAGGATTTCTTAGAATTTTTTCCTTTAACTGTAATCCAACTATCTTCAACACTAGCAACCTTATCCTGCCAAGACAAAGAATCTAGAGTTGAAAATCCAGCCCCCAAGAAAGAGGTAGAATCACCCAGTGAATCAGTTAGCACAGGACTACCAATAGAACTAGCCAAAGGGTGATCAATAAATGGAGTTGTAATGTCAGAAGTAGCACTAGAAGAAACATATTTTTCAGCAAAGCCGCCAACCACCAAATCAACAATAGGTCCAGAATCACCCAACAAAGAAAGAGAAGGTTTAGATCCAGTAGCTAGGATAGGGATAGAACCAACAACCCCAAAAAATCCTTCAAGACCATTAATAATAGGACATAACCCAACCTTCACACCAGCAGACAGATGAGAGCCAAAATTAGGAGCAACCTCCATCTCATGGTGAGAAGATCTTTTCAGGATAGTTTAATGATGGGTAGAAGCACCCTTCCACCAAGAAGGAGAAGATTTATTCTTCTTAGAAAGGAAGCCACATTGGGAAGAAAAATGACTAGTCTTAAAACATTTGCGACATCTAAAAGGAATGCCTTCAAAGTCAAGCTTCTAGATCCAAAGTCCCAGGGAAGATTCGATTTTAATTTCAGTGGTGAGGCCCTTCGAAGTATCAATTTCTACCAAGATATGAGAAAAAGTAGAGTGATACATATTATCAAAGTCATTATGAATCAACAAGAATTCCCCCAAAGCCCCACCCACTGCCTCAAGGACGGAATCATGCCACAAATGAAGGGGAAAAATGGGGAGTTTGGCCCATATAGGTATAGTACTAAAGACTTCAGTGGACAGATTGAAATCATGATGCCACAACTTTACCATGAGAGAAAATTTATCATCCTCCCAAAAAAAGAACTACTCACTTAGAATTGTATCTCTATCCACAACATTATCAAATTTTGTAATGAAAAAGCCTTTAGCCATAAGATAGATGTTAACAGTACCTGATAATTTTGGTTCCTATCTTCTAGGAACCCAATCATGTAGTTGGGGAAAGCTTGGCCAAAAACCTTGAAATCAGAAAATCAGTCAGTGGGATTTAAAAGTTTCATTACCGTTCAACAGATCTCTATCAACATCAATAGAAATCTTAACAGATAAAGACTCACAAACAGGAATCAGGGTAGAGGAAGCCCCATTATCAGAAGACACCCTACGACCATTCTCAACCACAACCGTCTTGGAAACCACTTTAGCAAAAGACCCTGATAACCCCATAGGAGCTTTAGAAGAAGGACCAATAGCCCCCAGAGAAGAGGTCCCAACTGCAACACACACCTTAGTCGCAGCAATAGAGGATGCCACCAGAACAGTAAGCACAGGGCAGGAAGAAGGCAGCACTATAGAGGGCTGCCCCAAAAGAAGAGAAGCCCCATCCTTCTCCAAACCCTCCATAGCACTAGAAGAAGGGCGAACAGGAGATAGAGAAGCAGCCCCAAATGAAAGGGGAGAAGGCAGAGCTGGAGAGTCCGAAGAAAGAACAAAAAAACCCTTCCCCCAAAATGCGTAGCAACTCTAGGAAATGGAAGAGCCGCCCCAGAAGGAGGAGCACCAACATGCAGAAGAAGACCAGGTACGTAAGAGAAATCGCTGCCCACAGCGATCGCACCAGGCGCCGGAGGAACCCTATCGCGGGAGCCCTTAACAACAATCATTTTTTTTGCTTTGTCTGTATTGTTATGGAAATAAGACAAAGAGATTATTGGAAAAATATGGGAGAAAGCAAGACAAAATGATAGCGGGTTGCATATGGAAAAAGTCACAAAATCCATGTTGGTTGAGACAAAATTATTTCTCACCTTCTTTCTAATGTATTCCCTCAAGGTGAATATGATGTATATAACTTATTTTTGTGGTTGCATATAAAAAGTTGTTTGTGATTTTCTAATTACTTGTCGATAATAGTGAAGTTTAATAATTTTGTGTTAGTAATATTGTGATGAAAAAATAAAATTGTGAAATACATCAACTGATGTATTTGTGCTTTGTAGTTATTTTATTATATTCAAGAAAAAAGTTTATTAAGGAAAAGCATTGTAATTGTGGGAGCAAACCCTAATTTCTAGAAAAAGTGGAGACATAGTGAGTACAAAGGAGTAAGGCAAATACCCTTTAAATTTAAATTTATCCCCTACCATTGCAAGTCTACTACAATATTTTACAAGAATACCATTGTCTATCCATGAGACTGACAAATAGACACTATCTTCATATATGACATGTTGATTACAAGTTTGATCTTTTAGCCCAATAAACTTGTGTGACCTTAAATTTTGATTTATTTTATTAATTATATATTGTATGTATACATGTGTGTCTGTGTGTGTACTCCTAAATTGTAAGCACTTAACTTGTGTTCAATTTGAGGATCATTTTGTGCCTACTTTAGTAAATTTTCTATGGTAGGACCTCACATGGCACTAAAAGAGTACCTATATTATTCAAATATGGGTCCTCCAGCTCTTTCAATCTTTCTTAAACTTGAGGTTAGCCCTCACTTCTAGGCATGTTTTCCCATTTTCCATGCAATCCCATAATTCATTTCCTCACGTAAGACCTATCCACTTATTTTTAGGCTTTTTGACCTACTCTAACCCCGAAATGAGTTGTCCTAAAAGATCCCACACCTATTCTATCTCCCTGGCACCCAAATCAAATATGGACCCGTTCTTCCAGGGAGAGATTTCCTTTGGCATTGTGTCCCCAAGGAATCGGACCAAATTTGGCTTGGAAGCCTATGCCAAGATTTGGGAGGGAAATTAGGTGGTCGATGTGCTCAGGTTTAACTCCCTGAAGTGATTTGATATATATATATATATATATATATATATATATATATATATATATATATATATATATATTTCCAACAATCAAACGTTCAAGATATCTAGTACAAGGAATCAAATCAAGCAATTAAGAGCCATTAAATTTAAGCATTCAAGTCTTCATTCCTCTCAAGCAATCAATGTGTTTCCTTCTATAGATCTAGCTTATTTCTCCAATTGGAGGCCAAGAAAAGGATTTTTCTACCAAGGAAGGAGATCCACATTCATCCATCAAGATCTATTCTTCTCTCTCTTCTTCTCAATCAAATATTGGGGTGAATTACAACATCTATTCCGTGAGGTTTTATCTTGCATGATTTCCTTTTGGATTTTTGTGTTTAGTCAAAGATATTGCTTCAACATACTTCATCACATTTAAAGAAGTAATCACATCTACAAGGTATAATATGCTTCATTTTATTAGAGATCTAGCCTCTGCTACATGAAAGCACACCTTTCCTTTCATTTCATTTCAAGGTTGATTCCTAAACAAGGGTTTGACTGAGACAAGTCCCTTTTCAACCTTCTTCACCATTTTTTTTTGTGCAGGAATAGGTTAGAGATTCGTCTGATCTTTTCTAGGTAGTACAGGAACATGTGAAAATTTTGTGAAGTTTTCATCTGAAAGTGTGGGTACACATCAACTTTCGCCCTGTCCATGCCATTTTTTACTGAAATTTCTAGAGCAGGTCAGTTTTATCTTTTGATTTCCATTTTTGGTGGAGTGATCCCACAAAGCTATGTCCCACTTTTTTTCCAACTTTGACACTAAGATAAACATTCTTGGAAAAATGTTGCTTTCAAACACCTATTACTGCAAAACCATTAAGAAATTGAAAATGATGTAAACTAGTGACTTTTAGCATTTTGTTTATAGTTTCTAAATATATGTATTATTTTTTTTTAAATGGAATTGATTTGTATGCATTTTTCCTTCTCTTTCAAAAAGTAGCTTGTATGAAAAATCATCATTTTTAAGGAGTGACATTCACTTTTTCAAACATAATTATTTTTCTAAAAATGCTAAAAATGTATTTTTTTCCAAGTTAGGTTTGTAACACCAATATCTAGGGCATCCAATTGGTTTCATTCAATTTGGTTGAATATTTTATAGTTTATTGAGTTATGAAGTGACATTAACTGTAATTTGGACATGGGTTCATTTTGTGTGCTCTAACTTCTATATATATATATATATATATATATATATATATATCAAAATTTATTTTTTCATTTTTTGTTAGAAAGATAACATAGATACCTAATTCCTGGATTTTTTCATAAATTGTTTTTCCCTAATTTACTATTTTTCTAGAAGCATCAAACAGAGGAGTTGTTAAATGGTCAAACAACCTATTTTTAATAAAACTAAAAATAGAAAGTCACAATGAACTCAATATATATTAAAATCATAATCATTGAAAAGCTTGTTTTGAGTAGCACCATCTAGCATTTGGGTTTATGAAGATTGTTCTGTTTGGTCCTTGATCGAGAGCTTCGTAGGGAAAAAGTTTGCAGAAATAAGACAACTTTGCTGAGGCAAGCCAAATTCAGGGGGTTCACTAGAAGACCCCTTCTAGCGAACCCCCCATGAAAAATTTGTGCAAATTTATTCTTTGTCGTTGATTCACAGGGTTTTCTCAAATGAGGCCCAATTCAAGTGAACCCCCCCATTTCATCTAGTTTGCACGAAGGGGTTTAACACCTTTGTGTGAACACATCTATTCGCTTGAAGGGGTTGAAAAAGAAAAGTTTAGGATCGTGTGATTTTCCTTCGTGGGCAAAAGTGGGACACAGTTTTGTGGGATCACCGTTCATCAATTTTAGCTCTATATCAATTCATATTAGTTTGTTTTGATCATTTTTTTAGTGACTTCTCTATTAGATCTATTGCATCATTTAGTCATTCTTCCACTTCCATCATTTCCACATTCTAAGGAAGAACAAATCTTATTCCCACTAAGAACTTGAGTCAACCATTGAGCCTAGTGGGGATATCATTTCTTCATAATGTGAAAACTAAGAAGTGGAGAGTAATTTACATCATAACATTGATTCACATTTCCCACTATACTATATATATTATAACAATTAATAAAATAAATTAAAATTTATTTTTTTGACATAATTTATAATTTACATAATATAATATAATAATTATAACAATAAAAATACATACTATTCAAATCCATTGATAGAACAAATTATATGGCCTAGATTTCTTGTTTGTCGGTCCTAGTAGCTGAATATCCAGCTTCCACATGAAGACTAGCGACAGAGCAGGAGAGGAGATGGGGCTTGTAAATCATTTGCCTATGTTGGGAGAAATTGGGGGAGGAGTGTATGGTGGAGCTTCCATCTACTAGCCAATACAAAGAGGCTTGATAACTTTGTTGAGTTTGAAGTAAAACGGTACTCTTTTGGAAGTGGAGGTGATGAATGAGGATCAACTCGGCGCGACAATTGGAGCGACTGATCTCAATTGCGATGGAGTTCTTGACCAAAATCATTTTTTGTGTTCTCCTGCCATGAGGTGGAGCTCATTAGTCCATTCTTGCATAAAAGAGAGCTCAAATGAGCGGTCAAGCAACTAAAAGGCAGCTTAGATGAGTAGTGGGCAAAGATGACATCAATGTAAATTGACAGATATGATTTATTCTATCATCTTGTGTTGGTCTTGTACAATTTTCACCATTGATATGCCAAGATAGTTGATCATTTTTATATAAACACTTTCAGCGACATTTCATTAATTTTGTATATTTAGTTAACTACTTGCTTTACAATAGATAAATAAATAACTTCAATTTAGTTATTTTGAAGGAATTAGATTAACAACATAAGATTTCCACAATCCATTAGTAATGCAAAGTAAGTTTTCTGGATTCGATTGTGTAAGTATTAGTATTTTGAAGGAATTAGATTAGATTGGTTTGTTTTTTTTAAATTATTAGATTATATAAAATATTAAATTTTTTGAAAACATTATAAATTCAAGAAAGTCAAATAATAAAAAATATTAGATTGCAAACTAATCAAACAATTCAAATCTTCAACAACCTAAATAGAAGTATAAAGCAACTTCAACCATAATACTTGCATTCTATCTATCTAGAATCCTTTTCAAATTAAAAAAGAGAGTTTCAAAATCAAGCTTAACATTGAAATTTAAAAGCAATACAAATTCAAGAAAGCCAAACAAAAACAAATAGTAGATTGCAAACCAATCAAACAACTCAAAGACATTCAAATATCCAACAACCTAAATGGAAGTATAAAGCAACTTCAACAATAAAAATTGCATTCTATCTATCTAGGATCCTTTTCAAATTCAAAAAGCGTGTTACAAAATCAAGTTTTTCATAGTCCCATTACTCTTCTTCTAGACCATATCAACATGTTAGAGGGTGAATTGAAATAAGCGATGATCTCAATGAGTTCAAGAATTGTGCCACCACCCATTAGATAAATATTATACAGCCACTTTCTATTGTCATGTGCACAAGAAATTATGTATCGACTAGATCACATGATCACTTGTCCACCTAGACCTTTAGTTTCCTCACTCTCAGCTACTAATCTATTTGGATAAATTTGTGTGCTAATTTTCATGCATATATTGACAAGCTTGACAGGAAATTGTGATAAATCAAGTACAAAGGGAGCACATAGTTGTTCTAGTTGTTCATATTTCTAGATTCCAAAAATTGGAGCATTTTCTATTATAGTTATTTCTTTTATTTGTACATCAACATGTATGCATATCTTATTCTGCCTATGCACTAAGTGAGGATAAAATGTAGAGAGAAAAAGTGCCTACATCACTTTTCACTTCTATGTTTAAGTCATTGTGTGGAAGACTTTGATGCAAGATTCTAGCACACTTTTTAACTCTTTTGGCGCATTCTCTAAACCAAAACATATATCTAATACTTTGTTATGTCATACACTCTCAATCCATTTCTCATAATATTACTCCTCTTGGACTAGATTGCACATATAACTATATGAAGGCATTTATCTTCAACATTGTTTATTTTGTGCATATTATTGTTAAACCAATCTAATGGTCTATTTTTTGTTGTTATAATAGTTGAATCAATCTAAAGGTTGGAAACTACTAGCAAGAAAGTTGAATGCTCTTCCTTATATCATAGAAAATCTTAATGATGCTTCTTAGAACCACAATCTTCTTGACATAGATATCATTTAAACAATCATTTTCTACAAGTGCTTAGGATGAAATTCTACAGAGGACAAAAATTGCACCCCTTGAAAAAATTCACAATGCAATCACATTTTAGATTCCTCAAATCTTGTTGCCTTAGTTGACACAAGATTCAAATTGTTTATCCAATATTGTATTTCAAATTCTATCTCTTTTGCCACATTGACAAACCAAGTCTACATCCTACAACTTTCATCCATCTCTTTCTCAATTTATTTTTCAAATCTTATTTATATTTATCATTCTCAAGCAAATTTATCTAGAGGTTGAATTCTATTGATTATCTACTAGATCATTACTTATAGGGCATTTTTTATTCTAACATTTTTCTAATCAATATGATACTATACAAGAATTTCTCCTTAATAGGGCAAATTATGGATTTTAAGGGAACTTTTTTCCTCACTATATAGCTAATGTAATTCATAATTCAATCATTTATTCAAACAACAAAAAGTACCTTTAAAAATCTATAACTTATTTCGTGGGGCAAAGTTGTGTATAGTTAAAAATTTAATCAAAATAGTTCCTTGCGTAAAAATTGAAGTATGTAATATTTGAAAAAAAGAGCATGCATACTTCCCATATAAAATTGTTCAGTCTAATCGAAGACCAACTCAAATCATCCTTAGTATGAAACAAGTCAACAAAAGATACGAGAAGATTAATAAAAAGAAAGGATATGTGTCTTTAATCCAAAATAAATAAATAGAACAAATGAATCAAAAAATGAAAATAACTTTATTTTAGAAAAAATAAATTGCAATCACATTTGAAAAAACTCAGAACACTCTAATTTCTTTACAAATTTTATTATTAAAAAAATAAAAACATTAGAATTTATCAACAAAATAAAATTTAAAATATCAATAAAATGTTTTGGTATACGTAAATGCCTAAAAAGCTATTTTCACACAAGGTTTGTGGCACTGTGCAAGAAAATAATTCAAATATACCAAGAAAAAAAAGAGGTGTAAGACGTGTTTTACTGTTTACATCACTATCGTGGCTCAAATGCGCTGCTAAAATAAGTTGTATAACATGGGGTTTTACACCACTATCTTGGCTCAAATGTACTGTTAAAAAACGTTCCTTTGGTAATTCTATTTTTACTCTTATTGCATAAACCATTTTTTACCTTAAATTGAGGGAAAAAAACTCAAGATTCTATTGAAAGATCACACTACTTCAGTTTCTTTTAGACAGATTTATCACCAATGGTTCACAGACATACTAATTGTTTAAACTTTAAACTTTAGGTAGATCAAACAAATCAGTCTAAAAAGACGTCTTAAAAGGGATGAGGTCGGGATCGTGCCCCGGGCAACTTTGGCAGAATGGATACCCCTCAGACTTTAGCTCTAAGCTGAAGAGAAGCGATAAATAAACGATTCTCAATAAAAAAAATCAGCTTTAAAAATTGCACTCTAGAAACAGAGAAAAAGAAACCACTTTGAGTATTCATCGTCATAGATGTCCTTACCAATATAGTTAAGTTACTATCCATTAAAACCGATAAAAAATTATATGGACAATGTGTCTATATAAATCCATTGTGCAAATAAGCCCAACTGGCGCACACAATAGCTATCATGTATACTGCCAAAATATCATACAGAAGTATTTACAACATCATGTTGAGCTTAAATAAATAATACTAGTACAATGAGCAATAATAAATGCTTTAGAAAAAATATTGAGCTTGGCGTAAATACCAATCAAACTTTCATTTAAGGAGTCCACAATTATTGCAATTAGAAATTACTGTTTTCAGTACGAATTTGAACTTAGATTCAATAAAAGCCTGCTGCAGAAAGGCTACTCTATCAGAAAAGAAAATTATCACCCTCGAGCAAACCCAAACCTTGCCAAATGAACCTCATACCCACAAGCCTCATGATCTACAGGGATTGGGGAGTATGTAGCTGCAGTCTAAGAGAGGAAAAATGCATTTAAGCGTTTCCTAGATATTATCATAAATCTACATGACAACATGTCATGCCCAAACTTTTGCATGAAAGATCACAACAATTTTTTTATTTTATTTTTTTTTTAACACAAGATTTATAATTAACTAGGTCATACAACATTAGAGAGAAACATAAATGTTTCATTAATATAACATGATTAAAGAACATAATCCAAATTTCTAGTTACCTTTGCAAATGAACAATTGTTACTACATTACATCAATTATGGGGCACAATAAATGTTACATTGCTCAGTCTACAACATCAAATTTACTAACCAATATACTCGATCATATAGTAATCCTTTCCATTAATTTTAACCAAGAGGGTGTACATATATAGAACGGAAAGGAAGAAGACCTAAGGGCTAGACCTAGAGACTCGGGGGCTCATCTCTAGATGGCCTTGCCTACGTCACGCACAGAGTCTTCGTAGTTCGGTACTTGGATCTCAAACCACAATTTACAAGTACAAAAAAGCAAGAAAACACAAAAATAGACACAAGCATCTACTATAATACCCAAGGGTGACATCATGAGATCCAAGATTTACAACATGGCTCAAGGGTTCATCAAATGACCCTAACTTGGGATACACACACTCAAACACAAAACACTCACAAGAAAACATAAATTGCAAACCCAAATTCCCTCAAGGGTGAAACTGAGAAATTCCAAGAACTCTTTTTGTGGGGTGTGGGTGGACAACCCATGGAGATAACCATTGCATGAAAACAAGGCCACACATGGACCCAAATAACTCAATATCAAAACAAGGCCACACATGGACCTAAATAAACACATTATCATAACAAGGCCACACATGGACCAATTTTTCCTCCTTATACCCCCAATGCCTCATGGGCTAAATGCAAGGTTACTTGGGGAAAATCACTCAACCTAAGTTTCATCCTTCCCCACACATGGAGGAGACTCTGCACATGAAGTTGTTTCCATTTCCCACACCCCCTCTTGGTTGCTCTTCCCTCCCATGGGTGAGTGAGCCAAGAGCATACAACCCAAATCCAATGACAAAAAAAAACACAAAGGTGCTTGCTCTCACGACGACCAACCATGGGAGCTAAAACACCACAAAGAATCAAGAGCAAAACTTCCTCCATGACCAACCATGGGGAGCCAAAGGAGAAACGTAAACTCATACACCAAACACTTCCATTCATCCACATTCATAAATCACAACCCCAAGGACAATTAACTTGACATAAATCATTCTACACTCACAACACATTTAACCCCAAAATCAAGTGAATTAATAGATTTCTATACAATTTCAGCATTACAAAATAATCATATAATGGCAACTTTCCAACTATGCATCTGTTTTAAATGCCATATTCGTCACATCGCAAACATGTCGAATATTACCATCTTACTTCAATTTTAGCTTTTATATACCAAATTCTAACTCTTATCAAGAGGCACATAAACTAACAATTAAGAATAACTATAAATATTACAGTGACACTAAACAAGGATGTCTTACATCTTAACTCAAGGTCATCACTATAATTTAACACAAAGTCCCTAGGTAAAACAAGCTAATTTCAAACCACTTTATACGAAACTTATCCTTTACTGAATAGTAATAAGCAAATCAAATCATTCAATCTACCAATTCCTATTTTAAACCTTCTAAATTAAATCAATATTCTAAATTCCAGCATAAATAATTTTGATAAAGTCCTAATAAAATAAGTATTTAATTCCAACCAATAAACCTAAATAAATAATCAATGATTATCTCTTTATAATTCCTCTCTCATTAGCATCTAATGTCTACATGAACCCAATTCTTATTAAACTAAGCTTCTGGTTTTCAAAATGAGATTAATTAATTCTCTAGAAGGATAATTAAAATAACTTATAATACCAATACAAATGCTAATTTATCCAATAATTCTTCAAACATATTCTAATCTTAAAGACCACAATAATAGCTAATTTATTTAATATAAATTTAGAAATTCTATCCAAATACCCGAATGAATTCTAGCTAACCTCAAATCTAGCTAAAATGTAATAAATTAATTCCAGTCTCTATATTTTAACTTGACGTTCTAAAACATAATAAATCAACTATATATCTTTAATCAAAGTTTTAATATTTAATATTTTTTTTAATGGTGATTAAGATTAATAATGATTACAATATCTCATTCTAAATCATTCTAAGGTGATCCTCTTTATATTTCTGTTGATTATGATAATACTGTAAAATATTACAACTCTTAAACCTATCATTTTCCTGAGAGTGTAATCCCTATTACTAACGATCATGAATGCAAAATGCAATCCTTTAGAGGTAGGTAACGTTACTTACCTGGTGACCAAAGCATATCCCTAACTCCTTGACACGCATTTGGTAAAGACATCTCAACAGTTGACAGAGTTCAAGAATCTGAATAGCATTGCCATGGGCGTCACTTTTGCTGCTGGTTACAACGAATCCATCATACTTATCGACGTCTTCCATTTTTTTATTTTTTTTGCAGCTGCCGGTCAAAGGCCCATTCGAGATGCAAAGACACTACAAAGCTGAGGTGCCTGGTAGATAGAACCATCCAAGACATAATATGTTAGCATGGGAGTGATTTTCTCTGGCCCATCGCGCTTCTACTTCCGGAAAACAAATACGTGCGGCTCCAAAGCTTCATTCAACACAATTTCAATGCTAGTCATTTTCGAAAGATGAGACATGTCAAGGGGGTGAATGGAGCGCTTGTGCAGCTGCTCGTTGTTGCATGTCCAATCATAGTATGGAGAGAGTGCAAAATAATCAAAGACAAACTTTCGATCAAGCGGAACAGTATTGAGCCAGATTTGATCTCTGAAGCAGATACCAGTCATATCAGTGCTAGGAGGAGGAGGCTGCTGCATTCCTTCCGTTCCCATCATCATTCTTTCTTCGATAACACTTCAGGAGCAATGTAAGCAGGTGTACCAATAGTTGACTTCGGTTGTGAGTGAAGCAAGGAAGACTTTGAATAGCCAAAATCATAGATTTTCAGCCGTGGAGTAGGACTTCCATCCAAAAGTGTGTTTTCCCAGCTTTAGATCTCGGTGACAAACTTGCATTGAATGGCAATAGTTGACCCTACAGATAAGTTGCTCTCGGAATCTGACAATGTTTGGATGCCTCAATTACCGATGATTGGTAATAACCCTCAGCACCTTTTCTCAATCTTCTCACCCCTCTCTATATATATTTTACTGCCACGAGCTCTCTGGTTTTTTTTTTTTTGCATAAGCCTAGCGACCCCAATTTTATTTTATTTTTGCCTGACCCCATACCCTTCACGAGCCCATAACGTTCATTATCGTGCATAATGGGCATGTCCAGCCCCATCCCTCCTCCTCTGTCCATCTTCCGTAAACTTCAGAACGCCAGGCATGTTTGTCAGGAGATTGTCTCTGCTCTGCCCATTAGCCAGTTAAGGGCTGCGCCTGTGCTATTGGATGAAACGGAGTGTCCAGTACATGTAGTGGGTTTTGGTGCCAGATATCTCTATCGTCTCTGCTTTCCAATATCTTTTTCTCGGGATTTAGCACTAACTTCATAATTCTCTTCTCTTCCCAACACGAACACGTATTGTTCTCTCTGGTTATTATCATTGCCCCCCAATCCCTTCCTTCATCTTTGACTCCATTCATCTCTAATCAGTCCATGAACGTCGTTTGATGATGTGAGTGCTCAGTTCCAATCAAATCAAAACCGACTTGTAGTAGATGGTTCCATTTAATGTTCATTTACTGGCATCACCGAGGATGTGGCTCACTAATTTGTGCCATTGGCCGATTTTGCTATTTCCATTAGATCCGAATTAGAAGGTCAATACAATTATGATTAAAGGGCCACACACAGTTCCTCTTAATTTCTTAAACTATGGATGCTAGAGTATCAATAATCAATTTGTGGAAGGCAAGCACCTTCCCTTAAACAATGAGCACTTTCCAAGGGGTAACATAAGGTTTCTCTTTCAATACGGAGCAATGAGTATCAAATTATCAATAATTACTAATAAGGCTTTAGAAAACATGTGTGATACATCTTAGGCTATGAGGGAAAGAGAATCAAGTATGTATGGTATCGCACATTTGAGGGATTTACAGTTACACACATCAACATTATAAATCTCCTTAGGCCAGTGCACCTAGAGTTTCTTGCATTCATGGCATATCTTCTCGAGTCTAAATTATGATTATTAATTGAGCATTTCATGGCCATAACTCTATTTTATTTTTAATTATATTTACTACTTATTCCTTTTTACAACATATGTATGTATACATTTTACTCGCATTAACATATACTTTATTCTTTGCTTTTTCCATTTTTACTCATTTTACTACACTATACAATCTTTACATTTACATCTACATAAACACTCTTATCTTTGTAATATTATTAATTATTTATATTTATATATAATCTTAATAAATGCTATTATAATAATTTGTATATAAACAATCACTGTAAACGTGGTATTTAATGAAATTACAAATTAATCTACATAACATGCTATTATATAACACTTTTATACATTTATAATATTTATCACACTTACCTGTATTTCTAACACATCATCTTTTATGTGTTATTCACTGATACCTCATGATTATTAGAAATAAATTACACTATTAGTAACATGTTATTCCACAATAAATTTTCACTATGAAACATTAGACTTATATATATATATATATATTTTAATAAAGTTAATTTGTATATTTTATCTAGAATCCCATAGTAAGTAGATATTAATCATTTATACCATTTGTTAATATCTTGTCGATATAGCTTAATTCTTTAACATCCTTGCTGCTAACTAAATGTCACAAATGGCAGGGTGTTACACAACAATACTTTTGTCGATTATTGTCACACCTGATTTACAAAATCTCAATCTCTAGGAAAATGATGATAGTCCTTGGCAGGAAACACACAATAATCCCCCCACGCTCCTCCTCCACTTACATGACAGATAAGCCTGCAGCATAGAACACCTAGCAATCTTAGTTGGAAAATAACTTTAAAATTGATCAGTGTTCACATATTTCGTTCTTTAAAAACAAAAAAAAAAAACGAAATATATTTTTTCAAAGACCCCCACAGTCAAAATAGTGGAAGTAAATTTTCTAATTTACAATTAAGTCAAAAATTGGAAAGCCATTATAAATTTATACCTTTTGCTCCTTTCTACCGTAAAGCGTGAAACCACAAAAAACAAGACGATCATTATAATATCTGTCAGAGTTAAGTAGCTCATGGTCCTATAAACACGCGACAGGTTCTTAAAATGTGCATTAAACTGAAAAAGTAATGTTACTGTTAACTTTTCAAGCACTCAAGCAATGAATCAAACTCCATAACAAACATTTCTAAAGAATTTACAACAATTCAACTTATAAAAAAAGAAGCGTGTTTCATTAATATCAATCTATAACCAGAGTTGGATACTGAAAAGATATCGCTCCCACCACTCAAGCATGTACAGTCCAAAGGTCACATTATATAGGTAAATCTTCCCTTGGATCCATTTTCCAATGTTACCTAAATATGAAATCCGCATTGGTATTGAATGTTGTGACCTTCCACCTGAGCATACAATTCAAAAGTAAAGATCAGTGTTATAATTCTCAGACGATGGTGTGGAACAGTAAATATGAACCAACATATTCATATAGTCTGGCAGTCTCGTCCAAGCATATTGGTGATAAAGCTTGCTAACCTGACACATTCCATTGCTGTGTATTCTTTATAAAACTCAAAAATCAACCATACTAAAAATAAATCACGGCTGGCACAATTCATTCAGGGCTATGATTTCGGTCATGAGTAGACAATCAGAAGGTCGGAGAAGGAAACATCCCCATAGATATAAAAGAGTTTGGAGCACTCATCTCCTCCTTCGTCACTCATTCATAAATTGGAATTTGGCGTGGCCTTTTGACAAATCAGGTGCAGCTGCAGCTGCAGTGGTGGGGTTGGGAGTGCTAAGAAAGACTTAGAAGTGGGTTGGAATGGAGAAGTGGAGATCAATCAACAATCAGCTAAGGATCTATGATCTGCAACAGGCCAAGAATGTGTGCATATGCGTGTTTTGGACCTACTGAGAAATCCTTGCCAGGGCCCTCACTTTTGTAACAAAAGATGTGCTGGAAAATGTAGTGGTCAGGTGGAGTACTGTGCTATTGAGCCTAAATGCAAGAGAACTGTGCTAAGTTGGCATAATTTTCTAAGCAATGTAAGCAACAGATCATTCTCCAACTATAAGATCTATATTGATAAAGAGTGGGAAAGCAGAAGGATCAACTGCAACCATGCCGAGAAGCTATCAATTGCATTCAGATTGTTAAACTCATCGGATGGGCTAACAGTGTCTACTTCACTGCAATTATGGGATTTGTTCCCTTGTTTGATAATCTATTAATTTTAATGTTTAAAAAAAGAGTTTAACAACTTTTTTTGTACAACTAAGTTCTTTAACAAGCCTGCAAAAACTACTACCAACCTAATCCTATGGATCATGTGATCATGCTGTCATGTCCCATTTCCAATCGAAGTCTGTAAATATTAGTCTGCACTTGTGTCTTGTTTTTATTAGCTAGATTTGTACCATGTGACAAAACTTCCCATTGAAGGCAACATACCTCTCCTACTACTAAAAACAAATTTGTGTAAAAATGTGCATGTTTTAATGATGCATGTAAAATAAGAATTGTCCTTTTTAAATTGCATGCGTATTTTTCTTTGCATTTTCCTTACAACGAATGATGGAGAGATAGAGCCCATGAAGCTTTCCCGGAAGGGCACATATACAAAGTGACCAAACTATATCGATCAATTCAAGTGGCCATCTACTCCACTTTACTATCTACTCCACTTGACCTGGCCTCATTCATATAGCAAGCACCATATACGAAGGCTGGGTTGGTTGGGTCAAGCAGCGCATTTCGACCCTTTCAGTGTGCAATTTGAGCTAGTTACTGTTGAGTTTCTTTTAGATTTGTTTGCAATGCATCCAATTTGCAGTTTCATTTACATTTTAAATGCATTCCAAAAAAATATTACTCCCTATGTTCAACCCCAATTTTTCCAAAGTGAGGCTTTTCAACGCTAGACTTTCTGAAAATATCTTTGACACGTATCTGAGAACCATATTTGATTTGTCTATGATGTTCTTTAGTATTTTAATTTTTTTCTCATGTGTTGCTCTTTCCCCTCTTGAATTTCATTTGGGTTCTCTTCCCAATGTTAGGTTGGATTTTTCTTTGCCAACCTCAAAAATTGGAATCTGGAAGTGTTGTTCTTTGTCTTCCCTGATGACATACCAAAGTGTTGAGCTCTTCTTCTTCACTGCCTTGACACTTTTGTCCACATGTATTTCTATAGAAACATTTTGTGCTCTGCCATCTCAATTTTTTTTTAATTTCATACTGCCGCCCTTTCTTCGCCACTAAACCTTTGTAATTACCATCTTCCATAGCCTCTCCTACTTTTTTCAGCTCTTACCTACTAAGTTCCCCATCCTTACCCATCTGGTCTTTGATCATGTACTTTTTTGGCTTTTGGAAGCCATCCTCTTCATTTTCTCTTTTATCTGTTTTAACCTGCTGCTTGTTTGATTAACATCAGCCCTTTCCTTACCAGGTGACGGCCATAGTCTTATTTTTGCAAAGTTGCAATGCTATAAGTAAAATTTGAGATTGATGAAGCTTTGGGTTTCTAAAAGCAGTGTCACATTAATCATTGTCAGCAACTGGACATGAACTACATTTGATGTTTTTCTGCATTTTCATTTACATATACAGAAATTTCAAATTTATGGATGTTAGACTGAGACATCTATAAATCTAATGCTTAGAAGCATTTCCCGGAGTTCATCTGTAGTTTTCAGTTGACAAAGAGTATATGAAAAATCCTTTATCATTTCATTTTCGAAAATAAGTGTCCTACATATTTTTACTATGATTCTCCATATTTCTGAAATTTGGCATAAATGGACTGATAGCTAATGGCTGAAACAGTTGAGATTAATCATTTGGAGCATCAATGGACTTCAAACACTTATATGAACAAAATAAGGTAATGACAAAAATGCCACAGGGATAAATGCAGATGCAATAAGCAACCTATGCCAACAACCCTAAACTAGATGCAGTACTGGATGCTATGATACCTGTAGACACCTAAAACTGACCTATTGCCTGTGTGCAACAATTTCACTAATATTGCTCTTAATTGATTAAATAATCTTTATTATTTAACAGTGTTACCCCAAGTTTCCAGGACGGGGACAGTAGGGGATGGGGGGACAAGTTTCTGGGACAGCAAATTTTTTTGCCAAGGTTGGGGACAGCAAGGGTGTTAACGTTTGATCAGATTCGAGTATGTATTCTTTTAAAAACTTTGATGTATATGATAGATAATTTCTCACTAGAATATTATCTAATCAATGTTGATCTCCAATAGGTATATAAAATTTATAGATAATTTCTCACTAAAATATTATCTAATCTATATTGATCTCCAATTGATATATAATATTAAATCTCACTATATATATATATAGATATGTATGTATGTATGTATAATTCTCACTAATATATAAATAAGACTTTGAATATGTATTTCGCCGATATACAAAGAAGACTGAATGTGTATTGCTGCAATAATCAAAATGAAGTGGATTTGATAATACTTATATCTTGTATGTCTCATGAAGAGGCATACCTCTTAGGTCTCACGAAGAGTTGCGTCTCTTCGTGAGACATCCCATTAATGTTAATCATAACACATAGCGATGCTTATCGACTTAACCATTGTTAATGATCATTGTTACCTTATGACAGCTGATATCAATATCGGACCACAACAATGTGAATATTAAACAGAATGAAGTTTGGAGATTAGTTGATATCGGTCGACGATGTCATTATCAATAATGATAATCACACTCGATATCAATCAATATTATCATTATTGATAATGATCTCAGTCACAGTTGTTAATAATCAGCAATATCATTTGATAATGATCTCAACCATAGTCGATATCATTATCGATAATGATAATCACAGACAATAGTTGATATCATTATCGATAATGATAATCATAGACAATACCATAATTCAGATTCATTTTCAGTCGATACCATAATCGACTATATTATCAACTTAGTAATATTAAGTTGATATCAACTTTGTCAACAATTTATAGTTGATAATAATATCAACTATGATATCTATATTACCTTAATAGTATTAGTCATCATTAATGATAACTATGATAGTTATCAAGGTTATCAGTAATGATAACTATTATCAGTATACTAATGAATCTTGATGAATTCTACAAATGGTAAGATCATCGTATTATGAAATATATAATCACATTATATCTAAAGGAGCAGAGATATCAAATGCTTAAGGCCAATAGGCCAATTAAGCATTTGATTTCATTGGTTAGAATAATCTAACCGAAGCTATAAACATTAACAGAGGGGACGGCCATATAAAATATAGGGTAATTTTAAAATATATAGGGATATATGAAAATATGGATAAAGTATGTCATTTAAACATCATAGAACCTTAACATACAAGTTTACAACATTTCATTATTTCAAAACACAATATGCATTCAAAATTCGGAAATCGTAATCCAATATTCATTGTCAATATCATATATGCATGTGATGACGAAAAATATGTAAATAAGTTTAACATACAAAACCAAAATGCCCAAAGGCTAAGTGCTGCCATATAAGTTTCATATGTTCAATATAAAAAACAAAATACATAAAAACGAAGCACACTGCTGCTCCTATTCCGACTCAGCTAACTCTGCATCAGAATCAGAGTCATCCGAAGGCAGAGAGGGACAGAAGAATGGTTCTGTTTGAAGCAGCAAGTATTGAACAGTCAGGTTTGAAAAGAATCTATTCTAGCTCATGAGCACCTGCGATGACCAACATCTTGGTCTGCTAATGTTTATGTGATTGCAAAGGCAGGTCTATTATTGTATAAAGAGATTAATGCTGTGACTGTCATTTGTTTTTGCTTCTTTAAATTGATTATAATTTGTAATTCTTGTCACATCTCCAAATCTACTCTCACTAAATTCATTTCTCCATTTGTATTTTAACCTTCTTGTATTTATTTTAACCTTGCTGCTGCTGTCAATGAGAAAGTAGAAGTAAAAAATTTGAAAATTTTATGCATGTAAAAAGAATGGAGAAGATGCAAGTATAAGCCATGTTTTTGGCTTTTTAGGGCATGTAAGAAGGTGGGGCCCACAAACTGAACCCCCATAAGGCAAAACAAATTGGCATTTTTTTACTTGACTTTTTGGTGTGTAAAACATTGGGGACAAACGGACGGCCATGTTGGCATAATGGTTAGTGCTCCCCTCAGAATTCGCAACATGGCTTAACTGCCTCATGTGTCTTCTATAAGTCTAGTGGTTGTATCGGGCATTAATAGGTCAATCTTTTGGTGCAACGACAACCACTACTCGTAACAAGTGGTATCAGAGTTTGGTCACAGGTTTGAATCCCCTCAGGTAGCGCTAAGGGGGAGATTGTTGGCATAATGGTTAGTGCTCCCCTCAGGATTTGCAATATGGCTTAACCGCCTCCTGTGTCTTCTATAAGTCTAGTGATTATATCAAGCATTTATAAGTTGATCTTTTGGTGCAACAACAACCACTATTTGCAAGCCGTCCCTGATACGGTTGGGGGACGGCTACAGCGTCCCCGATCGTCCCCCTTTTTTTGGGTGGCGTTCCCAAGTTTCTAGGACATCCCCACCAAATTTTCAAAAACCAGAGACGTGGGGGGACGTCCCCTGGCCATCCCCATGTCCCTAAAACATCCCCCATACTGGGACGGGGGAAATTAGGTCGGGGATGCATCCCCAAGTAGCCCTATTATTTAATTAATTTGAGTATTTTTATTATATTCTAAATTCAAAATCATATTTTCTCCCCAATTCCATAATTAAGTAATTTCAATCAATTATTTAATTACTAAACGTCTAATTAATCTTCATCACTTATTCTTCTATAGAGTAATTAAATAATTGTTATTATTTAATTATTCCCTATGTTTTTACAATTCATTAAATAATTAAATTTATTTAATTAATGCTTTCAACTTGTTATTATTACATTTATCTATATATAATAATTATAATTAATTCATCAATTCCTCCTAACCATTAAATAAATGTTATTTTATTTTATGTACTAATTATTCTTCTCATAAATAAATAAGTTTATTTATTTATTTATATTTCCCCATGTGCAATTAAATGAATTTTTTTATTTATATAATTGGATTTATTCTTCTAGTTCTAACTAACACTAAGTCTCAGTCTGACTAATCAATCACATTTCTTAACTCCTCAATCACCTTTTCTAACTAATCAATTTATTTAGTCATCAATTCAATCTATTCAGTCCTCTGATCAAACTATTATGCTAACAAACCAATCAATCCAATCAACTCTCTAATCTATTCACTTAACAAATCAATCTAATAAGTTAACAAATCTATCAATCATGTTGACAAATCAAGAGTTCACTATTCAATCAATCTGAGTTCAACTCTTCAATCACAGTCAATCAATCTCCTCAAGCATGGAATCCTAATTGAACCCTAGAAATTCTATATAATGAGAGCTTATTCTCATAATTTGCAACCACATATACGCTTTGAATTCTTATGTTGTCTAATTGAGCTTAATCTGAGAGCCCACATTTGCATCAAGAAGGAGAAGAACAAGGGAGGTTTCAAACTGGTTTGCATATGTTTGTTCTTGAATTGAATTCATTTATTTGATTTGTATGCATTTCCATTGTATTCAACTTTCTCTCTTGATATTTAGGGACACTAATTGTGATTGATAGATCTTTTGTGATTAGATTTATTGTGTTATTGCAGGTTATTGATCCGAAATTCCCCTATCTACAATACCATATCTACGCAAATATGGCTCAAATATCAGCTCATATATGGATAGGTCAAAATATGGTATAACCATGTTGTATTTAAGAGTTTTGTATTTGTACCTGTTGTGAGGTTTTCACACCATCGTCCCATTGCAAATGGGGACACCCTCTTTTTTGCTTTAACAGTAGGAGTAGTTGTCTTAGGTGGTTGTGGTTGGTAGCAATTTTCAAGTCTCCAAGTTGAGTAAGTGATTTTGAGCAATTTTGGCCTGCTGGGAGATCAAGTCTATCTGGGATGTAAGCGAAAGTTGGGCTAAGCTAGTCATGGAGATGGAGTTGAAACCAAGTGACTTGTGAGGAAATGAGTTTTTTAAGAATCATTAGAAAATCCTTGTTCCAGCTTCAATTTTACCTTAGAAAGTCAGGATAGGTTGTGGGAGTTAGCCATGCTGAAGGCTTGCTGAATCCTTGAATTTGGCTAAGTCTTGAATTTTTTAAAACCCCCAAAATCTAGAATTTTTATTATAACTCCTATGAAGCTGAAACCTATCTCAAGCATTTTGATAGTCTTTATATAAATATAACATTAGAGTATAAGTAACACTTATACTTTAAGTTATATTTATATAAATCCTCACACCTCCCAAGCTGAAAAAATGACTATATGAAAAACATGTCGCCAAGAGAAAAATCCTCAGGGCAGGGCGGAATCCGCCTACCCCAAAGGAAAATTCCTCTTCCCCCAAGATTTCCACCAAGACTTAGAAAGGCTAAGCATCAACTCAATACCCTGGCCTACATTAAAGAAGGAAAACAAGTGAAAATGGGAGAAATTCGGTGGAGTTCTGGTGAAGTTTTAAGGTGAAGCAATGACAAAATCCTCGGGTAGGGGTGGAATCCGCCCCTTCCCTACGATTTTATCCTCTCCCCACAATGATTTCCACCCTCTACAACTTGAGCAATTTCACCCCTTTTTGATGACGTGGGGAGAGTTAAAGGATTGAAGGGCGAAGTCTTGATATGTGATGATGAGTTGAGGAAGAATTGAGTGAAATTTATTGAGATGCAAAAGATGGAATCCAAGGTAGGGGCGGAATCCACCCCCTATCTAGGATTTTTACCCTCAACATACTCAGATTTCTGCCCTTTGATTGAGTGGTTAAGTGTTGAAGTCATAGTTCAGCATTGAAGCAAGGAGGGGCAAACATGAATGCAGTGAAGGTGACAAGTTTGAATAAGGAAAGATTGAATAAATGAAGAAATTCTTTGAGGGATGGCCATCCCCCAAGGATAAAATCCTCATGCCTACCTCAATTCCGCCTAGCCCCTAAATAATCCTCATGAGTGATGAAATTCAGCCCTTGAAGATAATGAGGTTTGATTGGAGTAGTTGACACCCAAATGTGAAGGGATGAAAAGAAATGAGGGAGAGGACTTCAATAAGTGTCAAGTGAAGTGCGAAGCAATGAAAATCCTCCATGGAGGTCTCTGCCCTTCCACGAGGATTTTATCCTCTCTAACACGGAAATTCCACCCCTTAAGTAAGGCTCAGCTAGGCATTTGGAGGGGCTGCAATTTTGATTTGGGGGAAGGATAAATATTTAAAACATTAAATCCCTCATCAAGTTGGCCTACAGGGCCTGAAAATAAATTCATTTAAATAGTTTCATTGGCCAGCTTAGAGTCAAGTCAGCCTATGCTTAGAAGTTTGTACCCTTTCACCTCTTCAATGCCTATATAAGGGGGCTCATCCAATTCATTTTTACATCAAACACAGGCAATTTCTTATCTCTTCTGTAGCAGCAAATTGCATCTCAATATACAGTGATTTTTTTCATCAGATCAGGCAACAAACTAACTTGGGAGATAGTGGATGAACATGGGAGAAGGATCAAAATCTTGAAAAGGGTAAAATCTGGGCAGATTTGAGCAGATTTATTTCAAAATCTGAAATGAGGAAGGTGGTGAGAATAAAATCTGGAACTTGTTTAACATGATTTTTATCTCAAAGTTTGCAAAGAAATAAAGAAATCTAGCTTCCAAATTTTAACATGATTTTTATCTCAAAGTTTGCAAAGAAGTAAAGAAATCTAGCTTCCAACTTGAGACAATCAATGATTTAATCTATTCTTGTTTGGTATAATGTAATTTCTTTTCATGAAATTCTCAGATTTCTTACAAGTGTTGCTTATCATCCCATGAGCTTAATGTTTTTTCTCTCTTGCCTTGCAGGGTGATCGTTGAAGGAGGAGAAGCTAGTAAGGCAATGGGGGAGACTCAAGCGAGATCAAGCTTAACAACTTCAGGTTCAAGCTCGAAGACTTTCAGATGAGAAGATGATTCAACATCAAGATCAGCTAAGGAAAATTCAAGTCAAGATCAAAAAAGGATCCAAGTGCATGAAGAATTCACCACTTCAAGAAGATTCAAAGACAAAGTTCAAGTTTCAAGTCTGCAAGAACAATCAGGTTCAAGACTATAGCAATGAGAAGATTTCAAAATGAAGATAGAGAAAGATTGAAAGATGGAGCAATTTGGGAACATGCCATCATGTGGGAGAGCTGGACAATGTTGAGTATCAAGAGATATTTTCTCTTCATCAAAAGATGATCAAGTCTACAGGATAAGGATGCTGAGGTGGCACCTAGTTGTCTTCTCCAATCAGAAAATTCCAATTTCAAGCACAGACAATCACAATATGCCAAGTGTGCAATTTTCTCATTGGCTATCAAAAGCTTTGTGATTTTATTGTTGGCCCACAATATGGTGCCCTCATGTAATTGGTTGACAATGTGGCAACCCTAATTAGGGTTTGTGGGAATAAATCTTAGAGCTTCATTGTAATTGAGCAACTATAAAAGGCCAAGGCCTTCTCATTTGTAACAGTTAATCATTAGCTAGAAAGGAGAAGATTAGATTAGAGTAGGTTAGCTAAGGGAGAGACTTGATCAAATTGTTGCTATAATGCTATTGAAGTGATTGATGATTCATTGTTGGTCTTCATGGTGAATCACTTAATATTGCTTTGAAGTGTTGCATGGTTTCTTCAATCCTCACTTGGAAAAGATTTCTTTTCATGTTGAAGTAATTTAGTTGAATGAAAATAAATGTGGATGTTTACTTGTGTGACTCGAACAGAACTCGGCCACTAGCCTCTTGTTGATTGTACGTGTACCTTGTGTGGTTAGTTGATGATTGAAAGCACTTAACATCAATTAATATTCAATCTTTAGTTTGCATCCATTTGATGGGAATGAAGAGGAGATATTGATGTGAAAACCATTTGATATTCCTTAGAAGCTTGCCCTAGTTGGGTGGAGTCACTGACAAGATTGCATCTAGTAGAGTCCAAGTTCATCCATACTTCCTTCCATTCCTAGATTAGAAGTAGAAGTTAACTTTGAATTTAAGTTGAGAGTTGAAGAGTTGGAAATCGAAAAACCATATTTTCATTGCAAATTGTGAAGATAAACCTTTAGAAATGCAAACAATTGATATCCATTGAATGAATAGCGTAAGTACCCTAAGTGATTACTAGCAAATCACATTATTTCACTAAGCGAGTATCCACAATTGAAGGAACCTTGAAGTCACTTCATGATCTTACTTTGCAAGCTTAGCATGAGAAGTGACCTTATTCAAGAGAAGATTGAGCATTTAGTGTTTCACCTCAAAACATTGAGTGTTTGATTTTGTATGTTGTAGTGGAACAAAACTCACATCAATAGTACCCATTATCCAAAACATGGATACATATATCTGAACAGGAAGGGTAAGCATCCAACAATTTTGGAGGAACTAGTACAACAAGAGAGTTGCATCTTAACCCAAACAAATTGACATAAAATTCTTTAAAAGCCCCTAGTTCATTCAATGCATTATGAGCTTCTCAACATCCTCTCCTTCAGTACCGGAATGTGACCCCTTTCAGCTTACATGCATTAAGTTAAAAACTCAAAAATATATTTACACAACATTTTCAAGGAAGTTCTTGTTAGCTACTACCTGCATACTGTACCAACAAACCCTAACGCTTAATAAGGTTTCCAATGAAGGGAGCCTCTTACAAAACTTAGTATTCCAGCTTCAGCCAATATAACGACAAATCTCTCATCTAAAAGTAGTTTGAGGTTCAACACAATGTAGGGCTTGAAAAGCACATACTAACTTAAAAACTTTAATTATCTTTGAAACAACATTTTCAAGTAAGTGCTTGAAATCCACCACCTACACACTATGCCAATGTACCCTGACCATTAAACTAAGTTCCAAACAAGGATGCCACTTACAAATGATTCTATGTCAGCTTGACTGAATTATACCACTAGATCTTCCTTCTTACTAATTAAAGTTTGAGTTTGACTGCCAATAGGGTGTAAAGACCATTTAGCACATAACACAATAAATCAATAAATCATTAATAAGTTTATGTCTTGGATTTGATAGCAGATACTGAGAATATCTTACACAATTTATTTGTTTTAAACTTAATCAAGGACTTCAAAAAATCATATATATTTGACATGATAATGTAATGCTTGAAATAAGGTTAGAGACCTTATGGAAGGAAAGACGTCTACCATCCAAACTCAAGAGCAACTAGAACATAGGAAGCCAAGAATTCATTGGAAGGAACACAGAAAAAATGAAACATTTCCTTCAAATTTATAACATTAGTAATCACAGAGTTGAGAAGGGGTAAAAACGAAGAAAGATAAAAAACATACCTTAAATAGAAGTCATGAATAAGTTCCCTTGCATGGGCATCGGTTTCAAGAAATTAATACTGCCTATAACTTTATTCTGATCATTATAGGCAATAGTCATAAGCAAATCACCTATTAATAGATGTGATATCAATTTGATGTAAAAGCAGTAATAAAAAAGAATAGCAATCTAAAAAAGAGGGTTATGAGGAAATCCAAAGGGATTTCATAAGAAAATGTTTTTTTAGGGAGTTTTGCCTAGGCCAAGTTTCTCGAGAGTCACAAGTCACTGAGACTCGACCAGGGTGACTCGAACCGAAACTCGCTAGGACTCAGAGAGTCTTGGAGAGTCTGAGAACTATGGTTTGAAGCATACTGGAGCAAATTTATGACACATTTATGAGCATATGGGAGCAAAAAGGCAATGTTAGGCCCACTTGATGGCTTTAAATGGCTTATGAGTAGAAAGATGGGGTTAAGACCCACTTTCTAGCTATAAATGGCTTACGAGCAACAAGATGGGGTTTGCCCCACTTTCTAGCTCTAAGTGGCTTACGAGAAGCAAGATGGGGTTTGGCCCACTTTCCGACTATAAATGGCTTAACAACAGCAAGATGGGATTAGGCCCATTTTTTGGCTCTAAGTGGCTTACGAGAAGCAAGATGGGGTTTGGCCCACTTTCCAACTATAAATGGCTTACCAACAACAAGATGGGGTTAGGCCCATTTTTTGGCTCTCAATGGTTTACAAGCAACAAGATGGGGTTAGGCCCACTTTCTGATTCTAAATGGATTATGACCAGCAAGATGGGGGCTCACTTTCTAGCTCAAAATGGCTTATGAGCAACAAGGTGGGGTTAGGCCCCCTTTCCTAGTCCAAGGGAGAATAAAGGTGGGGTTAGGCCCTCTTTCTCACTTTGAGTGGCTTATAAACAGCAAGGTGGGGTCATGCCCTCAATTTGGCTCTAAGTGGCTTTTAAACAACAAGGTGGAGTTAGGCCCCCTTTCCCGACTCATGGGAGCAGAAAGGTGGGGTTAGGCCCTCTTTCTATCTCTAAGTGGTTTATAAACAAAAAGGTGGGGTTAGGCCCCTTCCTAGCCCCTAACAAACCTTTCGATGCACTTGCCTTTTGCATATCCCAATACTTATTTCTTCTTCTTTGATCCTGCTAGCAAGGCAAAAATAAATTAATGGATGCATTCTAGTCGATGAGAAGGGATCTAACAATACATGTATTTGTGTGCATACTCTGTGTTTGAATATATTTATGTGTATACTTTGTGCTTTTATGTGTATGCTTTGTGTTTGGTTTATACCTAATGTGTTACTAGCATGTCTACCCCAATGATTACTGTAAACATATTCTTATCATCATGAGATTTCTATTTTTCGTTGATCTAGAATATGAGAATAACTATAGAGTTTTTTTTAAAGTCATAGATGTGTGCCATGCTTCTAAACTCTTCTCAATATCTGGGAAGTTCGCCCTTGCTAGCTTGTGTTTGCTTGAGGAGAAGCAATCTTGGGCAAGGCAGACTGAAATGTCCCTTGTTGAAATAGGATCTATTAATAAATAATAACAAACTAAAAAATAAAAGAATAAAAATAAAATTTAATATAATTAAAATTTAGTTAGATTTAATGAATGGTCAAAAGGCATGAAATGAAAAGGAGTGACTCCCTCAAACATGACATATGAAAGGAAGAGAAGAGAACTTCATTTGGAAGGGAGGATATATGGAGGAAGGAAGAAAGAATGGCACAAAAAAATTCAAGGAAGCATTAATGGAAGAAGAAAGGAATGGGAAGAAGATGAGGAAGTGACTCTTTCAAGGGGGTGGCAATGATAAAGTGATGTATCCTTTCGATAAATGGCCCATAGTAACCGAGAGACGCGTCTCTATCTACGTCTCGAAGATAGAGATGTCTCTGAGACTTGACACATACCCAGAGACCTAAAAAATGGGCAAAGGGGATTGAATTTTATATATATATTTTTGAATTTCCATATGTAATGATAATCTGATATGATCATATGTGATACCCAGAAATCAAATATGTAGTGTGAGTTTTGAACTATGACTCTATATGACACAATATTAAATGACATTACTATAAATAAGTATTAGTGATTTGATTAGTGCTTTGAATTTCAGATTTGATATTTTGATTCAACGGTTTTAATGTTCAAACTTAAACCTTTCTATTCTTCTTGTTTTTAAAGCTCTATGTTATGATATTTCTTGGAAATTATTAAATTATATTAAAAACAATTGTCGTCTCTAAGTAACCCCATCTTCTATTTTTGAAAATTAGTCGTACCAGTACCGATACCATTCTCCAAGTCTCCCCATCTTCAGGTGACTATTAAATGGTAAGTGTGAAGGATTGTGACCATTATGAAGAGTTATGACTATCCCTCACATTGGAGGATATAAAGGGGAGAAGATTTCATTTGAGGAGAACATCCAAGGAAGATCAATTTGGGGAATAATACATTATTCCAAAAGGCAACAATGAAAATTGGTGACTCAATCCTTATGAAGGTCGTGACCCTTCCACCAATAAAGTATAAAGGAGGATTCATTCCAAGCATTGAAGGGGACTTATCAATCATCACCCACCCATACCTCAAGGCTCAAGGCATCAATCAAGGAAGATCAAACCGTTGAGCAATAACACTCATCCAAGAGAGCAGCGATCAACATCTGAAGAGAGAAAGTCATCAGACTAGATATTTACAAGGTGCCTGGGCAAGATTTAGGGCAATCCAAAAAGGGGACATTACAATTTGTGCATTCAAACTTGCAGCTTCTTAAACACAATGAAAATGCTGCAAATAAGGGGAGACAAAGAAGTGTGGGATATCAAGCCAAAGCATACTGAGTTGGATGCTTCAGTTTCCCACCTTGCTGCACTTAGAGTTGATGATGACTATGAGCCACCAAGTGAGCATGAGAGTACCAGTGCCACTATTTCTGATTCTTCTAATTTACCACAGCATATGGAGGAGGATATTTTTGATAAACCATTTGATATTTGATCAATAATGGCTGATTGTTAACACTTGACATTATTATTTTTGAACTAAAACTTTAATACGGTGGTGTATTTGGCTATGCTATTTGAAATAAGACTTTTATATATATATTAAAGTTTTAGTTCCAAATTCAAATTACATTGCAACATACACCACCATACTAAAGTCTTATTTCAAATAACATAGCCAAATACACCACCGTATTAAAGTTTTAGTTCAAATAGCATAGCAAAATACACCACCATATTAAAGTTTTGACTATTATTATGGAGGTGTGTTATGCTATGTTATTTGACTATCAGTGTAGCGTATTTTGAACTTAATTACTGCTGCAAATATGTAATTTTGTTTTTATATTTTTTTTAATGGACAAACCCAAAACAAACTCAACCCCCAAAAATAATGTTGCCCAAAACCACCAACCAAACCCAAACCCAAGGGCGAGCAAAGACTAGAAACCTTGAAAAACTACCACGCAACCCTTGCTCTTTCACAATAAAGATTTTTAATTTGTGGCTAAGTCCTTTCCAAGGTTACAACTTTTATTCTCTAAATGAATTTCAAGTGTGATAGGGCATATATTTGATTAATATCACAACAAAATTCAAATAGTCTGCGTACATGATTGGTAGAGCTATGGTGGGAACCCAACTCACCCATTCTGATGTATAGATTTACAATGATGGTCGAAATAACCAGAAAATGCAAGAAATGGTCGTCGGTTTGTAGAAAAACAACCCAGAAAGGGTTGAATGTAAGGACAAGGGCGGTCGAGCAGATACAGAGCTTGCAAGATGCAAGGTCATAGCACAAAAATAATTAAAAAACGCGACCATGAGCTGGAAAAAAAGACTGCCTCCAAATTAAAAAAAAAGGCTTCCAAACCCTTCACAATCAGTAACAACGGCTTCCACAGAAAAACGATGACAATTTGCAAAGAAAACAACACACGGGTTGTGTAAGGAAGCCCTGCGGCCAAAAACAGAAGTAAAAAACACGATATCATGTTTTACAAGGTTGCAATGCAAGGGAAATCCATCTGCAAAAAAATGGCCTCCAATCCTATCAACGAGTTTCAGAAACCCTTGTTTGTTTCCAAAAAATAAAAATAAAAACAAATTATTTCAAAAACGAAATTATAAATTTTTCGAAAAAAATGTTAACACTACTCTGATACCATAGTACACAAGTAGTTGGTAAAATATTGGATGAATTAATGAATAAACAAGACATTCACTTATAATTTACAAAGAGACGATGTTTCTATTATGAAACAATCGTTAGAATTAGAAAAATTCTAATATGTACAAGATTACAATATTTACCAATAAATAAAATAGAAAGATAAATGTGGAGATATTATTCTAATACACCATTCAGAATATATTTGAAAAATGGTCTTTTAGCTCAATTTGCAAAGCATTTTTACATGCAAGGCATTGAAACTATGATTTACTTTTCAAAAGATTCATTTTAAGCTTGCCTGTTATTCAAGTACAATCTAGCATGTTATATTGGATTGATGATAATAGTATATGATTCATTTGTGAGATGGTACTCGCAACATGAATTTTCTCATATAAAAAATATAGTAGATACCAAGTTGAGGTGGAAGAATGATGCAAAAGGCATTAGCCTTGGCCGCTTGGAGAACAATGAAAGGCCCATATTGGTTGGGCCGAACAATTTGTTCATCCATATGGCGCCAACATGATCCCAACTTGGAAAGAATTAAGTATTCAATATCAAACAGGAAGTCTCCTAAATTTAGCCAAAATTTATTGTAGAATACTTAAACTTCTATCTCAAGGTTGGCCAAAATATGCACAAATTTAGGAATGCACTGTACCTAAAGTTGTATAAGCAACCAGAATCCCATATGGTGCCAAAGGGTAGAAGCCCTAACAGACTTGGAAAGGAGAATACCCTATATAAACATGAGTAGCTAGGTTATAACATAGAAGCAAATATCTTTATAAATATCATAATTACACCGTCGTCAGGGACGGGGGGATGTCGGAATGGGGAGACAAGTTTCTGGGATGGGGGGACAAAGGGGCCTCAATTTGGGGACGATTTTGTATATACTATATGCTATGCATATGGTACTTAAAATGCTAGTTATGAAAAGATGTATAAGACTATTAAGAAGTAAAATGTCAAATACTAAATACTAAAATAGTAAATACTTGAACATTGAACATCGAACAATGAACATTGAAGTTTTCTAAGCTCTTCACTCTTGAGTCTTCTTCTTGCTGTAGTAATCAATTAGAAATGAAAATGTGAAAACAAATGAAGCTTGGAGGCCTTTTGAAGGAATGGAAGACCATAGATAGGCCCCACATACCCTTAGGATTCAAATAGAACCAAAGAAACAATTAAAAAAGTGTTTTTAATTTAAAACATACTTTTTATGTTGTCCCAGCGGGGGACACCTGAGCGTCCCTAGGATGCTCAAGGGACACACAGGCGTCCCCCTCAACGTTCCAAGGACACTGGGACGTCCCCACGTTCCTGGCGGCGGGAGCAAAAAATGGTGTCGCCATTGGGGACGTCGAAACGTCATCCCCCAAGTCCTAGGTGCGTCCCCAATCCGAGAACGCTCAGGATTTAGGGAGGGGACGCGTCCCCAAGGTACACTGATAAATATCAAAACATATGCTAATATATTTTTTCTTGAAATGGTTCCTGACATTTTCTTGAAAATAACACTAGTTTTTCAAACTATTATAGAGCACAACTTCAACTGAAATTTTCACAAACATAACACAATATAAATAGTGACATACCGCTATATTGAATTTGTCACAATATATCACTTGGGCCTTGGGTTTGGTCCCCAGTGGTCTCTAGTTCGACTCCAAAGCCTAGACTCACCTGATGCACCTGGTTTGCGGGCAGTTTGGTACATCCCCAAGGGACTAGTCTCGCCTCAGCTTGCCCTTTCCCAACCTCAACTTGGCAGCAAGTAAGCCCAAGATAAATCGGGTTGAGCACTGGACTGGGTCACATGGATACCTCTGGTGGAACAAAAGAAAAATTAAAATTAATATTGCAATAATTTTTGTTTTTAAGATGTCTTAAAACATGATTTTCTAATCATTCTTCTCTGGAGCTTTTATAAATAGGTTATTCAACTTGAATAGAGCGAGTAGCTATTATAACTCCTGCTGCCATTATTGAATAGCAGTTAGGTCTGCTGTCAAGGGACAACAGAAATGTTGTTATTTCAAAAATGAGCTCAGTTAACTACAGTTGTGAATACGCTTATAGCATAATCATGTTAGAAACCCTGTGAATAGTGAACATGACTGCTGTTATTGTAATTAATTTTTATGCCTGTTGTCTTTCATAACAGCAAGCACTGCTGTCATTATAATTTATTTATCATTCATAAGCATGGTCATTACTAGACAAAATCATCAAGTGATTAGCACCAAACATGTTAGTACTGTAGTTTCTATTTATCAATGAATATAGCTGTCATTACTTCATTTGTAAACATAGTTGTATTATTGAGGTCATTGTTTGGGAACTTTCATTGTTACTTATCAGCTCCGAATAATGTAGGGTCAGTTGAGATTGTTGTCATTATTATTCTCTTTGTACATATTTATCCTTCCGTCATTGGTAATCTTCTTCTGATCGCTGGTCTGTACCATTCTCTCAACATTGTGATTTGTATCATTCTTACCCGGTAGAGTGCTCAGTAGCATCATTATTGGTACTCTGATCAATTAATATGTGTATCATTGCTGCTGTCATTGCATTACAGGAAATATTGCTGTTCATAATGATTAATAATTTAATATAAAAAACATTGTTGTTAAGATGGGACATATGCTGTCCTGAAATGTCAGGCACGATTGTTACCACTGCTAGAAACTTAAGAAGTCTTTGAAAAGGTCAGGCAGTCTGTTGTCAATTTTAACACTGTAGTCACCATTTTGTGGTAAGACTAGTGTTTTGGACTTACTAGTTAAGGAGAATGGTAGATTTAACAAGTCTTATTTACCTGAGCTGTGTTTTATCATATGAAGCAATCATTATCAGTTTGGCGGAGGCATTTATTGACATTCTTCATCATATTCATAATATAATTATTTGTAATCTGCCATCTCAAAATTATTGAGAAAATTTTATACTTCAAAATTAATGGTGTACCCTCTCATTCACTTTCACTTTCTCACTCTGTGTAATTAGGATCGATTTAAACTTTTAAATGCAAGAGAACCCAATTATTTCTCCTATTTATTTAGAATTGTTCTTCATTTTTTGGGGTTCACCGTATGTTCCCAGTTTTTTTCAACTATATCCCGAGATAATGAAAGTATCATTATATTTTACTATGCCATGAAATTACCAAGTTATTTGCTTCTATGGTTATAACCATGTTAAATGAGTCAAATGTCCCTACTATTCTAATGTGAAACGCGGAGCATGGACTAATGTGCAGTTAACAAGCTGCACTGGACAAATACTTTGCATATGATATGAAGAAATGAAGAGGAAGTAACAATCCAGAACATACCACACAGATAATCAAAAGCAAGTCAGACTGAAAAGGCATGAGACGCAAACTGAAAAACTATTCAACATCAGCCCAAAACTACCTCAAAAATGCTTGAAGAAGAAGTTTACAGATTATACATGATTGTCTTGCTACGTGGCATTAAAATCACCATTCTGGAAAACCACCACATGAACAAAAGGATAGTCACCTTAAACATTGACTATCATGCAGACTGTTAATGAAGCTAATGGAAACAGACCTCTTGGTCACGAAGGTACTGGTAATGATTGAATAAATCAAAGCTTCCACTTGGAAGGGTTTGGCCGAATGCAATGAGAGCATCAACAGATGTAATCCTCAACATCACCCTATAGAGAATACAAATGAATGTGACGCTGAAGGCATTGCAAACTCTAGGAGGGTGGCTTGCCTCATTTAAAGCAAGTTGGCGAGGACTACTGGGAACTATAGAACAACTTATCCTCCAAAGTTGCAAGCTGTAATCAATTTTGGTTCACAATTGCAGATTGCAGAAAAGCCTCAAGAATCAGACCAAACTGCATGGAATGATAACTTTTCATCCATCATAAATTGGTGTACAGATTACCCAAAATACTAAGTACTTGAGCAGGACAGCTAGGAATATCTGTCAATTTGACAAGACCACTCCACACCTGATAACCATTGTAC
Organism: Chamaecyparis obtusa; assembly: GCA_027943335.1. Taxonomy (NCBI): domain Eukaryota; kingdom Viridiplantae; phylum Streptophyta; class Pinopsida; order Cupressales; family Cupressaceae; genus Chamaecyparis; species Chamaecyparis obtusa. The sequence goes on along the minus strand of BSBK01008974.1, from coordinate 389,499 downwards.
CGAATGTGAGAGCCCCACTTAAAGCCAACATTCCTCAATCTTTGAAAGAGTTTTCATTAACTGAATTGGTTGGTGATCAGTATCCAGAGTGATCTCCTTACCAAGAAGATAATGGCCTCATTTCTTGAGAACTTGAGCAAAGGCATGGAAATAGGTGACATAATTAAGCTTGGTTTGTAAGAAGGCTTCTAATGAACATTGCAACAGGCAGCCACCTTGGTTAAGTATCATTTCCATTTCATATAGGGAACCAACATTCCAAAGCTCACATGGTTTTTGCAAGTTAAGGAGAGCAAAGCAAGAGCTTCAAACAAAGCTCACAAGGTTGTTGCAAGTTAATGAGAGCAAAGCAAGAGCTTCAAACAGGTAGGTGCTTGAGAAGAATATGGGTTCCAAAGTGGGTAACATGTAAATAATTGTGAATAAGCATCCCATAGAACAACAATCTTTACTTCATTTCATAGTTACCAACTGACCAGGTTTGAATAATTCAAAGGTTTAGAAAAATGGGAAATACAGAATGTTCAAAAAAATTCAGTAAATTAGGAATTGAGAAGTCCAAATTGAATCGGACAAAAATCCAGATCCAGCTGGATTCAGCAACTATGATTCATTTAAATCATATTGAAAGAAAAAAAGAATAAGAAGTAAAAGTGAGAATAGATTTTTAAGTCTCCATCAAGCAAACTAATAATTTTCATGTACAAGATCCCCTTTTCATAAGCAACTTACAGGGGGATTGGTTTTCCATTTACCTTAGATATTATTCAAATGAGGTGAGCAATCAAATCACCCTCTGCATTGGCATATATAACCTCCAGTTTAGAGTGCATCACCATTCACCATTAGGAAAATTCACGTTATGTGCTACTGTGTTTAAAACTTTAAAGTAAAGAAAATCAGTTATCCAGCTTTGAGAGTTTGGACTCACACGGACATATTATTTTGTTAGTTGGGTGCTTGGACTATGGAAAATGGGCATGTTATTGTCTTCTGGCCATATGTGTGACAATTATATTGGGTTTATATGTTACAGTGAAGCACACACATAACTAAGTCTACCGATAGAATTGTCATTTGATTGCACAGAGATTATAATTACTACTCACTTGTTAAGCATATTTTGATAAAAATACTAAACCACTAATACGTTTACACTGCCTGTGCCGACGAGAAATGGCATTGCTATTAAGATTGGCTATTTTAGTTGGTAATTTTCTTCTTGTGAACAACTCTATTTAGAGCTCTAAGGATTCAAATGTACAAGAATTATGACTGCTGCTATTGTAAGAAATCACTGCTTACAATGGTGAGTTGATTGGTTTGCTGAAAGGACGAGAATTTGTTCAACTGTAAAATCTGATTTGCATCTAGGCAATAGTAATACACTATGCCAAATGCCAATCACAGCATAAGCAATATAAAATCATATCGGACATTCTGCAAAACAGGGATAGAGTTGTACTAATAATGCAGAACAGAGTCTCATGAAACTCTATATCCTAACAATGATAATTGGACTACAAATTCAATGAAATATAGCTGGCTTCCATTCCAAGGTCATGGTTTTAAAACAATAAAACTAAATTAATATATCTATTTCCCATCATACCATACGAGTTTTCATAAAACATGAAGGCCAAGTCAACTCTAAGCAGTGAATTTAAACTCCTATTGAATTCACAAGGTATTGATCCCAATCCCAACTCAAATGAATCATAATCTATTCTAAACAACTTTCCTATGAAAGTGCTAAGCTGCTCATCAGAATGATATAACGAGGGCATGCATATTTCCAGTTCCTCATCAAATAACTCCAGAAACTAGACTGTAAGAATTTAATCCAATCCATACTGTGAAAACCCTAGCCTCAACGTTCAGAGATAAAAATAACAGTACCAAAGGAGGGTTTCAAAGGAGCCTGGTTTGAATGCAGAGCTTCCAAGGATGTTTCCTACAATACCTCCACTCTCTTCTAACCCTTATCCTTACTGCCTCTTTTTTTATCGTCTATTTGGATACTACATAAATAGTTCTTAAATTGGGATACTCCTATAAATGTCTAGCTTGTAATTTTACATCTATTGCCAAAAATTCCTTGATTTGTTTAACATCTTTGCTTGGGCAATAAGGTTTATAAGGTCAAATTTTATATTCACGTTATTTTATTTTATGTTAGTTTTATTTTTATTTTTTTTGATAAATTGTTTGATTATTGCACTTTGATAAATGGTACAATGTTGTGTAAAGTCGTTCACTTTTTCTCAGTGTTCCATTGTGATTTGTGACGGGGAAAGGGTTTCGGGGACGGGACAAAGGGCCTAATTTTGGGGACGGCGGGGGAAGAGAGTTACCAATTTTGTTGCATTTTAGTCTCATTCTATCAATTTCTAATCATCAAAGTCCTATTGTACTAGGCAATTCTGTCTTCTGATTGACTCTACTTGACTTAGTGTCAAATGCAGAAAACCTTAAATTTGCATCAATCACATATCATATTTAATTCCTAAATATCAACTATAAATGACTAAATAAACCCTATGATTGATTAATTTAATTACAAAGTCTTAGCACTTTAATTAAATTAAATTCACCCTCTTTAGCTAAAATACACATGAAAAAGGAATTAAATAAATATTTAGTTTTAAATAAATATCCTCATCTCAATAAATGAATTTAATTATTCAAATAATTGAGAAAATCCACTTATGAGGCAATATTGTATTTATTTGAATTAAATATTCTCTCCAAAATCTTCTCTGCAGTTCAGAAAAGGAAACTTTGAGTTGATTAAGAATTCAAAAAAGGAAGTAAAACAGTAAAGCTCCACACGGACAAAAACAAAAAGTTGACTCCCTCTCTGCAGGAAACTTTCTATTCTGAACTGATCTCTCATTCAATCTCCACCGTTCATCTGATTCAATCTCGACCGTCGATTGAACCTGGGATTCTATAAAAGAACCCTCGTTTCTCATTCAAAGGATCCAACTTTTCAAGCAACAAAGTGCTGTCTCATTGTTACCAAGACTTCTTTTGCATTCAAGCTTTCATTTCTTAGCATAATCTTCATTTCTAGATCAATAAATCATGTTTAGCTTAATGATACACTTCATTTCTTAATCTAGTTTGCTTTCATTGTTCTTAGATTAATTTCATCATTTCTAGATTAATTGCAGACTCATTCTAGAATAATCTGCATTGTGTTTTCAGTCAAATCCTTCATTCTAGTGTTAGTCTATGGTTGCAAGACTCTTGATTCTGAGAGCAATTTCAAACCCTACTTAGATAGAAGGCAACAGGTCGAATCATCTAGCCAGGCAGGATGAATGATATGATATTCATTCTTGTCTGCAACTGGTGAACAATGACTATGTTGAAGTGTAGAGCTAAATCAGAGGCCCATATTTAGTTCATACATTTCTGGCGCCCACAGAAAATCATCCTGGAAAATCTCTCTGAGCGCCACAGTGTCTGCTATCGGCTGTGTATCGTACTCCACGCATGGCCCGTGGAAGGGTACTCTCAGGATCTCCATGAAATAAGCGATGAGAACACATGATCAGTATCCTTAATGCAAGTGACAACACATGATCAGTATCCTCAATCATGATGGTTTTCAAAGCAAAAACAGAATTTGAAATTGTGCACCTATCCTAAGCATGCTTCTCATATGCTCTACTTGGCTAAACTTACGCAAATTTGGGCACAAATTCTGATTTTCTGCAGCAGTTTCCCACGCGAGGAAGTAGGAGCCTCGCACGAGATTTCGCTATCGCATGAGATTTTGTATCAGCTCGCGCGAGAGATCTTCCCTGAGGAGGGTTTCTCGCACGGCTTTGACGGCCTCTTCGCGCGAGCCTGTGGAGAGGCCCCGAGCGAGGAAGCCCTCTTTTGGTCTTTCCTCGCGCGAGATTCCTCCATGGCCCACGCGAGGAAACCGTTTCCTCGCCCGAGATCTTGCGAGGTCCTAACATCTACCAAAATGCGTCAAAAACTTGAAATACAAGGTAGGTTATCGACTACTCACAGGTGAGTCATATGTTGTCAGCCGGCTGTGATGTCGGGAGTGCTCGAATCTATGCAATCTCACTAGCACGCTCTCCATTTCGCTCTGAGCTCTCTAAATCGCTAAAAGTCAACAGTTGCAAATGAATTGAAAACAACCCTTTTGGGCCTTATATAGGTTTTGACCTAATTTTCGCTCCGTTTTGTGCAAAAACTTCACCCTTGGCTAAATCAACCGCTCTGAATCCATTTTCAGGATCGAAATTGAAATCTGACACTCTTAAATAGCTCAAAATCGCGTTTTAAAATTTCTAGGACCGACGTGATCGGACACTTGTGCAGTCGACCTTCTGATGTCGTATTCTTGACAAAATCACATCTCATCATCATTTTCTCGACTTCTTCATCTTTTTCATCAAAAGTCAACTCTAGTCAATTCTGGTCAACCTTGGTCGAACTTGGTCAACAGGACCTCCAAATCAGTCCTGATCACTTATGCATCTTCTTGATTCTTCCGTAATCTGTTCTGAGTTCTTCTAGATCTCTGATTTTATCTCCATCTGCAACCTTTTGCCGTCAATTACCTTTCATGACGTGTCATCTTTCCATTTCGCTCCCGAGGGAGCAGGATGATTGCATCATTGAATCAATTTTTGAATTAATCGGATCTAAATCAAAAGTCTTCATCGCTAGGGGCATTTCATCACTTGGGGCATGTTTAGTTTTTTGCACCTCGTGATCAAAATTGGATGTTCCACTATCTTGAATCACTAGGGGCATCTTTGTGCCTTGCATCTTGTCATCTTACTGTTAGGTATCTGAGCAATCTAACTTAGATCCCTGAGAATCAAGCTTCGTTTTGGAGATGGTTCACAAAATATCTCTAGGTATCTAAGCAATCTAACTCAGATCCCTAGGAATCAAGCTCCGTTCTGGAGATGATTCTCGAATCTCTTTAGGTATTGGGCCAATCTAACCTCGATCCCTGAAAGTCAATCTTCGTTCTGGAGATGGCTCTCGAAAGCTCTTTTTTGACCGGAATCTAGGCAATCTAACCTGGGTCTCGGAGGACTAAGCTTCGTTCTGGAGATAGTCCTAAAAATTTGCATCAGTTATCATTTAGTTGACGAGTATTGGGGCAATCTAACCCTGACTCCTAAAGATTGAGCATCGTTCTGGGGACAGTCTTACGAAAGTGGTAATTTGACCGAGGTCTTCGCAATCTAACTTAGACTTCAGAGAATCAAGCTTCGTTTCGGAGATGGTTCTACAACTCGATTTGATTGATGTCTTGGCAATCTAACCTCGACTTCTAAGGGTTAAGCTTCATTCTGGAGACGATCCTGAAAATCTCATCAATTGTTACATTCAGACTATTCTTTGAATCAATGCGTTGCTCGCACATCAATTCAAAAAGGGGCAAAATTTAATACCCCAAAATTGGCATCTCGCTATCCTAACCAATTTTGTTGTATTTTAGTTTCATTCTATCAATTTCTAATCATCAAAGTCCTATTGTACTAGGCAATTCTGTCTTCTGATTGACTCTACTTGACTTAGTGTCAAATGCAGAAAACCTTAAATTTGCATCAATCACATCATATTTAATTCCTAAATATCAACTATAAATGGCTAAATAAACCCTATGATTGATTAATTTAATTAAAAAGTCCTAGCACTTTAATTAAATTAAATTCACCCTCTTTAGCTAAAATACACATGAAAAAGGAATTAAATAAATATTTAGTTTTAAATAAATATCCTCATCTCAATAAATGAATTTAATTATTCAAATAATTGAGAAAATCCACTTATGAGGCAATATTGTATTTATTTGAATTAAATATTCTCTCCAAAATCTTCTCTACAGTTCAGAAAAGGAAACTTTGAGTTAATTAAGAATTCAAAAAAGGAAATAAAACAGTCAAAGCTCCACACAGACAAAAACAAAAAGTTGACTGCCTCTCTGCAGGAAACTTTCTATTCTAAAATGGTCTCTCATTCAATCTCCATCATTCATCTGATTCAATCTCCACCGTTCATCTGATTCAATCTCCACCGTCGATTGAACCTGGGATTCTATAAAAGAACCCTCGTTTCTCATTCAAAGGATCCAATTTTTCGAGCAACGAAGTGCTGTCACATTGTTACCAAAACTTCTTTTGCATTCAAGCTTTCATTTCTTAGCATAATCTTCATTTCTAGATCAATAAATCATGTTTAGCTTAATGATGCACTTCATTTCTTAATCTAGTTTGCTTTCATTGTTCTTAGATTAATTTCATCATTTCTAGATTAATTGCATACTCATTCTAGAATAATCTGCATTGTGTTTTCGGTCAAATCCTTCATTCTAGTGTTAGTTTATGGTTGCAGGACTCTCGATTCTAAGAGCAATTTCAAACCCTACTTAAATAGAAGGCAACAAGTCGAATCATCCAGCCAGGCAGAATGAATGATCTGATATTCATTCTTGTCTGCAACTGGTGAACAATGACTATGTTGAAGTGTGAGGCTAAATCAGAGGCCCATATTTAGTTCATACAGGGGGGTGGCAGTGCTGATGTACATATAGTACTTGAAAAACTAGTTATGAAAAGATGTATAAGAATTACATTTCAAATGAAACTTTGGAAAATTAGTAAATACCAAAATTGCAAATAATAAATACTAAGATATGAATTGTGTCAAATATGACTGCTGATTATGACTGATATTTTATGGATAGCAGAGCTGCTGGAAACTAATCTATCCCTCCTCGGGCACACATATCCCCATATTGAAGTTAGGTACATATCCAATACGGTCTAGATACATGTCGGATATTGTACCCATGTGTGCCCAAAAAACCTTGATTTTCCAACCGTGCCAAGTACTATGTGCTTTATTTTTTAAAAATTTGACATAAATCTTCCCAAGCTTAATTTAAAAAAACTTCATTCATGCATTTTTTAATAAAAAAAATTGATATAAACAAAACCTACACCAAATGAGAAAGACAAATAAAATGTTTTTCTATTTCAGCGACCCATTTTTTTGGGTTATCTTCCAATACAACTCTACTATTTTGCATATTGTAAAATGTTAAATCAACTTATAATTATTTATGTAGCATTTATGTGTCTATATTGTATTTAAAGTAATGAAAATATCCTCTAAACGTGTTAATATATGTGTATGACTTTTTTATTAATATTGTATCTAGTGGTATCCATAATGGGGTTCTTTAAAAATGGCCATATCTATATCCGATACCATATCCGTAATTGTATCTGTATCCATGTTCATACAACTTTGATGGATAGTGATATTATCATTCACCAATCACCATTGTTTATATGAAACCCTTATACATTGAAATTAACCCATATATGAAAATGGAATTGTATAATGAATTGTTGGATATATATGACAGTAGCAATAGTAATGGAAACACCAACATAGAAACCCCAGTTCTGATTTTTATTTAGGGTAGCCAGCATGATCAGCAAAAATGTATGCAATAGCATCTACAAACCCTCATAAATTACCCATATTAGGTTTGCAAATGATATGATAATGTCCTTCAATCAGCCAAATATGTATATGTACGTGTCTGTGTATGATTTGCTTACAAATATACAAAAAGAAAAGAAAGAAATTGAAAAGAACACTTTTGAGACGTCCGGGACAGGAGACTTCCAAATGTCCCCACAATACTCAAGGAACGTTTGGGTGTCCTCGAGATGTCTCAGAGATGCTTAATCATCTCCCCCATCTCAAGGGGACACGTCTTAGTGGTGATGGCGAGATGATAAGGGGACACCTTGCACCTGTGTCTTGACAACGTCCCCATCTCAAAAACGCAGGGCTCAGGTAGGGGACACTTCCCTGTGTTTCACTATTTTTCCCATATTATTTATTCATTTTTTTATATCTATTTTCATACATTTATTGAGTCTTATCCATACACATATTTTGATTTACAAACATTACAAATTAATTATCTCTATCCATTCAACCTATTCCAATAAATCTATTGTTCACCTACAACTAACCATTTCCATGTTTTTTATCATATTGAACAATAACCATGAATAGTCACTCACTATGTGATGTCCCTTTCCAAGTTTGTCCTCAAATTCACTATAAAAATCACAATGGCAACAAATTAGGGTTAGGCTTAAATCTGACCAAGTAAAATATCTCCTCAAATAGTGCAATCCTAGATTTGTATCCTGCAATCATAACATAAGAAACATACACACACACACATATATAACCATTATAAGGGTTAGTCCATAGAATATCTATAGCATCATTGCAAACACATTAGAGAAGAAGCATGATAGGTTCACCCAAAGCCATCCCACACTAAGGCGAACAGCGGAACTTTGGCCCTCCTAGGCCTGATGGCAAGCAACATGAACATCCATCTGGGGTCCCTACCTAGTGGGGTGCTTGTATATGCTTTCCCTATCCATGCTTCTCCTCATAAGACTTAGTAGCCATCATTATAGAGTCGGAGAGAAGGTTGTAATGGAGGATCCTTGATTGTCCTATCTAAGCCCAAGAGTGGAAATTTGGCCCTCTTGGCCCCAATGGAAAGCAACATGGACATCCATCCAAGGTCCCTACCTAGGTGGCAATCCTCGCGATCCCTCTTTCCCTTACACCTTCTTCCTTCTATAATAATGGAGGTTTACAAACAGATTATTGGTACTTGCATTTCTATCCAATCATAAATAAATATTTATAAAGTTAATTGATTGTCAAATAATACATAGGCAGTGATAAAACCACAAGAAATGTTATTAGATTACTTAATGATATAATGACAGTCCTGAAATATCAGGGGGGTCATGTATGTGATTGCTTTTGTTTCTGATAATTAAATAGGTATTGGAGCTGAAGAATAACGATGCTCTTTCCTTCCCTTTGATACTGCTGTGTAAGACAACTCTCTTTTGTATTTCCTTGTCTTCTCTGCGGATCGATGCCCTATATATGTTTTCAAATTGCTGTAGGTATTACTTGTTATTTGTATCTTCCTTTTTTACTTATCTCTCATTTTCCTTTTCTTCTTATCAATAATGTTGTTGTGTGTATCTTTCTGTTGTTCCCCACCTTCCTTGGAGTTGATTCAGATGTATTTATATCCCCCCTCTTGGAATGGAAAGGTCGTGACTTTTCCTGCAGTCATGACTTACTTGGAAGGTGGTGTCTCTTCTTATTTGAGTTCCTTAACTAACCACCGCCAAACCAATTGTTGTTTGCAAACAGTGATTACAACCTTAAAGAGACTGTTGCTCCCAAAAGGATTGCAATTGTTATTGCATACCAAACTGTTAAGATATAGCTTCATTCGTATACATATATATATATATAATACTATTCTATACATTGTTAATAAAGAGTTGTAATTTATATTGTTATTATCATATTATCATTATTATATTTATAATATAATAATGATAATATCATAATACAATATTATGATATTACATTAATATTGATCGAACTATGTTCGATATCTATTATAATTACCATCGACTATTAAGTCGAATGAATGAACATTGAGACAGCCGACTACACTAATGTAAGTCGCTGCTTACATTAGTGCTAGTGACTGTTGTTAATAGTCGCTAGCACTAATGCAAGCAGCGACCATGGGACGCGCCCTTTCATTTGTGAAGGGACACAATGTTTGCTGTCATCCGATCATAAGCATATATATGTGTATGCTGTGATCACATGGATAACACAATCAATAAAAGGAGTTCATTGCTGTTATCACCTGCGGTCACAGCATATAATATAATGAGTATAAATATAAAAAGCATCACAGTCTATTTATATATCAGAACAGTCATTTATTAGTAAATATAAAACAGTAAATTATATTCCCAAGATCTGATTTCCTAACACAAACAACACATATTAACCACGGAGAAATGCTTTGATGCTTGCAGCGAAATTGTTGATCTATTGCAGAAACATGACACCATTGAGATTCCAATATCGCAGATTCCAAACCCTTTTTAAAGCAGCATACTTATCATCATTTGTGTGCCTTTCGTTCCTCCTCTAGCACTGGTTGTAAATTTGAATCTGTAGCTATGGAAAATCACCTAACAGTGATGTGATGTGGGCAAAGAGAAAAATGATCGCCTTGTTTCCTTTTGCATTGATACGAAAAAAAATTGGGAGAAGGATAAAAGGTGGTAAAGATTTGCGTACACATGTCATGGATCATTTAATCTGCCTTCAACTAATAAAAGAGAAGTAGTGCCGCATGTGTGGTGTCCCCGTTTTGAAATAGGATTTAATAATAAATAATAATTAAAACAATAAGATTTTAAATAAATAATAATAAAAGGCAATTTAATATATAAATTAAAATATAAATATGAATAAATAAATAAATGATATAATATAATTATAATGTGAATAAATAATAATATTTTAATAGATTCAATATATATATTATTATATATATATAATCTAAAAATATATATACATAGTATCTGAAATATATATAAAATATTATTAAACATATATCAAATTATTATTACACATATATATATAATAAATAAATATAACAAAGCTTATCATATATAAATCTGAGAATTATACATTAACATAATGTATAATAGAACTTATAACATAATATACATATGCAAATATTAATAGAAGTAATAAAGCCAATCTAAACCACAGCTAGGAGACGTGAGTATTAACTTGAACAGCCACAACCTTAAAGGTTGCTACTCTCTCTCCCTCGCGTAAGTATAAGAGGGGAGGAGAGCTTATCATCGAGGGGGGAAATTTTTCATACTGATACCTTTTTGGCAGATTCCTTGAAGACAAACGGCAGCACCTTGACTTTGGATAGAGATGTAATCCTTGATGCTCCTATGAATATCTAAGGCTAACGCAACATATTTAGAGCCAGTGGTCTGTATCTCAGTAGAGCCAAAGGTAATACTGAGTCACAAATATTATTTCTGAAGATATCGAGAGGTGTTTGGCGAGACCTGGCACAGTTCCTAAGCAATTTGGGTTATTAGTTGATCGGATAATTCCCTCGATGTCATTCTGAAGTATTCTTGCCATTTAGAAAGGTATAGATAGTTGAGAATTAGAGGAATCAGATCAGAGATTATATATATATATATATATATATGTAGGAACTATTCTGAATCAGCAATTGCATATACATCCGTCTTCATAAACCATTATGCATTCACAACCTACTGGATTGTATCTTGCATTAAGAAAAGAATTGCTTCATAGACATATGAAATAGCGTTCACTCTTAAGATCGGGGATTATTCCCAATTAAAAATTCATCAAGCAACAACATGAAGGGTAGTCTTTCATAAGGAGTTATTACAGATCAAGATAAGAGAACATAAGAATATAATTATAATAAGCAAACCATACCCAATACAGCAGAGACCATAGTAGTCATTAAGTGTAGGTGTACCTTTAAGATTTACTCATTAAGGTTACATCAATTTGTCCAAATCAGAAATCATAAAAGCATTGACATTAGTCAATTAACATATACAGGTATCCTTGACTTTAAATTATCATCAACTCACAACTTTCAGGATTGTAATTCATAAAAAGAATATAGTTTTCAAGTAATTGTCTCATAATTACAAGATATCTCAAGAGGGGACATTACAGCATGCAAAAGATTATTTTGCCCCCGACTTTAAACTTAATTAACTCGTAATTATATTATATTATAAATTATTATTATTTATCTATTTATTTCATTATTATTATTTAATACTGAATCCTATTTCAGATGGGACATTACCATCCTCCCTTCCCGAGATTGCTTGTCCACGAGCAATGATGGAGGTTAATCCATAATCCCCCTTTCGCTGTGCTACTCTGATATTCTCATAAGTTGTAGATAAGACTTAAGACACATGTTTTCTCTTTTAATTTGAATGGGAATTACCTCAACCAATGATGGGAAGTTTGCAATGTTTGTATCGGTTGTAATTGTAAGAACTGCTTTTGTTGGTCCCGTGGATATCTCTTTGAGATAAAATAAAGGCAAACTTCCCATATATTGAGAGGACTGGAAGCATGACACACATCTATAGAATGGTACTTGAACTGCATGTTAGCTTTATATTAGGAACCTTTCTTGATCAAGCATTACTCGCTTTAAATGAATTGATCCATAAATACAACAAATATGAATTTCCACTTTTTCATAGTTGGGTTAGTTTGCACTACTTATGATTGCCATGTACTTCTTTCTGACTTATAGTCGGCACAAGAGGAGAGACACCCGTACTCTTCTTTGGTTTAGGTTCTTTTCAGTTACTATCATCTTTTCATGTCAAGTTTTAACAAGGATTTAAAACCACTGCCTTTGTTCCTGAAAACATGCTGTTGTATTGGCTCATCTATATTAGGTTTGTAGAATGTATTACTATACAATTGTTGTCATGTAAGGTATGAATCATTTATCATCCATAAGTAAAATTAGATGTTATTTGTCAGAATTGAAAAGGGTTGGTGGAGTCCCTCTAATTTTATCCACAGGAAACAATTCATGGTTATTGTATCTTAGTTTGAGAATGTAAACCCTCTGAGCGGAGATTTTTAGGGCTTCAAGTCTGTTTAAAGGAACATTTAGTTTGATTGCTTTGTTGCTATAAGAAGGTAATGTCAATTTGTGATTTTGCAGCAAATTTGGTATATTCTGGTATTAATATTCCTACTATCATTACTAACATTGTTTGATGTTGAAGAATTAGTGGGTTGTTACTGGCAGCAGACTAACACATAGTGTAACAGGCTGCAATTGCATTACTGGTTAGCAACTAATCATCTTGCTTGTGAGACTTTAGAAAGTAGTACCAATAGGGTTAGACTTAGTTCTTTGAAGTGGAATGCAGTCATGAGTTATCTGCACAGAAAACTCGGTTGTTGCAGTGTTAAAGTTGTTAGTTTGATATATGCTGCTCCCACTGAACCTTGCATTGGTTTGTGCTGCCAGTGAATGTACCAATTTCATTCTTGTCCCAAAAACATCATGGAAGGGTCAGGTATCTTAAATATGGATTCCTGTAAACATCATGAGATATCAACCTAAAGGGGCTTATTAATCCTTTTGATAAGATCAGGCTTAATGGCAATTGTACACTTTTATAATTGTTAGGCAACTATGAATACAAGCTAGATTTGATGCGCACATATACTCATAAGACAATGAGCATAAGTACATAAGATATGAAGCATAAGACGCGAGGAGTACCCATACACTTAAGTACATGCAAGGCATAAAGCATACATAGCATGAAAGGCGCGAAGCATATATGTAGGATTCAAGTTATACACAAAAAAGGTGCTTACGCTTGTGATGAAGCATACACTCAAATGCATGTAGCATCAATTCACAAAGCATACATGAGAAAGGTACACTCATAAAACATACATGCAGCAAATGCATGAGTCATGCACATGAATACATGTGGACATGCATAAAAAAGTGTAAGGCATGAATCATATACAAGAATACACATAAGACATGAAGTATGCACCCGAATACACAGCGCGTAAAGCATATGAATACACATAAGGCATGAAACATATTCATAAATACACGTAGCATACAAGCATGAATACACTTAAGTCACGAAACATACACGTGAACACACATAACACATGAATTCACTTAAGTCATGAAGCATATACATAGCAAATGAGGTATACATATGAATTCACTTAAGTTATGAAACATACATGAAGCGTGAAGTACAAATATGAATTCACTTAAGTCATGAAGCATACACGTAGCATATAAAGTTCAAGAAGAAAAGCATAAGTCCCCGTGTGATTACCAGCATATCATATCATTAAACTAAGTTGTGTCCAACATAAAGTCGCGTGTACAAATTGCAAACCTTGGGGTTGCTTCACTTGATCACACAATTGCCTCATTATTTAGCATTTGGAATTTCCTTGTTCAAGAGAGGATAGAATACTTAGTATTTTATTCTGCATGTTGGAGTGGTCACAAAACTCACATCAACACTAGCATTTTTTATGTCTTGGACATATTTATTTGTTGCTCTTTTTTAAATCAGGTGTTTATAGGAGATAAATATAAACAAATTAGAAACAGGCTAATGTCCTGCTTTTGTTTTACTTCCATAAATTCTTTCCACATGTGGCCTTCAGATATGGGCAAAGGCTCTGTAGCAAATGGTCCTTGATTCACAAACATTGTGTAGAAAACAAGGGATGAAACTCATGGAGGAAGTATGATTTTCAATTGAGCATATATGCTTCTTTTAAAAAGTTGAGTATATAGTGAAATGTTTTCTTATTAAGGAGTAAATGATCTTGTTTTGAAATCTGCATTACGTTTTGAATCGTTTGCTAGTTAATTTCAACAGTCGTTTGATTATTTGATCATTGATATTTTTTCTGGTGTTTACTAGAATGACATATTGAAACATGATATTTGAGGAAGGACGTCACCTTGTGCCTATTGCATGCTCAGTGAGATCACAATGAAAAATAAATATCATTTATCATCCATTGACAACTTCTTAAACAAATATTAAGGTTTGCAATACTTCACCAAGATCAACCTCAAATCAAGATATCATCAAGTACCAATCAAAACTAAAGATATTTCAAGAAATAGTAAGGGTTGACCAATGCTCCAGCCACATTCATGAACCTAATGAAAAATATTCATACTCCTTTGTCATTGTCTACTTGGATGAAATCCTCATCAACAATAGGACATAGGAAGAGCATTTGTAGTAGATGTATTGGCCAACACAAGCTATAAGCCAACCTCAGCAAATGCACTATTAACTGAACATAGATCTAAGACTCGGGCTACATCATCAACCAATCTTGCATACATGTAGACCCTAACAAAATAAAAACAATTAAAGATTGGCCAACGCTGCACAATCTCACTAACTTGTGCAACTTCCTCAAACTTGCCAACTCGTACCAAAAGTCCATGCCTGGCTTCTCACATTGTGTGGTAACTCAATCAAATCATGTGCGTCACAAATCTCATGGACTCCTACATAGCAACATACTTTTGAGGAACTCGAGCAATGCCCCTATACAACACCTGTTCTTGCAATGCTTGACATTGTGCACCCCTTTGAAGTCTATACCAATGCATCTTACTGTGCACTCAACACATACTCACACATGGGCATTCAGTTGCATAGCATTCTGAAACCTTTAGCACCACTACATCATCAAGGAGGCAATCATTCACTCTAATCATAAAAAAATCTAGTTCTTACACTCTCAAAGCAACTAGAAAACATGTGCCATCGGAAATGGATGACTTATCTACAATAGTTCCATTTGGTGATCAAGCGCAAGAAGGCAAAAGACAATGGCAGCTGACTGCCTCACCTAATCCCCACTTCATGTGCACATCATAGTGTCGAACTCACACAGTCACAACTTCTCTAAACGGGAACCCCTCTACCTAGTAGATACAAACTTTGCTCTAACCTACAACAAGCTCTCACAAGGAAAACATGTTGGAAAATTATGTATGTTTAACAAGGTTCTCTACAAGCTTGGACATCTCTATTTTCTAGACAGTGATCCATGCCAAAAGCTCATTTAGGAGGCAATTAATACCAAGACAAATGAACACTTGGAAGTTACCAAACAGTAGCAACACTTTACTGGCCTCGCATGTACACAAGCATTGAGCAACACATCAAATCATCCATTCCTTGAATCCTTGCAACATTGCCAAGCTTATAAATAGGAAGTCAGAGTTCTACATCCCTCTCTTGATTCCAAAGTGAACTGGGAGTTCATCAGCATGAATCTCCTGAGAAAACCATTTTCAACCATGATGTTCCATTCATCATGATTACATGCAAGAAAAGCATTAAATGATGTTTCATTCATTAAGGTAGACAAATTCACAAAGACAGCCATCGTGATCACATGCAAGAAAAGCCTCAATGTGCCAAATATCACACACCTTTTCTTTGCCCATGTTTGGGTCCATTTTAGCTTGTTGAAATCTATTTTTTTCTAACCAAAACCCAAGGAATCAATCACACACTAAAACAACTGATCCAACTAATCAAACACACCTGGGAAACTTTCTCATTCCCTACTCAAAGGCTACTTTTGGATTATAACTATAGTTGTTAGCCCTATAAAATCCTTGCACCAACAAATTGTTGTCAGGAAATGAAATTCACACAAGTCAACAAAGCTATTAACCAGTGTAACACGGGGACACACACCCTAGCAAAAACCCAAGAGTATCGGATGCGGGGACATCCCCGGGACGGGTACTCCACGCACCCGAGCACCCCCACCAGCGGTCGTGGGCCGCCACACCTCAGCCACACCCGTCCCCATACCGGTCGGGTTCTCAGGATCTTGGGTGCGGGGGTGCGGTACTTGGGTGCTGCCCAGGCGTCCCTCGACCACACCTGGAATGCCCAAAAAGCAATTTTTTAAAGTTTTTTTTTAATTTTTGTGAGTTTCCAATGTTTCAGTGCAAGGGCGGGAGGATTTATACAAATATAACATTTAAGCATAAGTTTGATTTATTTAATTTCTTATACTTTAAGTTATATTTGTATAAATACTTTCAAGATGTTTGAGATAGGTTCCAGTTTCATAGGAGTTAAGATGCAGATTCTAGATTTTGGGGGTTTTCAAAAAATTCTAGACTTAGCCAAATTTCAAGATTCAGCAAGCCTTCAACAGGTTTACCTCCCACAATCCATCATGGCTTTCTAAGGTCGAACTGAAGCTGGCAAAAGGATTCTCAAAGGGTTTTAACTCGTTTTATCACAAATCACTTGGTTTCGACCCCATCTCTATGACAAACTTCGTTTAGCTCTCGTCCAAATCCCAGAGAGACATGACTTCCCAACAGGCCAAAATCACTCAAACCTCATTTGCCGGACCTAGGGACTTGAAAACTGCCACCAACAAAGACTACCTAAGACCTAGTTATGAAGACTTTGACATTGATGATTGATCATGATTCATTATATCATATCATGCTACTGTGCCCATTGTAATCATGATCATTTTGATATATCATATTTCATATTTGAACAATGAATTTTGAATCTTTGATAGAAGTTTAGAACATGATTCATTATGTTACTATGTATGTTTATGTTACTATGTTACTATGTTGAGTGTTCAATGATTCTAGTTCGTGTTGCAATTTTTCTATGTTCAAGTATTTGGTATGTTATATTGAAACATCTTTTCATAATTAGCATTTCAAGTTATATATGATAGTATGCAACCCCCCCTCCTCCCCCCTGTACCCTCGTCGTCATCCCCCCGCCATCCCAAAATTGAGGCCCTTTTTTTCCCACACCCGAAACTCGTCCCGGTGTCCCCCCGTCCTGACGTACCCCCGCGCCGGTGTTCAACTACTTCTATCCCATGAAGGCAGTGCCCATGAGTTTTAAAATTATGCTTCATAATTGTGCATCTTCAACTGCAGTAAGTGGATAGGTTTCTCCATACAAACCTACATTTTAGACACATAACTTCTATTTTCCAGCTTGAAATGGTTTATGATAAATGAAATTTTTTAACATGTAGTAACCTACAAATGCGAAAGAGAAGATGTTATTGTAATTTCTAGTTCTTTCTTCTATCTGAGATTTCCAATCACAAAATTACTAAATAATAGGTAATGTTTGGTTCACTCTACATTTGGCTATGTAGGATTGCTTACAGTGATTACAGATGCAGAATCCAAAGGACTTATTGTTCCTAGAAAGATAATGTTGTTTTTGACACATATTTTTAACTATATTTTTTAAGCAAAGGGAATCTTAACAAAATGTGAATTAGCAAGGATATTCCGATGGTTTTCTGTTTTAGACTGGTGTTTACTTAGTTATTGGCAATGATAACTGTTAAGTTTTAGGATCACTACAAATGTAATAGCATTGCCTGTAATGATTGTGTTTTTCAAATGCAGCAATCTCTCTTTCATTTATATTGAGAATGAGGCTAGGAGAGACATGTCCCTTCATGGGACATGTCTATTCATTAATATGAGATTAATATAATGACAATTGATTATGTATATATATATATATAATATCTTTGAATCATTATTATATTAATTTCTCCTAATAGTATTTTAGATATATATATATATATATTATATCTCACATGATAAAATATATATATATAATTTATATATATCTTCAATAGATTAGTCTCGTAGTATTTATCCGACAAAAGCTACAAAACATCAACACTGCTTCTTAGGTAGGGAGGATAAATACAGGATATAATATTACTTCAGCGTAATATCAAGAATGGCATGTTTTAAGAATATCCTTGATCAAAAGATATTCACCATTAGATATCATCTCATGATATCAGGAATAATGGCTTCAGAATATCAAGTCGCGTGATGTTCACCAAGTACTCCGAATAATGGCCTCAAAATATCAAGTCGCATGATATTCACCAAATAGTCAAAAATGTTCATAAAGTATGTGCACACGTATCCTCAATAATACTTACCATAGGAACATTATATTCATGGTCTGTTTAAGGAAATTAATCCACCATGTAAGATATCCATGGTCTGTTTAAGGAAATTAATCCACCATGCAAGATATAATCTATCATGATTTGCTTAGACATCATAAAATATCTATCATAATAGAACATTTAAGTTATTGTAAGATTGTCATCTTTCAATAACTTCTACAAATACAAGTGATAATCATTTGGAAGTCGTCACTTCCTCATGATGTACACAGGGGGCAGGCCCATTAAAAAAATGGAGTCACACACATGACATCCACCATGCCTCAGTGCAGAGGATGGAAACAAGGGATTTCACCTCTAACTTCTCCCACAGAGAAGAACTCATTGAGCAAATATCAATATGTAGATCTTTTCATCCAAGATTGCTTAAGATAAACTGTCAGACTCCCTTTGAATCTGATATCAATCTTCTGAGCTCCTCATCCAAAGTTACCTCTGAAGTGTCAAACTCCCTCTGAATCTGATATCGATCTTCTTTTCTTGCAAGAGCATCCCCAAAAAAGATCAAGGCAAATAGCTCTTATAGTACGTATAGAAATACAAATAAGATAGAACCTACAATGAGTAGAAAAATGTAATACTCAAGGATAATAAATACTTATTTGTGCATCAACATCCTTGATACAAGTTGCTTCAATGAGGGTCCATATACATCAAATCAAGAAACACCTTCTCAGATTATTTGAGAGACATCTCCCCTTTGAATCATCTCCCCACTAAGGATGGTTCAAATGGGAGTGTAACATTGGTTATTATTCCGTAAAATTCCCACTCTATGTGCTCATAAAGTGTGTACCATATGTGAATCACCAATTTCGATGCCTTGAAAAAACTCAAGCTTGATGACATATATCTTTGTCTTCTACAATTGATCGCATATACCACCAGCTCCATATTCAATCACTGAGATATCCATAACTTGAGCTTCCTCTCTGGTAACCGCAACTTCACCAAGCATGCATCCAATTGACCACACACTCCAAATTTTCAACATCTCCATTCCATTCATTGTCACATCCACCATTCATATGGTTCATTGTCCAAATTTCTTGAGGAGACTAAGAACAGAAATATTAATTATGTCGGCAAAACTCCTTTCATATTTTTCTTTATTTTCCTGTAAAATTTGTTGTGGCTAAATCAGCTCATAGTGCAGGTGTTGATCGGAAATCAAATAGTGGACATAGATTCGTATGCGAACATATCAACTAATGAGCAGATCACATTTGCCAAGCATTCATTATCGTAGATGTTTGGCATAAATATGTCATTTGAACAAGTGAAAGGTTTTAATGGGTTGAATAAGTGATATTGAGCCCACAACATAACTTACTATGCTGAGTTTCCTTGCAGATTGGTAGTCAAAACTTCATCCTCTGTAGGCGATCTGATCCGATCAGATTCGATCCTCAAGTTAGCACTACCATATACTAAGCTTGCCTTGCCTAAGCTTCTGATATACATGGGCTGATGATCACTACAACCTCTTCTTTGCCACAGCGTACCATCAACGGGATATCCCGTGCTCTTAATGCAGTGAAAGATGAGAACTACAGGCTTACTTTTACAATGGGCTTTTCCAGCTATTGCAGATATAATATTCAATACTGTGCTCTGTTCAAAACATTAATCTGACCAAGAGTAGAGTATGCAGATTATAGTTAGAAACAATAATATTTTACTCCAAGAATAAATAGCACCAGAAAGATCCCTAAGATTGAACAGCTCTGATAACATGTTAAGTTTAGGATCACTGTAAATGTAATAGCACCGCCTGTCTGTCTGTGTTTTTCAAATGCAGCAATCTCTCTTTCATTTATCTTGAGAATGAGGCTAGGAGAGACATGGACATGTCTATTCATTACTATGAGATTAATATAATGACAATTGATTATGTATATATATATATATATATAATATCTTTGAATCATTATTATATTAATTTCTCCTAATAGTATTTGATATATATATATATATATATATATATATATATATATATATATATATATCTTTCTTTAATAGATTAGTCTCATAGTATTTATCTGTCAGAAGCTACAAAACATCAACAATAACTGTCGCATATTTGATTATTATTCACTGTTATCCAGAATAATACCCAAAGTTTAATACTGCAGAATATGTTATAGGAATCTAGGATGGAGTGACCAAGGTGCATCGCTAGTAGTTCTTGGCTCATAATTATTCTTTTCTTTGTTGAATGGTTTCTCCTTGTTTCAAAAGCATCTTTTTAATTGTGACAGTCACATTATTCTTGATCCATTGTTTCAAATTTTGGAGATTTATGCTACGGAACTGTGAAGATGAATGGGGGAATATTATACTCAGTTTCCATATAAATTTAGAAAGATCCTCTAGTAGCCAGGAAACTGATTCTTGCCATTGATGAATGATTAATAATGTGTGTAATTTTTTTTATCCTTTTAGCCTTCCAAAACTATTGCTCTTCACAAAGTCATGGTCTGAGGACCATATTACAACACCAAAAGCTTGAAGTAAGTATTTAGGGGGGAAGTTGGATATGCTTTAACTGAGCTAGGATAAGGCTTAGTATTTTTTGTGTTCATATTTTAATTTTATGATTACCTCTTCACAAGCTTGATGTTTGTACCATTGGCAATGAAGTGTATTGCAGTTTTGAGTATGTAAACCATTGTAGAGAAAAAAATATAATGCATTTACTCTTCAGAAGTTAAAAACAACGATTCATGTCACTTGTACATTCTGATTGATCTATATAGATTTATTTTTTGTACATATTCCTGTGTTATTTAAAAAAATGATTTTATTTTTCCCCAGAAAGTTGCCAATTCCTTTATTTTTTGTAAGACTATTATTTCATCATTTTTATTCTACCCGATTTCTACAAAAAAGATCACAAACTTCCATTCTTTCAATGCTGCACCATGTTTAAAATAGTAGATTGGACTCTTCTAATTTCCAATTCTCAAGTGTCTCGACTCTCAATAATAGCAGAAATTTTACGAAACCCTACCAAGAAGATATTTTACAAAAATGAGACAAGCTAAAACTAATCTCCCTATAGCTGCTGCTTCAATATATTCACAATTACAAAATATGGATCTGAAAATTGCCATAGATAAAACCACAGAACCAATGCCATTTATTCAATAGACTAAAAAAACTGAAACAAAACACAACAAAAATGATCTGGCCGCGTGCAGACTCCCAAAAAAACATTGAAACCATGGCAAGTGACTTACCTCAAGATTCTGCAAAAATTGTGTTATGCTGTCAACGATGCCGTTGAGAAAAAATGGGCAGAATCTATAGTAAAACATTATGAGACGCTACCAAATCAGAAATTTTACAGATATTAGACAAACCAAAATCAATCTCCTAGAGCTGCTGCTTCAATCTATTCACAATTAACAAAATGCATATTTAAAAATATCTGGGTTTTAGAGCTATCAGATTCTTGGGGTCAAGACAAGATTTCTGCAGTCTTAAACTAGCAATCGCACCTTGGTGTGCAATGGGTACACCGTATTAATGTTGGAGGAATCAAAACTCGCACCTCTTTCCATCTCACTCTTTCCCCTTCTATATCAATCTTTTTCTATTTTTATATCTATTTTTAAATTTTAAATTGTTTATATATTAATTATATATACATTAATCAAATTATATATCAAGTTCTTTTTTTTACTATTATTTTGATGACCTAGACAATCTCATTCATCCCTACTATTATTGCTTTGAGCTATTGCAACTACCACATTCCTTTATCCATTTGACAAGATAGTGCACAACTATTAGTCATTATTGAGCAGAAATGAGTGGTTTCAAATAAGTCTGGTGCGCTAATGTTGTCTTCGTCACGATCAAGTCACAATGTCTAAAACCCATCCCATCATCCAAAATATAATATGTAAAAATATTAACAGCTGCGATGTCACTGCTTTGACTCCATGTTCGCCGATTCTTTCAAACCTAAAAAAAGGTGCATGACTCCTTGGCTTAACTCGCAAACATTTAAACTTTTACATGTTCAAGCAGTCGTCCAGGGTTAAAAAGAATGAACCGTCAAAATATAACAAATGTTTATTACTGTTTTCTCAGTTTTTTGTGACAGCATGTCCTAAGTTTGTGTTGCTTCCATGAAGTACGAAAAATTAATTGTTTTCGATAGTTAAAAAGCATAATAGGTCTAATTAGATCTGGGTTTAAAAACTCTGCAATGCTTACTGTGAATGTGAAAAGAAGCAAGAATAGGATGGATAAGTTTTGAAATTGCTATTAGAAATCATATATAGTTCTCAATAGAGGCATTCTGGCAATCACAAAGAACGAAGCAATCCTTTTTATATCCTCTGCTCGCAAAGGCAACAGTAATCTCCGTAGTGCAGCCAAACAAATCCGATGGACAAGCTTAACCTGTAATCACTAAGTAATGATTGAGAAAAACATGTAAAAAGTATATAAATCGATGCAGGATGTTTTCATCCGCCGTTACATTGCATCCCTTTCTCCAAAACAGGACACCCTACTCGTGTACAAGCTCACAACTATGTCGAAATTGGGTTTCTCTGCCACAAAGCTCTAGAATTCGCACCCTTCCGAACCTTCGCCATTCTCTCCATTTCTAAATTGTTACACTCTTCTCAACAATATAAATATAAATTAAATATGTATATATTATATAATGTTACTATTAAAATATATAACAATTTGAATTGAAATATAAATAAATGCAACATTAATAATTAATTACTAAGATTCCATAGGGATTCCAAGAAGTACCTGATTCTGGTATGAATCGTACTTGGATAATACCTTGTCTTTCAAACCACACATTCCCAAATTCCCAAAAGAGGACACAACATAACTGCTGATTGGCACACTCTCACAGAATACTTGGCTGAGAGTCTATACCCTGTTTCCAGTCTATTACCATAAAGGTTATTCATTCTCTTCAATACTTATGCCCTTCTAATAACCCAATTTTCAGGTCACAATCTGAGAATCAATAATAAACCGCACAGTCTACGACAACCTACTTTCACAATATAAAATATTGAAGTGGAATCCCATCCTGAAGACAACCATCTGTACAGCTATGCTTCACAAAAGAGCAAGGAAAAAACTATCAGCACGTTCATGATCCAGATCAAGAACCACTTGGGCTAACTGATAAAGTGTTCTTGCTCAATTAGCCTAACACATTCCTCTTAACCTGCCCACCATATAATCGTACAAGGCACAATTACATAGAAATTTGCCATCATAACCAAGAACAAAAAATTATTTATTCAAGACAATCAAGCAGTGCTTAGGGAATCTAACACTTGTAGAAACAATCTCCAGACAATTAAAAACACAAACTGATAACTTGTACAGACCGTTTTGACTGTAAAAAATCGTCTTATCTCATCTTATTGATATAACTTAATGGGGATCAAACTACTGGCCTCTGAGAAGCAAAATATTGAAGTGCCCTCCTAAAAAAAATATAAAATTGGGGTTTTAAAGTACTAAACATAAATGATAAAAGTACTAAACAATTTGCAGGGAAGGAAATTTTCATAACCATTCATTTTCATGGGGAAAATTGCTTATTCCTGTAAAGTGGAGAAGGAAATCAGATCTCTTGAGTATCTTTGTTAGTTACCATACATTGGGAAGATAGCACAATGCAGATTCTTTCTGAAAAAACATGTTATATTTTTCTCAGAATCATATGCTCCTACTAGAAGAAATCAAGATAAAAGTCTCTGAGCTAATCTTCCAAGCTATCAATACACAACTGGCACATTTCTTTACCTCAAAAGTTCAGATGCTAAACCCAAATCCGATCCCATCTTCTTCTGATTCATCTCAATCAAGATTGGATAAAGATGAGGCCCAAAAGGAAGTGTTCCATGCTGGCTTTACCTTTTTCATATAGATTTGTTTAATATTTGTAGTTTTATGCCTCCATAATGGAATAGATTGGACCAATGGTGTCAAACCCATTTGTTTTTCTTCCTTGTTGGGGCATCTCCACCATTAATTATGCTCAGAACAGTTAAGCAACCATGTGCTCAAGTTTTAAAAGGATAAGGGATATTACTCTGCTTTTTATGGCAGATTCCCACAGGAAGATGATGCAGAGTATATAAAAAGGGGAACTTATTCAGAGTATAATATGACAATCCAGAAGCAGAGAATTCATAAGCATTTGTGTCTATAAATCTTCTTTGTGACAGACCCAATTTTGTGAGATTAAAAATCTTTGCTTGTTGGCAAAGTTTTGAGCAGTCTAACGAGAAAGAGTGTGATAGAGACTCTGCCTCCTCAGATCATTCGAGTACAAAGGCGCCTGTCTGATAAGAAACTGGATACAATATTTGAGGATAGTGCTCTTCTTCTTACAAAGGAAATCAAGCAAATTTCTAATGGACAGGAACAGGTTAATAAAGTTTCTTGCAGATATGCGGCTCTTGTGCCTCCTGGGCGTTGAGAAGGGCACTTCTACAAACATATCGCTGCTCTGAGGAGGACTGTGTTTAGTAGATTGATGTAAAACCCCAATTTTTCTTCCCTGACACAAAAACAGTTACTTTAATCTTTCCCTTGTATTTCAAGAAATTGCTTTGCTTTCGTTAGTAGAAGCAAAATATAAAACCCCAATTACGCCTAGGCCCCAGTTTTCCGAAAACTATGATTGGAGAAGAAACAAATGCAATGCAATGTAATAAACCATTGGCATTAATTTTATAAAAAAACCATGTTTTTATTCAAACTTTGTGACCTTGGTCCCTTCTAGTGCATGTATTCAATTACAGTCAATCAGATTTACAGCCGCTTTGCAAAGACTGTAAAGTTAGATTCAATAGTCCATCAAACCAGTTTCTTATTACCACAGTATTCAGTATAAACTGAATATAGTCTACCAGATAGATAGCAAACGCAAAAGACAAGTGAAAATCATTGTGTCCGAAGACCTACCTGGTTTCGCAATACTATCTCCGAAAACCGGTGATATCCCCTGCAACTTTTCTTCCCCTCTGTCAAACAAATAGGTAAGGAAAATGGGATGAGGAAGAACGCATTCGGCGTAAAAACGACAAACAGCTATCAATAAAAATATCTAACGGCTGAGACAGTTTCAGTGGTAGTCATTCAATCTACGCGAATCCCCAACGTCGGATGCAATAATCAGCTTGAACCCTTTCATAGGGAAACGCCTACGGCGTTAAAAGCAAATAAATATTATTCGCAGTCAGTAGGTGTCCGTTTAACACTGTATCTGGGTAAGATTCTCCAGCGAGAAAAAAATTAAATTCTATGCAAAGACTTAATTGGTTAACAAATTTATCGTAGTTATTTAAAATTGATCATGTCTAAGTAAAATTTCACCTTACATCCGAAATTTTTTATAAGAAAAAAAAATTGTAAGTCGTAATAATTAATAAGATCAGATCCCTGAGAAGAGCTTTAGGCAGACATTACCTGTGGCGCGATTTCCCTGCGGAGAAGATTGGTCCCAGAAGATCGCTTTCTAATTAACGAAGAAATGTCTCTCGCCGTCGGGTAAATTATCAGCCGCCAGGCATGTAGGTTTGAACAATTCATACTCACATCTTACTCAAAATTTGATGGCTGTATTTGAGGTATTTTTGTCGTAATATATATATATATATATAGCTGTATACGATGAGACATTTTTTTGTGGAGACATTAATTTACTTTGCGAGAATAATAAAAGTGAAAGATTAAAGATACATTTTGAAGAGGATATGTTTGGATGTATTTTATATATTTTTTAGGGGTTAACCTTTACAAAGCTATAGTTGAAGGGTTGTCAAAAATCAACACCATATAACAAAAGGTGTTGGTAGATTTACTTGTTTTTCTTAAAAATTGCTCTTTAAAAAATAAAGGGCTTGAACTAACAATTTATAGTACAGGGGCCAAAGAGGCCTTTAACAGTAGATAACCAACACCCAAACAAGAGGGACAAAGTACCAGACGAATTTTGAAAGGCTTCCTAAGCTTTCACAATGAGTGACAGAATTTTATCAGAAGTCACCCTTTAGTAACAAACAACACCCCTCCAATTGAAGAATCGCCCCTAGTTGCAAAACTCATTTTTGCAGCAGCAAGCAAGGAGCCCACCTCAATGGGAGCAGAAAAAAAAAGAGATTAACAAACTAGAGAGCCAACCACAAATCCATCCAATGCCTAAGCAACCATAAAAAGGAGAAGACCACCCAAAGTTACTAACATCCTCCTCAACGAAACAAGTGCTCACCTTCATAAGATAATTTTCCACCTATATAAGAGTTGTGAAAGAGGAAGAAACAAATTATGTGTGTCAAATCCTGATTATGATCAATAGATGACATCTCACTTTAGTAAGCATCAACATAGCCTCAAAGTCATCTACAAACTTCAACCAAAAATAACCAAACACCAGATTGAGCCCTTGGAAACTATTAGCAATCGATTGGCCACAAAAAGAAACAAAATTGTTGTCCATACCAACCAAAATGGATAGTCCAAACAAAAACACATAAGGAAACTCGGTGGTGACAACGACATCCATCACAACCCAACTACAAGGGGCAAAGAAACTCAACGTCAAAAACCAAGGTAGGCACTATCTTTGACCTCACTATCGAGAGAAACAAAAAAGACCCATAAACATCTCCAAGCCCCACCAAAAGCTAGAGCAACATCTTTCCATCAACCAAAACAACATCCACCGCTCCACCAATCACCACGAGAGCATTATTTCCACTAGCACGATAACCCAACAAACCCTAACAAAGTCAAGGTTTAACCACAGAATACCAACACTAAAAATCCTCAAAACCCCAATAGACTAAGGGACAAGCACACAATCAAACTATATGCTTCTATTAGTAAAAACTTGGTAGATTATGAAGCTTATTAACAAGATATTGTCATTGAGGACCAAAGTCACTCTCTTGAGTTGAGGGAAGAGTGTACACTCATCCACAACACCTCCACAAACCCAGAAATCACTAACAAGGCACTTGTCGCACTCTAGACACCCATAATTCCTCTTTTCATTTCTACATCCCCATCTTCAGGCTAATCCATAGGGCTTACAAAACCACACATACAAATGGTATCATGAACAATAACTCCCCAAAGTTGTAGAGATGGTTGTTGCAAAAGAGTAGCCCCCTTCACCAAATAACACAACATCAACCACCAAGAAATGGTAAAGGAAATCACCCATCAGAAAATAGGGAGACTAAATCTCCCAAGTAATAATCATAAGCACCAAGCCACCCCTAAAAGCTACAACACTAGCCATAGTAGCACCAAGAGTTTTGGAAACTATGTAATCACCCCTATTGCAACACTTAAATACAGGGCCAACCATCTCGCAATTTCCAATACACCATCAAGCATATCATGGTGCTCAATAAACCATTCTTGCACAACTCTTTCCATTGAAGGACACAATAGCCAAAAAAGAGCTCCTTCAGCCATAGAATAGGAGACCCCAAGCACCTCAAGGGCACAAACAATACTAGGCCAAGCCATTAGCGAGTAGAACATGTCCATAGCGTAAACAATTCCAAAAGGAAGTACACACATCTTACCCATGGTAACAACCAATGACAAAAGCAGAGTTGTCATGAACCAAAGGGAGGAAGTTTTGACAAACAAACTGTAGGATCCCCCCAATGCATGAGAACAAAAAGTCACTAGCGCATAATCCCCAAACAGATTGAGGGCACTCGAAAAGTTAGACACATAAAAAAAATAGACAAATAAATAAATGTGAATCACCAAAGGGAACAACAATGTACAAGGCAGAGTCCCTAAGCAAGAGAGAGTTATCAAAATCCTAGCATAACCACATGAACATAGTACTAGTGGCATTCAGGGAGAGTAAAATGTCCATAGCGATAGCCATAATAGGTATCTAACAAGAGTGGAAACCCAAGGGACTATCAAGTTTGCTCGCATATAACAGAAAAACCCTTCCACAAAAGAGGGGGTGCCAAAGAGAATATAGGTAGACAATACAATCATTGGAGTACTTGAAGCAAAGTCCTGGAGCCAAAATAATAACATGGGCCAAAAGGAAAGTCCTAAACTAACAAAACCACTCTCAAATCATGGGTAGATCTGACAAACCAAGTAGAAACACAAGGATAAATCATTCATCAATAGAAAGACATGCAACAACATCAAATCCATTGTCGTTAATCATCTCCTTGTACTTCCCCTTCTCCATCTTCATTTTTGAATTTCCTCTCTCTCTCTCTCTCTCTCTCTCTCTCTCTCTCTCTCTCTCTCTCTCTCTCTCTCTCTCTCTCTCTCTCTCTTTGTGTGTGTGTGTTAATAGTAATGGGAGATAGAATATGTAAGATAAACTGAGTAATATAATTTCTAATATTATAGTTTAATTAGGATTAGAGTTGAAACTACTTTATACCCTATAGACAATCAAATCACCAACCAAAATCACAAAATATGTTTTTCCCTCCTCTTTGGTTTCACTTTAAGTTCCTTTATTCTCGAAGTTATGATCTCCAAACCTATCTTTGACAAAAGTGTAATGAACTTGATTGTGGTATAGAAATTGGTACAACAACACATAAAAGAGATGGTACTAGAGATTTGCCCTTATTATATTCTTGAACCAACTTTATGTGGAACTCTAGAGCTTATAAAAATTATTTGTGCTGATTTTAGATTTGACTATATGAATTTTTTGCATCAACATTTTAAATCACACTCTATGATCCATCATCAAGATGTTAGAGAACATATAAGGAAATTAAAAATGTGTAGGTTGTAGAACTAAATAGACTAGGAAAAAAAAAAGGGGGGGGGTGAGAGAGAAGTAAGGGTTCACTTGGTACAAAGTTTGGAAGGGTGATGTAAGGGGGGAAATAGAATTGGGTAGGATAGCTTGTATAGGTAAACTATGAACCTTAGGCCTATTTCTCAATCAATACACTAGGAAGGGAAACAACCCACAAGGCTCAAGATGGACTCAAGTGTTGAATGGGTGTAGGGTTTTCCCTTCACTATTGTGGATCGTTAAATGTGTAAATGAAATGATGAAATGTTATATCTAGGACTAATGTGTGAGAGTGGGGGGGAGGAGCTTTTGTAAAACAAAGATAGTTATCAGACTAGTATGCCAATTCCAAGACTAGATTTGAGAAGCATGTACTAGAAATTTTAGTCAAATTTTATTGTCATGGGAAACCTAGATAGATAGGGGTGATTGGACTCACTCCTATATGCTAGAGTCACCCCTATTTAGTGAAAAAGCGATGTCGAGACCCAAGATCTAAAGTAGATTATTACACCTTCCAAAATCCAGATCCAAAACTTAGTCACCTGTCACTTGCATACCAAAAACAAGGAAATTATTGGGAGAAAGGGGTTACCCCAATCAAGCCCTTTTAAGGAATTTACCTTAAAATCAAAATGAAATTACATGACAATAAAGAAAGCATGTTGTCAATAGCAGATGCTTGATAAGTGTCTTATACCTTGGCAATGCAAATGCTTCTTGAAACGAGATCACACATGTTGATGCAATACAATAACTCCATGAAGACCTAAAATGACATCATAAAAGACATGCTTGCATAACGATTTCTAGCCTTGCCACCATGAAGAATGCTTGAATGTGCTTGAATGATCCTTATATACGTGAATTCTTGAAGAGTGCTTGAATGCTCCTTGGATGTTTGAAGATCATGAATTCTTGATTGAATTAATGGATTGCCAAACTGAGGGAGGTAGCCTTGTATTTATACTTCACTTACCCATTTTGGGACTCAAAAGTTGAAGGATGTCAACCTAGGATTAATAGAGTCCCTCTCAAAATCACAATACCAATCTTGAATTCAAATTTGGGCCAAAGTCAATGTGACAGGGGCAACTTTTAATGACAAGGTCACAAAATCTATAACTTGTTCATCCCAAGTTGCCTTTGTCAAGGTAGGAACAACTCAAATTTTAATTTTGGGTCAATTTTGATCTAAGCATTTGAAAAATGTGGGTCAAATTTGTGTGTGATAAGAGGAAATGTACGAAATAGGCCATTTATGGTAATAGGGCATGTGTATGCAAATGATAACGTTTAAATGGAATAATTGAAGTGAGAACACCTATAATTAAGGGAACTCATTAATTAAATACAAACAAAGGACTAAAATGCATAGCAAAAATCCTATAATGCATAAAAGAAGAATACACACAAAAATGAGCACTACATAAGTGTGTAATTAGGCACACTTAAGCAGTGCATACAATTTACAATGCTACATTTAGCCCCCAGTTTAATGGGAGTATGAATCTACACTCATACACATGGTAAAGTAGAAGAAAGAGATATAATAGAGAAGAGGTGAGATCATGGGTGAGACTTAAATAGCTAAGACAACATTGAGTTCAAGGGAAGCCCCTAAACCAAGGATCTTAACTCATGAAATTATGTGCAAGGGAACTCAAAACAAAAAGACTAAAAGATAAAAGACTCAACACAAAGGGGTTACTACTAAAAAAAAGGCTCCAAATCAACTAATTAAAGAGACTTTGTTGAACCAAACGTCTCAACCAAGCTAGTATCACGCTCAAAATGCTATTGCAAGAGTGCAAGTGGTCATATAGGAAGAGAAAGAGTACACACCAAGGACAATACAAGATTTCATGATCCAACCAACTTGTAAAGCTATGAGATCATAAAATAGAGAAGATGGAATCCACGAATACCACAGGCTAGTGAGCTATGTTATGCTAAGTGATCCATGAGAGAGAAAAGGAAGAAGAGAAAGAAATAGTCTAGAAATTTGTGTTAGCAAGTTGTGTTATTCTAGGTATACTCATCCAAAAGTGATATTGGTACACTGATGGAATTGATAGTCTATCAAGCTGCATTATGCTAGTCAACCAATCTAAGGATAACCAAGTAAAGCATTGTTCACAAGAAAATCTACCAAAAAAGGATCACCCTAAGGAAATCATTGTCTCATTTATTGAATTCACTAAATAACACACAAGGATGAAAAATAATGCATAGGGGCATAAAATAATGTAAAGGGGCATAAAAGGATTATCTCAAGAAAAGCATTGTTTCCTTAAGAAATTTTCTAAATTATGCACACAAGCGCTACAGGATACATGAATATGTCATATAATACATAAGGATGACACATATATTCCCTCCTCCTTAAGATGACAACATAAAAATATGATGGAATCTTAAGGAAAAGAAGAATTAGGATGCCTACCTTCAACACTAAGGAGATATCCTTTAACCAATAATGTATCTACAACCCAAGAAAAATATGCATAACTCTTTCTATGGTAAAGGAAAGATAATTATGTAAAAATGTATCTTGCAACATGTATAAAAATATCCTTAGTGGGAAAATATATTTATTCCAATACATCTACCTTGAAAGGAGTTCTTGAACGAAAATTGCATATTCAAGAACAAGAGGGGAAGGAGAACAAGAATTCACCTTTTAGCCCTCCCTATTGCTATGTGAGGAAAAAGAATTATTGATAAAGGATGACAAAATTTAAGCCCCCAAATTAGGGAATTTATTTATAATGGAAATGATTTTGCAAATAAGGAAAAGGTTGTGATCAAGGATACACACCTCTTGTACATAAGAGAGAATCACCAATCAAGATAATCAATTCGGAAAAAGAAAAAATTACATAATAAACAAATTCCACTCTACCAAGGAAAGAGGATTCTTAGAAAGAGATT
The DNA here is from genome assembly GCA_027943335.1 of Chamaecyparis obtusa. NCBI lineage: Eukaryota > Viridiplantae > Streptophyta > Pinopsida > Cupressales > Cupressaceae > Chamaecyparis > Chamaecyparis obtusa. Next base: position 357,170 of record BSBK01008974.1, on the reverse strand, counting down.
TGAAAATAAATCCCTTGCCCCCCAAGTGTAAAGATAATGGAAATGAAAATACATTTTGCACTCTAAGTGAAAGATCAAATAGACATAGACTCCCAAGAAAGGAAGAGATTGTAAACAAGTATGTTATTCTCCTGAAAATGTGAAAGATAATTATGTAAAAAAAATAGTCCATGAAAGTAAGGACATCATGTCATAAGAGATACAAATCAGTAAAGAGATAATGGATCCTTTAGAAGGATAAGGAAAAAATGACCTTTCCCCCCAAGCAGAAAGATAAGGGAAAGAGACCCATTGTGTTGCTCGCAAGGGAAGATTAAAATGTAAAGTATGTAGCACCATGCAAACAAAGAGCCCCAAACAAAGTAAGTCACTAATATCACATAGTGTGGAGCAACACAATAGGAAAAAGGAATGGTAAAGTATGTTTATTATATCAAGAAAATCTATAAGGTCTATTGTTAAACAAATAAGACATTGATCTACAAAATATTGAACAAATTATCTAAATTGAATACAATCAGCAAGAGAATGTGTATTGTTATGATGAAAAAGACAATGAAAGGCACCATTGAGAGATCTTTGATTCTTTGGAAAACAATGAAAGGGAAGTTGGATTTTGGTATCATATTTAAGTCTACAAAAGATTGTCTTAGCCAAAGGCAAGTGGTCATCTAAAGGAGGGGTAACAACTGTTGGAGTTGGTAAATTAATTTTTATGCAAGGACATTTAGGTCTTGATGAAGAAGGATCAATAGGATTTGAAGAAGAAGGCAAAATTTTGGCTTGAGATATAAATCCTATTCCATTAATTCTAGCAACTTTTGTAGCAGGATCTATAGGAACTTTTATACCTTGTTCATTAATGCCAATACCTTGTCCACTATAACCTAATAATGTCATAGCCTACATTGTAATTTTCCTTTAGTTGAGAAGGAGAAAGACTTTCATCTTGAGGTTTGTGGAAATGTGTAGTATAAAGAGGAATATGAGAGTTATTATCTTTAGTAAGATACCTAGAATTCTATCACTATTCACAACTTCTTTAGGTTGGAAGAAAGGAGTTTGCCTCAGTCAAACCCCTATTTAGGAATTAATCTTAAAAAAAATGCAATTTCATGAAAGGAAAGGAAGTTTTTTGTCAATAGAAGAGGCTTGATAAGTGTGTTTTACCTTGGTAACACAAATGCTTCTTAAAATAAGATCACAAGTAATGAAGTAATATTATGTCTCCATAAAGACCTAAAAGGACATAATAAAAGACATGCTTGTGTAACAATTGCTAGGCTTGCTACCTTGAAGAATTCTTGAATGTACTTGAATGCTTCTTGGATGATTGAATGCTTGAAGATCATTAATGCTTGATTGAATTAGTGGATTGCCAAATGAGGTAGGTAGCCTTGTATTTATACCTCACCTAGCCATTTCAGGGCTCAAAATTCAAAGGAGATTGACTTAGGAAATAGAATCTCACTCGAAATCACAATATCAATCTCCAATTAAAATTTGGGCCAAAGTTAGTGTGACAGGGGTGACTTTCAATAATAGGGTAGCAAAACTTACAACCCATTGATCCCAAGTCACCCTTGTCAAGGAAAAAATGGTTAAAATTTTAATCAAGGGTCAATTTTGATATAACAATTCAAAAAATGTGTGCCAAATCAAGGTGTGATAAGAGGAAATCTGTGAAATAGGCCACATGTGGTAATATGGCCTATGTATACAAACAATAAGTTGTGCCTAAAATTAAGGTCTCTCATTAATTAAATGGAGACAAATGACTTAAATACATAGTAAAATTCCTATAATGCATAGAAGTATGAATACACACTAAAATGGGCACTACATAAGTATGGAATTGGATACACTTAAGTAGTGTGTAAAATTTATGTCGTTACAAGTGATAAGAAATAAAATTATATATTAATGTAAACACAAAGAAAATAATTAGCTCAAAATAATTAAAGAATACAAGTACACATAAAACAAAATTGAACGAAGAGTGAATATAAGCTAAGAATGCAAATAGGATAGTGTAGTATTTACCATTAAAGAACCTAGTTAAGGAGTAGAGGTGTTAGATAACTTCTTAAATTTTATATTTATAGTTAATTCATTTGTGTTTTCTACTCTCATCTCTTATTTTTCTCAAACGATAATGCCAAAATTGCAAAAGTTTCAAACTTTATGTTGAACTTTGAACCAAAATAAACTTTCTCTCTATTTGTTCCTTTGTAGCAAAATAATTTGCATCATTATTTTGTCCTCTGATTATATCTAATGCTATGACCAAATATGACCTTGTTTATGTTAGAGTAATAAAATGTTTACTTATTAATTAAATCATATTGATTTATTACTAAGTCACTTATTATCTCTTTCTACTTAAGATAAACTTTAGGCATATAATAATTAATTGCTTTATTAATTATTATTGTGCAACCTAGGTTTTACCTTTTTAGGTTTTCGATCTCCTTTTATAAGGATTGATCTCTCTTGTAATATTATTGAGAAACATTCATTTTTACTGAATTGCAAATTTTGTTTTTGCACATCAAGAATGTCTCCTCTTTCATGGATCCATGCGTTCAGACCTCTCTAGCTTCTTGCTTCTCTCTCTTTCTATGACAGGTGTTTGCATGTAGGTGTTATTGGGAGTTGTGGGTTGTTTTCTCATCAGCTCCAATAGTTTATATGAGCATTGTATCTTATGTATAAAGTTACCTTAGCTTCTTTGTTAAATTTGTCTAGACGTGATTCCAACTTTATTAACTTATTCATGCTACTATTTTAAAAAAATCAAATTCATCCTAAAAAATTAAGGCATGTGAAGAAGGCAAAAAATGTTAAGTTTGATTTCCACTGATTAAATGGTTTGATGTCTCTATTATTTTCTAATATTTTAGGCATTGAATCCTCTTCTAGAGATTCAAAACCGTTCAAGTTACCCTTAAAGCTGAATGTATAACTTGGTTTGATAAGTTGATATGTCATTTACCAACCCTAGTACTTTATATGTGTCAACTAATTATGTGAGATCATTAGGATCAAATATTGCATTAATATCCACACCTCACATAATTGTTTCTCTATGAATACATTTGCTTAATATATCATTTAGATTTTTCTCACTTTATAATAAACTAGTGCATGCTTTCCTCAAATTAGTATAACCTTCTCGCATTTCATCCAATTTGTGCACGATAAAAATATATGATTTATAATAAACTAGTGCATGCTTTCCTCAAATTAGTAAAACCTTCCCACATTTTATCCAATTTGTGTACAATAAATAAATACATATGATTTAAAATAAAAAGTGCATGCTTTCCTAAAATTAGTATAACCCTCTCACATTTCATCCAATTTGTGCACAATAAATTAAAACATATGACCAAAGAGGATTTATGAGATGGATTCATTGCAAGCATCATTGACTATTAGGGTTTCTAAGAATTTCTCAGTGCCAAATTAGAATAGGGTGGGCGCTAGTTAGCATCACTTTCATGGATAATGTTCCTTGTTGGGTGGGCATAAAGGTAATACTTCCCTCCATCTTTGTTTGTAGATTCAGGCTCCCAACCAGTCATGTAGTCGGGATTGGGTTACATTTGGAAAAAATGATAGTAGGGGATTTGACCCTTCTAAGGGTACATGGGAGAAGCACAATGATTCTACACTGATAGCTTTGCAAGGATTGTAGGCATACAAGAATGGTCTTCGAGTTACAGAGTGTGACCCAGGTGGCCCTCCTAGGGTTTATCCATTTGTGAATGAGCATGCTCCTTAGAAAGAAGATGTTATGCAAGAGTCAAGGAAAAAATGTACTGCCAAAGCCATTTCTGTAGACCTTGGAGAGGTTGTGGAATGGGAAGTGGCCCACAAGGTTGTTGTTTTCTCTAGCTTGGAATGATAGGGCATTTTTGGGGCTTGTGGCCAATTTTGTCTGATATTCATAAATGGATTACTGAGTACTGGGAACCCATCTTGGATGGGTGTGTTCAAATTTATCCTACTACCAGAGGGTATTTTATTGTGGTTTTTGAAAGTGTTCGAGTTAAAAACAAGATTATATGTGATTCCTACTAGTGTTGGGAGGATAGGTATTTTCTTATGCTCAAACCTTGGCATCCATATTTTTGTCTAGCCACTAAATTTTTTGATAAAATCCCACTTTGGATAAGACTACCCAACTTGCCTTTGTATTTTTGGTTTGATTCATGCTTTGAGGTCATTGGAAATTGTTTAGGCAATTTTTTGATGATAGATGAAGGTTCATAAAACCTCTTACACTCTACTTATGCCTGAATTCTTGTGGAGATGGTTACATTTGTCACCCTCCTGGAAGAAATAATGATTAAAACCTCAAAGGGTTGTTGGGTTTAGCTATTAGATTATGAGGAAGTTCCCTTCAAATGTTAAAGATGTTTTAAAATTGGGCATATGGCTACTCAATGTGCTTAATCAAGGATAGTAAAGTCTTCCTCTTGGTGGATGGATGTTTCCCCTTCCCATTACACAATGGAGAATAAAGGAGAACTATAGAAGAGTTTCTCTCAAGTTGTGAATGGGGATATGTCACATAAACCAACTAGGGATACAGACTAGTTTGGTCTATCCCCTATGAATAATTCTAATGTTGTCAATCTAGGTAGGGAGAGGGCGATAAAGAATAAGAATGGAGTTATTACACCAAAGGGAGTGGAGAAGAAAATATTGGTAGGGTCTTCAAACAAGGAAAATGACCCCTTAATAGTAGGTCAAAATCAACACGACATTATAAATTTAGGTTGATACTCATAAGAGTTATTTTATTGTCATTAGTTATGAGGAAGTCACATTGATTGTAGTCATTTAGTAAAGAAGGAAAGTCAAGTCAGTAAAGCACGAAATCTGTTCGGTAAAAGGAAATAAGGGAACATGTAATTTCGGTAAAGGCAAAGGAAGTTTAGTCACCAGGCACTGAGTTATACTGAGCTACAACATCAACTAAACTAAGAGATAATATAATTACCGAGCAAGAGGAAAATGTGTTACCGAGCATAGCAAGCTGACACAAGGAGAATCTTTAGATACATTGAACCTAGACACCGAACAAAAAATGGTTTACAAATCTCGAGGAGATTGTATGACAAAGCATTGGAGATGTAAACATGATGATTATGCATGATTACAAGGTGGGATCTACAAATGAGAATTAAGTCTGTTATATGCATTGGAAGAGTAGCCAATGATTGCACCACTTGAAGAGATGATTCTAGAACATCTAGCACCGCTTCTAGAATTGTATATAAATGGATCAAAGTGTGAAGATTAGTATACATGTGTGAGAGGAGATTACATGTGTGAAGCAAAGATTGTAGAAAGAAGGTATGAGTAGAGAAGCCACCAAGTAACAAAGCAGTAAAGAGTAGAGAGTAATTGTGATTCAGAATTGAAGCTACCGAGTACTGATTTGTTATGTTGAAGGGTGCATAGTATGAGGTAATAAGTTATTGAGCATAAAGAGTCTGATATGCATATGATTGATGCAAGTTTAACAAACAAGTTTTTGTTATTGATTAAAGAGTAATCAAAATTGTAAAGTCTCTTAACCAAGAAGATCCTAATAGATCTTATATTGTAAATCTTTTAACCAGGTACAATTCTTAGATTATAATTGTAAAATCCTTTCACAAGATAGACTTAATAGGTCTTAAAACTCTTAACTGGGTTGAGACTCTTAATAGGGTAAGCTATCATAGATAGCTAACATTGTAGCTCTAACTGGGAAAACTTTTTACTGCAGTAGTAAGTTTTGTGGGTGTCATCCCCACCGTAATTTTTATCCTCTAACAAGGATTTATGCGATACCAAAATCAATGTGTTATGAGTTATGTGTTATGTTTTATATGTTTTATATGATGCATGCAAAAGTTATGGAATCGGTAAATGGTTAACGAAGAAATTTTAAATAGTTTAAAAGTGTTTTACAATAATGATTCACCCCTCCCCTCTCAGTACTCACCTTTTCATACCTAATCCAATATTTGGTATCAAAGATTAGTCTCTTATTAAGAATTCTAACCACTTGAGAGGAAAGATTTGGAGGAATGGAGAGCTATAGGCATGAAAGGATGATTGATAGCATAAACATGGAACTGAAGATGGCTAATGAGCATATTGAGGAGTTGAGTAAGAAATTGAAACATTCAATCAACAAGAGAAAGGAGCTAGCACATAAACTAAAAGACATTCAAGATCAAGTTGAAGAACTTGAAGAATAATCAGAGGGAAGCATGTTTGATGAATCTGATGCTATAATATCATAACTAATTGAAAAGAACAAGAACCTAGCTGATCAGGTGAAAGTACTGAAAAGAGAATAAGAAGCCCAATTTGTAAGAATGTGTGAAGTCCTAGAACAAAAAGGAAAAGAAAAATATGACAAAAGAATGGTGGAAGATGAAAAAAGACAATTGAATAAAAGGATAAATGAGAAAGATGGGGAAATACAGAGGTTGACACAAATTCACTACAATTTGACAGACCAACTAGTAAGTGCAAATCAAAATGTTGCAAGGAAAGTTGAAGAGATTGTTGACCTTAGATCTGAGAATGAACATCTGAAGAATCAATTGAAATCTGAAAAATATGTTAATGAAGTCTTAAAAAGAAATGAAGAAGCACTAAAGATAATGGATGAACAACTAAGAGGTCAGAGACAACCAAGAAATACTATTGTACTTGGATACAATGAAAACAACACTACCGAGAAGGGCGAGTCCTCCAAACAAGCATCCAACCAAGATAATGCTACTAACCCACCGAAGAAAAAGAAGCCTACTTGCTATCATTGTGGGAAACTAGGACACGGAAAATGTCTGCAAGAAAAAGAGGTAATCCACCGAGTACTCCCAAGTTTAATGGTCATTGTTACAATTGCAATAGGTGTGGTCATAATGCATTTGAATGTAGAGAAAGAGTTGTTAACAATTCAAGGAATCCAAGCTTCAAAGGCTACTGTAACAATTACAATAGACATGGTCACAAATCTAAAGAATGTAGGTCACAAAGAAGGAATGAGAAATGGGTTTGTAAATGACAGAATACTCCAAACAACTGACAAGGACCAACTATACCATGGGACTATAATACAAGAATCACTTGTACTACATGTGGAAGATTTGGTCACATTATTGTAAATTACTTTAGGATGCACGGTATGAACAATAGAAGATCATGGAGAAACTTTGGAATGGCTTGTTTCCACTATCACAAGGTCAGTCACCTAGCCAAAGATTGCAGGTATCAAGGTAAAGCCCCAACCAAGGAACAATTGAGTGAAAAGGTTCAAGTTAGTATTGATGAAATAAGAGATCAGATGAACAAGACTTGGAGAAGGAAATCTCAAGATGATGGAACTGAACTTGGAACAAATGATGGCACCACATCCACTAGATCAGGTGCACCTATATTCACTTAATCAGTCAAAGGTATGTATAGGAGCTGATAACCTAAATTCTATCTTAAATCAGTTCCTAGAATTAGAGCAAATATCCATATTAGCATACTAAGATGCATTTGGATATAAGTTGTAAATTGGACATTTCATATGTTGATCGATAAAGTGTATGAGCTATCTTATTCCATTTGATGAAAGAAAGTGTATTTTGATTATCAGTGAAATGGAGTCGGCAGGGAGAATTTAATGCAAATAATATAGTTGTTGGAAGCCCTAACCCAGGAAAAACTATAAATAGAGGTCATGTTATTTCATTTTTACCTTACACTTTTGTGAGCATTTGACAAAAACATATCATCGAGCGAATTCAAGCGATATTTCGAGCATTCCAAGCATTTGTAAAATGCATTCAAGGTATTTATAGTGTTTACCGAGCTATGTTCATGAATTCTAATTTCTATTTAAGTGAAACCCTACTTGTTTGAAGAATATCTTTGAGATCATAATGGCACCAAAAGTTCAAAAACTAGTCATTGTTAAGAATATTGACCCTATCAATCCTAAATACAAGTTGCCTCATGACATTGTTGCAGAAATAAATAATCCTGGAGCCCTATCATCGATTCCACCAAGGGTTATACTCATTGAATATGTTCACACCTTCATTCATTATAAAATTGAAGACATATGCCAAGCTAAAATCGACACATCATTCAGGAATATGTGTTAATGGAAAACTAAAAGACGACCACACACATTTGGAAACCAAGGGTTTGGTCTATGTTATACATGTGCTAATATTTTTCAACCATGAATGGATGAGGATGGTACTTAGCTGAGTACATGATCAATTCATGTGGCTCAATGCACCAATTAAGATCACCAAGGATGTACTACACATTATCACACAATTTCTGGTTGATGATAGACTGAGGGCATATAAGCAAACCAACAAGAATAAGTTATGTGAGCTTACTCAAGAAAAATGGGATGGTAGGGGTTTGAAGTTATCCATTATTGATGACCCCGAGTTAAGATTCACATGCAATATAATATCTTACCGAATCTTTCAGTCATCTCGGGTTGATAGTGTACCTTGTGGAGTAGTTGATATTGCATATAAGATAGTTAAGAAGGATATTAAGATAGACTTATGTGAGATATTGTTGAAGCAACTAGACAACAATATGAATACTATCAGGAAATAAAAGTGAAATACATTGAAGTTTGGACCACTTTTGGTATGTATTTTCTTTTACTTTTAGAACTTCTTTCCTACAATCGATCAAGTAGTCTAGAAAGAAGACAAACAGATTATCTATTAGATTAATGAATATATTTAAAGCATAGAAGATAATTTTGATATGGTCATGAATTAATATTTTTGTAATTTTCAAAGTAAGATGCATAAGAGATTCATAATTCTACCCCAGCTAGTGGAAAAGTATAAAGATGATTTATGTTTTGAAGTTGACATCGGCACATGTATAGTAAGAGTTGTGGAGCAAAGAATCATGTGGTCGTCACCTATGGATATGAACTGGATATTGATATTAAATCAATATAAATAAAAGGACTTTTAGAGAAAATAGTTGACAGAAGTGCAACTCGATATGGTACTTATGAAGAAGTTAAAGAGAAAATTAGAATGCATATCTTGATACCTACAGTTATTAGAAAAACCAACAGAATGATTAATACTTTGTATGAGAATCTAGGTATTGTTGTTGAAGAAGAAGAAGAAGAAGAAGAAGTTGAACCATCAGAGGCTAAGGGGAAGAAAACAAGATTGAAGAAAGAGACCCCTAGTCCAATCGGTGTTAGACCATCAACAAGGTCTTCCTCCACACCGATAGAAAAGAAGAAAGTAAAGGTAGAACCAGCAAAGAAAAAAACCTATATAAGGGAGAAAAAGGCTACTGGAAGGCCTAGAAGGAAATTGAAGCTACAAGAAGAAAGTGAAATTGAGTCTGAGAACATTTCACAATTCAAGGTTGTACAAAATCCCTCAGCAAAAGTAAAAAGCCTTTATGAAGCTCTCTCAACACTAAAGAAATATTGAGGTTATTCTAGTTTAAAATATTTGAAATATGAGAAGAGGAATGATGAAGAGAGAGAAAAAATTAGAGAGGCTTTTGTTTTTACTTTACACAAATTCAGAACCACACTTGTAGAGATAGCACCAAACATTGAAGATGAGTTATACCAAAAAATTGATGCTAGATGAAAGTATGATCTAGCATCCGAGAAGGAAATGAGAGAGAGGTCCCTAGCTATTATAGTCCTAGGCCTAACCAAGAGAGGAATCAAAGACACATTGCTAGAATACTCAGAAATATTTAGAGTAAAAAGAAGAACACTAAGTATCATGGTTGGTAAGTTAGAGGAAGTGCATAAGGATATTAATGATATTTGGAGAAAGATCTTCTCTATTGATCAACCGCCTCCTAAAGAGGTCAAAGAACAAACAAGTAAGTCAGATCCAATTGATTTGACAACTAATAAAGAATAATTTATAATTGAGGATATAACAGGTCAAGACCCTGATAAGACAATAAAAGTTGATGAAGACATCATGGCAACCAAGGCCAAAGAAATAGAGGAAATAGACATTGATGATTCTACTAAGACAAGATTGATGGCAGAAGATCCCATTATTGAGAAGGTATTGAACTTTCATGAGATTGAAGAAGTAATCTTAGAAGTAACAAGAGATGTACCAACTGGTGTTGATTCCCCCACTGAGCCAGGACAAGAGACTTAAACAAAGGATACTGAGGTAACCATAGAGATTGAGACTGCACAAGGTTTGAATCAGAATCGACAATTCCTATTGAGACCACAAAACAAGTGAAGGGATAGGAAAAAGAAAAATCAAAGGACAAAGAACTGGTGCAGGAAACAAAAAAGGAAAAAGTAGAAGAGAAAAAGAAAGAAAATGAAGAGAAAACATATGACACCACCACTGCACAATTTGATGCACAAAAGACATCTATTGTTAAGGGAAAATCCAAAAAGAGAAAGCATGAAAAAGAGGTTGATGTAAGACAAAATATTGTTATTCCTAAGGTTGATATTTCAACCATGAGTCCAAAGGAACTCTTAGAGTTTGGAGATCTATTGAAAAGAAAAGTTGCACAGGACAAGCTAATTGCAAAGAAGCTAAAGATTGTTGTTTTAGACAATGTCAAAGACATATTGAATGAAATTGTATCAGAGGCTAATATAAATGAAAAAGGAAATATTTATAGTCAATTGAGAGAACTACTAAATCAAATAAACCAGCCTGGTACTAAGATATCAGATTTTATGATGCAAGTGCACAAGAAAAAAATGGAGACCAAAGTGATTGAAGAACTCCTTCAACCAGTTGCATTGGATAAGGTAACTCTTTCTGCATTAGTTATTGAATTGGAGAATGAACTATAAAATATTCTTTTATTATTTCAAGAAATTTGTTTAATTTCACATTTTACCAAGGATATCAAAGATAAGGACAATAATGTGGAAAAGGAGCTCACTGAGCAATTATCAAAAGTTTCCACTGAGCCTAATTCTTTCAAGGAATATTATGAAAGGATGAAGCACTTAATGGGAGTGCAATATGAGTTGAGAAAAGAGGAGAATCGAATCATATTGGATCCATTGGAACTCCAAACATTTTTTATTCCACATATTGAATCATTGCAAAAATAGGTACATAAGGCCAAAGACTTAGTCAACACACCAGATGTTAGTGTTATGGATAGCATGGTGAGCTTGAATGCTGACTTAAGTGAGAAAATCATAGTGTTACAGACACTAAAGGATACATGGAAGGCATCACTAAAGGATGCTCATGATAGGTATAAAACTATTTTTGATAAGATCCCTCCATCAGATAAGAAGTAAGTTACTATTTTGGCATTTTTGTTAAAAAGGGGAAAATATGTATAAAATTCAAAAGGGGAAAATATAGTATATGAATAAAGAGGAGGAAATAATGTATATGGATAGATATGATTCAAGAAGTAATCCTTTAGGGGGAGAAATAAGTTTACCTAGGAAAGGAAAATTTATGAATTTTTTTAATGACTTTGAAGGTTTTTAACAAAGATACCAAACTAATGCCAAAGGGGGAAATTGATACTCCTAAGAGTTATTGTTGTCATTGGTTATGAGGAAGTCACATTGATTGTCAAAGTCATTCGATAAAGAATGAAATTCAAGTTGGTAAAGCACAAAATCTATTCGATAGAAGAAAATAAGGGAACATGTAATTTTGATAAAGGCAAAGGAAGTTTAGTCATCGAGCGCCGAGTTATACTGAGCTACAACATCAGCCGAACCAAGAGATAATACAGTTACTGATCAAGAGGAAAACATGTTACTGAGCATAGAAGGCCGACACAAGGAGAATCTTTAGATACATTGAACCTGTACACCAAATAGAAAATGGTTTACAAATCTCAAGGAGATTGTATGACAAAGCATTGGAGATTTAAACATGATGATTATGCATGATTACAAGGTGAGATCTACGAATGAGAATTAAGTATGCTATATGCATTGGAGAATTAACCAATACTAGCACCACTTGAAGAGATGATTCTATAACATCCTAACATAGCTTCTAGAGTTGTATATAAATGGATTAGAGTGTGAAGATCAGTATGCATGCGTGAGAGGAGAAGCAGAGATTGCAGAAAGAAGGTATAAGTAGAGAAGCCACCGAGTAACATAGCAGTAAAGAGCAAAGATTAATTGTGATTTAGAATTGAATCTACCAAGTACTAAATTATTATTGTGAAGGGTACACAGTATGAGGTAATAAGTTATTGAACATAAAGAGTCTGATATGCATATGATTGATGCAAGTTTAACATACAAGTTTGTGTTATTGATTAAAGAGTAATCATAATTGCAAAGTCTCTTAACTGAGCAAATCCTAACATATCTTATATTGTAAATCCTTTAACCATGTATAATTCTTAGATTAGAATTGTAAAATCCTTTCAAAAGGTATACTTAACAGGTCTTAAGACTCTTAACCAGGTTAATACTCCTGATAGGGTAAGCTATCATAAATAGCTAATAGTGTAGCTCTAATCAAGCAAATGTTTTACTGCGGTAGTAAGTTTTGTGGGTGTCATCCCCACCATAGTTTTTGTCCTCTAACAAGGATTTATGCGATACCAAAATGAATGTGTTATGAGTTACGTGTTATGTTTTATATGTTTTATGTGATGCATGCAAAATTTATGGAATCAATAAATGGTTAAGGAAGAAAGTTTAAATAGTTTAAAAGTGTTTTACAGTATTGATTCACCCTCCCCTCTTAGTACTCACCTTTTCATACCTAATCCAACACATGTAGTATATTGAAGACTCCCCTGGCTGATTCGACAAAATGACAAAATGAGGCTACCAAGGTGGAAGATGGTTGGGAGACTGTCAAAGGGAAAAAATGAAAGCACACACAAAAAACATTTTTTATATATAATATCAATAAAAATTAATACTATTACCTATGTGTGTGAGTTATTGACCTGCAAATCTACAACACAACACTTCAATAGGACATTATATCAATTGTTAGAGAGATTAATCAAACAAAGGAAATAAACAATTGAAGGCATCCTATTGCTCTCTAGTTAGCACAAGTATGAAAAGGATTAAAGATTACTCTAAGATCTAACCCTAAACAACAACAATGCAATGCTAAAATGAGAGATTCAAGATTATTATGCAAAAATGAAGCTAAAACTAGAAAATGCATTACAATTGGCCATTAGATCATGAATTCCTTTACTATCAACCCAATTGAAGTGTTTTCTAATTATCTATGAGCATATGAGATCAAAATGAAAGCATGAATACATGAATTAACTATCAAAATCAAAGAGTGAGAGAGAGCTTGAGGAGTTGAGAATTCTCTTTTATAGAATTTTTGAGGTTTTGAACGGTTGGGATGCATCCATGAGGAGTGGTTGAGATGCTTCCAAGCTTGATCCATGTGAGTGATCCATGTGATTACCTCTCATTGGTTCAAATTGTGTTTATTGTGTTTCTTAATTTGAGAGGGATTTATTCATTTCTTTTAATTAATTACTCTAGCCATGAATTTAATGGGATTGATTTAATTAATTGGGCATAGAGGTAATTGAATTGATTTTTCTTAATACTTTGATGATAAATTCTTGAATTGAGATTTAATTGATTTTATGAATTTTATGAATTATGTCAATGATTAGGAATCAAATTAACATAATCAAGGTTTTATCCCAAATTAGGGCAAATAGGGCCTTAGGTTCTATTAGCCCAATTTTAGGTGATTACATTTGCCCCTCTTTGAATTGCTTTGCGAATAGCACAGGGATTAAAAGAAAATCTAATTTAGCATGATTCAACAGAATTGACAAATTTAGGAGATTTAGAGAGCATCGAGAACTACTCTGAGCTCAAGTGATTTAGAGAGCAGTGAGGACCACTCTGAAAGATTTTAGAGAGTAGTAAAGAGAACCACTTTGAATTCAAGAACTCTGAACTTGATCGAACGAAATCCTACTTGATTCAAAAGTCATCAATTATGAACTTGATTGAACAAGAATTGATCATACCGATTTCAAGCTTGATTAGACAAAAATCGACAAGAGATTATGAAAAGAAATTTTAGTTAAATTTGGTTTGTAGTAACTGAACATGCTGACAAATAACCAATTTGATTTGAAGCGATGAAATTGATCGATGTCGTAAAGATTAACATCATCAACTTGATTGAAGAAACTATCATGCCCCTGGTGTTGAAGAATTTGATTGGAAGAATTTGGATTTTAGTATGATTATGCCCCCTTGGGACCAAAATCAGAACAAATTCGAATAAAATCATTGTTTTCAAGCATTTAGAAAGAATTGTGTTGATTGAAATGAATCTAGATCAAGCATAGATCATTTAAGAAGTGTTAGCAAGCAATTTGGATCAATTTTAGTGTTAAAGAAATAGGGAGTTCACCAAGTTTGACCAAGAAAATGAGGGAGTTGACCAAGTTTGATTGATGTTTAAGCAATATCCTGGCATAAAAGCTTGATGCATTAGTGAGAAAATCACTTTTTACAGCTTCTAGCAAGCTTTCTGTGCATTAATTATGCTTTGTACATCTCTCATTAAGTACTTTTGACTGAACTTTGACTTTTGTTGACCATGAATCTGAGTAATAACCATGATTGTATTGATTGACCATGTTGATAGCATTGTTTTTGCCCATTTTTCCCTTGTTTGGCTGCAATTTGACCATACTTGACTTCTGAATTCTGACAATTGACTTTGCTTTGTAACTCTTATTTTTACTGTATTTTAGTGATATAGATCACCTTTTTTGATTTTGGTCCCAAAATTAAGCTTATGTGATGTCTTATAATGAATGTTTTGTAAGGCTTTGAGGCCCCTAGGAGGCTCAAATAGGTCAAAAAGTCCTTTTTTACTATTCATTTTCACTTTCTACCTTTGATTCTTACTAAGCTCTGAGAGAAGATGGTGTTTCCAGTGGAGAAGCAATGATTTGAGATTGCTAGGTGACACGACCAACCACCCCACTATGTAGCACCTATGAGTGCTCGATAACATTCCTTGTCAAATTTGAAAATTTTAATTTCATGCATTTTTACAGTTTTAATAGCAATTTTAGTTTCCAATCGCATCCTGTATGCGAGATCGCATGAGGTAAATCCCTTATCGTATCCCATTTTTCACATGATTCCAAATTGCATCTAGGATTTCTAGGATCACACCCCGTCGGGTCACATCTAATCAAATTCAAATTTCTTGAGCCAGGTCTGGGATTTCCTGGCTCGCATCCTGTTGAAAGATCGCATCCTAGATTTCTGGGATCGTTTCTAGGATTTCAGGATCATTTTTGGTTTTCTGAATTTTTTTAGCCTGGTTTCTTGTTTGTTTTGCATTCCTTAGGCAATTTCTCATCAAATTTGTTTATCTAAGGCTAACATAGTGCCCCTATTTTCTGTTGACTGATTTCGATGTGATTGCTTTTAGATGTCTGCGACTACTCAGGTCTTGGAGCTGCATCAACAAAGGATCAGCGTGTGGTTGCACATTGCAGTTTGTGGAGTTTGGCTGATTTACCCAACCTTTGGGTGAATTGTAGATTGATGATAGCGCTTGATGAAAGGTAACATTCTGAGCATAATACCTTCCACCTACCCACTAGCGAGATGATCGTGACGCCTGAGGATATATGGCATATTCTTCATGTTCCTATCATGGGCTCTAGGGTAGAGTATGAGGCATGTGGTGATGTTGCGATGGTGGATGCGTAGAGATTATTCGGGGATGATACTATTACTAGGCACTATCTCAGTTGGGACCACATGGTGGCCAACTACGCGCCACTTCCTATTTACCTGGCTGGACTGATAGGAGGCTTGATGATGTCAGATCAGGGTTAGTATGGTGTTATGTGTGGTTGGTCACGAGTCATCGAGGACATGATTCAAGCTCCTTGTCATTTTGCTTGGGGTAGCTGCATCTTAGCTCACCTATACATGGAGCTTCATGAGATAGTCTATCAACATTCGATGACTATGATTGTAGGGAGCCTCATTCTTCAGGTCTGGGCGTGGGAGTACATCCCCATAACACGACTGATTATGGATAGGCACCATGATGCAGGTCTGCCACATATATATATATATATATATATATATATATATATATATATATATATATATATATATATATATATATATGTACTCAAGTTTATTACAGTAGCCCCATCTGGGTAAGTTAGAGTACTAACGATGTGTTCTGGATGACGTTACAGATGTTTTCTAGAGACCCTATGTAGACTATGAGGGATGGCCCTTAGACACCAGGTAGATGCCCTATTTCTTGTAGAGAAGGTACCTCGTAGGGCATACCAAGTATATCATTGAGAGATTTCTAATCACATGTGTGTCTAGATAGTATCACAGGGTACATGGTCTCTCTCAGGAGACATCCATATATGCACGCATTAGAGATGATAAGGCCCAGTGGGTTCTAGATTGATTTATGGGACTGTCATTTATGAGATCTTACAGATTGCATGTGTAGACTGGGAGTACCACCCAGAGATACTTGATGGCAGGATTACATATGCCTACCATGCACATTGTATTCAACACCCATATCCCAAATTCACTATTCTTGATGAGGTCTCGCCTCGCCTAGAGGACGTGCTTGACTATGATCCTACTGATGATGGTGGTGGTCGAGGCCGAGCTACCAGAGGCAGAGCTAGAGGATGCGATAGAGGGAGAGATGATACCCATGAAGGTGGAGATGGAGGCGGTGGAGATGGAGGAGGTGGAGGAGGAGGAGGAGGTGGAGGTGGAGGAGGTGATAGTAGCAGATGGCAGGCCTTCGGAGGAGATGGTGGACAACAAAGGTAGAGGAGACTGATATTTACTCCTCCTTAGAGAGATACATGGCCTTTACTCCATAGGGATGAGAATGCACAAAGGCATAGGGCAGCAGAGGGCAGTGATTAGGCACATCAACAGGCATGCAGAGATCCCCCTACAGGTGGTGATGGAGACCCATTGTCATAGTGTGATCAAGAGAGAGTTGCATTATGGGTAGAGGTAGCCACACTCCGGGCACAGTTATTAGAGTGAGACACTTAGTTGTATCAGATGAGAGTGGAGTGGGGCATATACACACAAACAGCCACCCACGAGGGCCAAAGAGCTACCTATTATTTTGCATTGTATTGTGATGCTATTCTTGAGGCCCGGAGAGCTCCACTTTATTCAGTTATAGTGCAACAATTAGATGGTGCTATGCCTCCACCCATTCCTAGCAGAGTGGATGTACCCCCTCCCGATCCTCCACAAGAGGATGAGGGAGCTAGTGAGGCTCGATATTCATGTTTTGTACCTCTGATGTATATTTTCCCTATCTTGTCTTTGTACCATTCTTTATCAAGACACTCTCTCATGTTCTATGGACTATTTGTTGATACATTGTTTCATGTGATACTAATACTTTGATACTTGTTTTATCCATGTTTTGATATACTAATACTTGTGTCATTTATGCTTTGATATACTACTTTGACATTTTGATTCTCACACATTGTTGATATATTGATGCTTTTGCTTATTCTGATATGGATATCTTATCTGATTTATCTTGTTTCATATGATGCTTCTGATTTATGTGCATGTTGGATATTTGATATTTGTCTTATGCTTTGGATATTGATGCTATGGTCATATTTGGTCATGATTAGATTAGATAATGATAAAATGACATCATAATATATTTCACTAATACATGCTTATGTTTTTTTGTTTTCAAAGCTTTTATGAATGTATGGATGCAAATTTTATTTCATGTATGGACATGGATGTATGAGATGTATTATGATGTGATGTATGGACATCTCACTTTTATTAATGTATGGATGGTTATGGATGCATTAAGCAAGCATTTTTATGATATAGAATAGATGAATGCAAATGAATATCAGTGACATATACTCAATCATTTCACTTTAGTTTTTTATGATTTCATGATATAATTGGTCAAACATGGAAAGTGATTAATGTTTTCAGAATTTTCATGTCACCTTAATGTTTTAGATAATTGAATTCATACATTCATGCTTATGCAATTTAAAATGAATGCAATTTTAAAATGAACTTCAATGCAACTAAAAGACATGAAATGCATCTAATGCAAATTAATATGATATGCAGCTAAAAATGAACCTTAGTGCAATTAACCAAATGAAATGCACCTAGACTAAGACACCTAGGATAGTCACTATTTATTCAAAGTGAGTTAATTGTCATCATAGAGAATTTGTAATGGGACCTCATTAGGATAGTACAATTTTCACTGATAGATTCAACAATCATGAAAATATGAATACTTCCTTTTTATTCGTCATGTTAAAAGATAACCTAAACATTAAAGCATATAACTAGAATGTTCTATCAATTACTTCATGTTTGATATAAACTCTTTTCTTTTGTGGTGCATAATGTGTAAATATATACTCGCAATGACCTTTCATTTTGTATTCATATCCTTGGGTATAATTTGATTTACTATGTACCTTACTAGGAAGCAATTTTTCACCTTAATTTAAAACAGACAAGGAAATAAATCCAACCTCACCAAAGTTTTCATAGGAAACAGGTCAAGGTATACATGGCGTTCCAATCATGATGGAGGCACTTATAGTAGACACCCATTCCCCATGTTCACCTTAGATCATCAGATTTATTACCACAAACATAAGACAAAGAAAACGTTATGCCCCCAGTCCTTGTTTCTCTAGTCCATAGACATCATCGAGTCACTCAAGGAAACATAACAATAAAAAATTGATAATAAGAAAAGTTTGTTATCCTTTTAAAATGATCATTGTATTTTCTTCAAAACAGATAGTTGTGATTATAGTGTTTAAGAACACTTTTGATTAATCTTGCAAACACACACATAGAAACTATTATCAATCATCGATTTTTCTTTCATCCATAAGTGTTGTACCTATTTATTGTTTAGAAACACTCTTCTCATCATGACATTGTGTTTAGGAACACATTTAGGTCCAAGTATTAAGAAATACTATTTGTGGTTGGCATTTAGAAATACTATTGTTTTCATAGTTTATTGTCTATTGTAGACTAGGGTGGTATTGAGAAGTATCATTGTTCGTAGTTTAATGTCTATTGCGAACTTGACATCCTAGCAACATATGTGATCTTGGTCATTACCCCCTAGGGAAAATAGTTTACCTAGGACCCTAATGTGGACAGATTCCAACCTTAGGAAGACACATTTTTCTAATGGTGCATTTTAGGATTTGGCATGTCATGAAAGTGACTGGAAGATATATACAAACTGAGATTTACATAGGTTAAATGCGCAAGCATTGTCTTGATAGATAGAGCATTGATTACAAGTAGTGTTTGTTTACCAGGTTTTTACCACTTGGCCAAACTCTTGTTTTTTAATATCATGGCGCCTGTTTACTAGGTTTTCACCAAGACACTTTTTCTCTTTTCCATTTTTTTGTATTTTTTCTTTTTGTACTTTTTCTCTTTTCTCTTTTTTTTTGGACTCACCAAGGCACCTATTTGCTAGGTTTTCACCAAGATGGTCGCTTTTTTTTAGGACTTTTTCCATTGTTTTTTATTTTCTTCTGGATCCATATTTGTTGTTTTTGAACTTTTTCCAGGAACTCTTTTCACTGTACAGGAGCTACCTCAAGAATGTCAGGCATAAAACCTTTTCAGATGTAGAGTATTGATTGGATCTAGTAAAACATCTCCTTCAGGTGTAGCCAATTGATAGGCTCCCGATCCAAATGTTTCTGTGATGACAAAGGGACCCAACCAGTTGGGTTCAAATTGTTCCTTTTGTTCTCGATTTTGTTGATTCTTAGGATTCTCTCTTAGGACTAGATCTCCTATTTGAAAGCTTCTTGGTTTTACTTTCTTGTTATATCCTCTTGACATTCTCTTTTGATATACTTTAAGGTGATCAAATGCCTGTTGTCTGTGCTCATCTAGCAATTCAAGCTCTTGCAGTCTAGAGATTCTATAGTCCTCATCAATGACTAGATGTCTCAATGATACCCTCAATGATGGAATTTCTATCTCGACTGGTAATACTGCCCATAAACTAGTGCAAAAGGATTTGCACCAGTTGGTGTTTTGATGCTTGTTATGTAAGCCCATAGTGCTAGATTGATTTGTAAATGTCAGTCCCTTCTCGATTTGTTGACTGTCCTATGCAAGATTTTCAAAATGGTTTTGTTTGATGCTTCAACATGTCCATTACCTTGAGGGTAATAGATCGAGGAACAATGCTGAGTGATTTTGAATTGAAGACACAACTCATCAATGTCTTTGTTTTTTA
The DNA here is from genome assembly GCA_027943335.1 of Chamaecyparis obtusa. Lineage (NCBI taxonomy): Eukaryota > Viridiplantae > Streptophyta > Pinopsida > Cupressales > Cupressaceae > Chamaecyparis > Chamaecyparis obtusa. The sequence continues at coordinate 336,819 of BSBK01008974.1, read as the reverse complement.
ATCGACCCCCATTGTCAGTCACAATCGACGAGGGTATGCCATAACGATAGATATAATTCAAGATAAACATGGAAACTTGTTTTCTAGTTGCATTAGATAGTGGGACAACTTCCACCCATTTTGTGAAATACTCAGTTGTAGTAATGATGCATTTATGTCCATTTGATGAATTAGGGTAAATCTGACCAACTAAATCAAAGGCCCATTGCTGAAATGGCCAATGTGTTATGAAAGGAATTAGCTCCCTAGCTGGAGCATGTATCAGATTACCATGGATCTGACATTTCTTGCATGTTTTTGAAAAATAAATAGCATCTTTCTCCATTGTGGGCCAATAGTATCCAACTCTTAAAAGTTTCTTAGCTAATGAAAAACCATTCGAGTGTGATCCACACACACCTTCATGAACTTCCTTTAATGCACGATTAGTCTCTTCATGTTATAAACACCTAAGAAGCATACCATCTAGAGTACGTCTAAACAAGTCATTAGTGATGATTATATAATGCGATGCTGCTCTTATGAGGGATCTCTTTTCATTTCTGGAATAGCCTTCATGGATTGTTTGGTCTTTAAGATAGGAATAGATATGAGCATATTGGGAAAACATTTGGGTTTCAAGGGCACAAACAATTTGGGATTCAGGTGAGTCATAGGTGGGAAATGGGAGTTCTTCCACCAGGAAGTCATAGCGAAATTGATGTTCTTCAAGTTGTAACATGGATGCTAAAGTAGCCATCGCATCAGTTGCTCTATTTTCTTAGCTTGGAATTTGTTGAAAGGTGATGAAGACAAATTATTTCTTCAAGTCATCCACCATTATTTTTTAAGGTCTGAGCTTATCATCTTTTGTCTGATAGTCACCATTGACCTGATTGATAATGAGTTGTGAATCTCTGTAGATGTGTAACTCAACAATTTTCCATTATATTACAAGTTTGAGGCCATTCACTAGAGCTTCATACTCTGCTATGTTGTTGGTGCATGGAAAAATCATCTTATAAGATTTTGGAATCTTGTATCCTTGCGGTGTAGTGAATAAACATCGAGCTCCTGATCCTTGATGTGTGAAGGAGCCATCAAAATACATTTTCCAGGGATGTTCTATTAAGTGCATGATAGATTCATCTAGAAACTCTATATATAATGGCTTGTCATCTATTAATGGTGTTTCTACAAGTTGATCAACAATCACTTGTCCTTTAATGGCTTTTATATCAACACAATCAATGTCAAATTCACTTAGAATTAGGACCCACTTTGCTGTCAGCATTGCCTTATTCAAAAAGTATTTGAGTGGATCAATCTTAGCCGCTAATTTCACATTGTATGCCAATATGTAATGCCTAAGTTTTTGGGATGTAAACACCACTACTAAGCATGTTTTCTCAATCATTGAATAGTTCAACTCATATGTGACTAAAGTTCTATTGATATAGTATATAGCTCTTTCTTTCTTAGCCTCATCTTCTTGTGCAAGCAATGCTCCTAATGATGTATATATAGCTATTATGTACAGTAATAGAGGTTTTCCATAATTTGGTGTCATTAGGATTGGAGGATTCATTAGATATTTCTTAACTTGGGAAAAAATTTCTTCACATTGCTCATCCCGAATAAATGTAGTTCATTTACACATCAATTTTGTGAAAGGTTGTGCTTTATCTGCCAATTGAGATATGAATCTTCTTATGGATTGTAGATTGCCTTGTAGCGTCCTCATTTGACTAATGTTTCTAGGTGGTTGCATTTCAAGAATAACTTTCACCCTTGCTAGATCCACCTCAATTCCTTTTGCTGAGACTATGAATCCTAATAGTTTCCCCGATGATACGCTAAATGCACACTTCTTAGGATTAAGTCTTAATTGAAACTGTTCCATCCTGTCAAAGATTTTCCTTAGATCTTCTATATGTGTAGTCCTTATCTTTGACTTAGCCAATGTGTCATCTAAATAGTCTTCCATGTTATTATGCATCATGTCATGGACTATTGTGGTCATTTCTCTTTGATAAGTTTCACCTGCATTCTTAATACCGAATGGCATCACACTCCAATAGTATGTTCCCCATGCACATGTGAATATAGTCTTTTCTTGATCTTTAGGAGAAATTTTGATTTGATTATATCCAGAAAGTTCATCCATTAGTGAGTACATTTCATAGCCTACTATCATATCCACTATTATGTCTATGTTGGGAAGTGGAAAATCATATTTTGGACAAGCCTTGTTTAGATCCCTAAAGTCTGTACAAACTCTAATGGATTTGTTTTCCTTAGAAATAGGAACTATGTTTGAGATCCATTCCGCATAATCAATAGCTCTAATGAATCCAACTTTCAATAGTTTTTCCAATTCTGCCTTCACTAGCAATGCCACATGTGGATTCATCTTTTTGAGTTTTTGCTTTATTGGTTTTACATCAGGTGAAATATACAAGTGATACATGATCAAATTTGTGTCCAATCTAGGCATATCTAAATAAGACCAAGCAAAATTAATCTTCTTTTCTTTGAATAAATTGGTGAATTAGATCTTTTCCTCTTCTGTCAATGACTGAGCAATGTGGACTAGCTGAGGAGCTTTTGTTGTTCCCAAATTAATGGGTTGTGTAGGTTCAATCAGAACTAAGGACCTTTCCTAAAAGTTATCTAGGAGGATATCAAGAATCCCATCCTTTGGCGCCTCTAGGAGGTTTTCACCATCAGATACGTCTTTTTCTTTTTCTCTTCTAGGATTTGACACTACCACTAGGTGGTTTTCACCATCAGATCTCTTTTTCTTTTTCATTTTGAGATGGAGAAACTTGATATCCTCCTCAATCATGGTTTCACTCTGTACACTGGTGGAAGAAAGGAAGGATTCACAAGCATTTAGATAATAGGCTATGGAATAGTCATTGTCAAAAGATAATAGGCTTGTAGTTGTAGGCTCATCCCAGTCTATTAGTTTAGGGAATATTAAGGACAAAGATTTAGTAGGTTCAAGAGATAGCACTGCATTATTATCAATGTCATTAACTTGCAAGATATCTTCTATTAAGTTTTCTTCTAAATAGATGTTAGGATTATTAGAGTCATATTCATTATGATTAGAGTTCATGTTAGTGTTATGCAAATTTAACTCTAGTGGTCTAGAATTAGAAATCTCTCCTTCTTCAGTCAAGACTCTAGGAGCAAATTTGTGTATCACATCTACCTCTATATCCATGGTAGCATCAGAAAGGATATCCCATTCATATTCGTGTGAGTCTACTTGACTATAATTTGAAATCCCTAAGAAGTGGGCAGTAGTCATGGTTACTTCATCTTCTTCATTAGCATGGTTCGATTCTCCTTGCAATGGTTCTTGTGGAGTTATCATGTATGGTTCCTCATCAAAGTGAGGTGTATCAAAAATAGGAAAACCTTGCTCTTGTTCTTCTTCAGGTCCTTTTGCTTGTTCTTCTTCTGATTCTTGTTCAAGATTGGTACCAATTTTGGATAATGGGTCTCCTTGTAAGAGAATCAAACTTTCATAAGAAATAGGTTGTCCTTCTACCTCTTCTTCATCATCTAAGTCCCCTGATCTATCAAATACATGACGACTTTCTGCTATAGGATGTGATGTTGCTTCCTTGAAGCCTAATCCAGTCTTGTCTTTAGGATTTCTGAAATCCATATGTAGAGGTTCCACAAGTCCTTATTTGTTTTGTCTTAAGGGCCCTTTTCCTTTGTACCCCATTTGTTTCATGATCTCATACCCCTTTCCATATTTATTTTGAGCTATCTCAACATGTTTGATATTTCCATCTTCTTCATTTTCTTTATAGAGCCACAACAAGACAACTTTTTCTTCATTTTCTTCTTCAAGTGATCCTTTTGCTTTGACCATTTTGGTTCCTTCATGTATTGTTAGAGCACTACCATTGGATGGTGTAAATGTTGATGAATGCCTTCCTTGTATTCTAGGAGATATGGGGAGATCCGTTAAAGATATTACAGGATCTATCTTGTATTCACCCATACTTGTCTCTTGGATGTTGATATTTTTAGCAAATCTTTTCAAAACCATTTCCTTGGATCTCTCCACCTTATTAGAGCTTTCCTTGTTGTGAGGAACCATGCTTTCTATTTGTTTGAGGTTGTTACAAGAATATGTTGTATTTTTTGGAATAGTCACCTCCACTCCATTATGAGGAAACTTTAGACATTGATGGTAAGTAGAAGGCACAACTTGAATTGAGTGTATCCATGGTCTTCCAAGAAGAATGTTGTATGTGAGTGGTAAATCAAGAACTTGACATAGGACATCTTGTTGTACTGGTCCCACCCTGATGGGTAAAACAACTAATCCTTTGGAGGATCTTTCTTCTTCATCATAAGCCTTGATGGTTATCTTTCTTCTAGGATCAATTCCATGTTCTAAGAATCCCAATTATTTTACCAAGTTGTACGTGCAGATGTTCAAACTAGTGCCTCCATCTATCAAGACATGCTTGACTCAATGTTTATGAATAAGGACTTCTAAATGTAGAGGTTGGTTATGTGGTTGGTTCAATGATTTATCATACTCTTTTTAAAAAAAATATAGGTAATGTGGGGAATTCAAGTGACCAACCATAGCTTGGAATCTATCCACATCTAGATATTTTGGTACATTAGTGCTAAGTAGGGCTTGATCAAGAACTTCCTTATGACTAGGAGAGATTTTCAACAATTCTAGAATAGATATTTGAGTGGGTGTCCTTTGCAACTAATCCACAAGATTAAACTTTGGAGGTAATGCCACTTTCTTAGATGTTGTTATTGTTGTAGCTAGTGTGTTAGATGTTGAAGCTCCTTTGAGAGTGAGCTTAGATTGATTTCTTGTTACAACATTAGAAGACTCAGTTTTTTTTTTGACTCCTTTTAGAGTATTCATATTGATGGAGTGTTCGCATGGTTCCACCATATGAATTACATTGTCATCATCGGTGTATGTATAGTTAATCTTATTACTCTCAAAAGATTCCCCTTTTTCATAGCTAGGTAATGAAGTTTGAAATGCCTTATGATCATTGTTTATGTGATGTCCATCTACCTTGACTTTACCTTCTTCAATCAGGTCTTGAATAACATGTCTTAACTTCATATAGTTGTTGGTTTTGTGTCCTTTATTGAGATGAAAATTGCAGTAATCGTTATCGTTCCACCCCTTGGGTTTTACTTTTGGTTCCCAAGGTTTGGAATTAGGAATCGTAATGATTTTATTGTCCAATAGTGACTTCAAGACCACTTCCAATGTATCTACCAATGGTGTAAATATTCTCTTAGGTCTTGCTAACCAAGGCTCTGTTTGAGTAGGAGGTTTATTGAAATTATTGTTAGCCATTGGTTTCATTGTAGAATTCAAATTCTTGTTCGCTTGAAGACCTGTTGTAATATTGAAAACATCTGATTTTGATTTTGTGTTAGGAGTTTCGACCACTCCATTATTGATGACATTCTTGTTTTTGTTTCTATATTTGTACTTATCTTTTGTGGGATAGTACTTATCTTTGTTTTCCTTATTGATAGTGATTTCCTCTTTCTTGATCAAGACCTCTTCAATCTTGATAGCACTATCTATCATCTTATACAAACTTGGTGGTCCTTGCAATTGTATTGGAAAATTCATTTCAGGAACCAAGTTGTTAATGAAGATGTCCACTTTTTCATTTTCAGGTATCTGCCTAGCATATCATCCGAATCATAATGGGCTTCTTGTTGTTGAACCTCTTCTTGATTATTTTGGTCATCTTGTCTTTCATCCCAATGGAAATATTCTTCTTGATTATTCATGTTTTTTGCTTCGAGTGTTCTTGTATATGTGGTGCTTGGTGTTGTTCCAAATAAAGGATTAAGTTTTGGGGTTTCTCCTATTTCAAATGTGAGAAATGGTACTTCATCTGAGAACGGGTTCTTTTCAAAATGGTAAAATTTGTGTCTTGTATTAACCATGAAAACTTATTTAAGGGATTAATGAGTGTCTTGTATTTAAAGTGGGTCTGAATGTTTGCAATGTCTGATTGTGAATCCAATGATGCAAGAGTGGGTTTTAAATTGTCTTATGGATCCAACGTCAAAAGGGTGCCAAAGTGCCTTGATAGTGAGTTGGGAACCAAAAATGTAAGTGGGTTTGATAATGTGGAAGTTCCAGCGTCAAAGGGTGTCAAAGTGCCTTGTTTATGAGTTAGGAACTTGATTGTAATTGATAGGACATACTAACTCCACAATTTGGACAATGTAGATTTGGACCATGCAAGGTAACAAGACTTTCTCAAAAATATCTCTTTCAGGTTATCAGATGGATGTGTTTTGACAACAGAATCTTACTATTAGTTGAAATGGGTATCTAGAAATGCAAAAATTTTGGTTATGAATGGTACAAAAATGCTCATTGTCCCAGATGTGATCCTTTACAGGTGACTGCCAAATTTTGGACCCCAAATGCGATCCAGGAAATACGGGATATGACATAGGAAATGCAGTGGTCACCAGATGCGATCCAGGAAATGGGGTAAACACCAGATGCAGTTCATGATATACAGGATGTGACTCAGTATACAAGATGTGATACAAGATTAATAGATGCGATCCAGTGATGTTTGTCAATTGTCTATTTCAGTTATTTTTAGGAAAATGGGTCATCTCTGTTGAATTCCAGTGACTTGTATGTGCTTGTAAATGCTTTTAAATGCTTTGTATTTGTGCATTTGGGGGGGAATTTATCTAAATTTGTACTTAGAACACATCAAGAAATCATTTTAATCAGACACACCTAACCTACCTTATGCTAAGTAGAGATTGAAACCACTTTTTCACTGACTTAGGAACACACTCAAAGAGTCCTCAGAATATGGTGGTCTAATAAAATGCAATGGATATTGGAGGCCATATTAGTTGAGTAGTAACGTTGATGAGAGCTCTATATGGTGAATGTCTTGGGGAAATTACTATTTGCCTCGCATAAGTTATAACAACCTTTCAGGGGTGATCTGGGTAGTATCTAACATAAGGTTTTTAATAAAGGCATCCATTCATAACCATCTCCCATAGTCCCGCAAGCAGGATTTAGACCATAAGCCCTATAGGAACTTGAAAATGTGTAGTCTCGCAAGCGAGATTTAAGCGGCTCCGCTCTACATGAGATCCAAGTCTGTCATTGGGATTGATCATCAATATCCCAAGACAAGATAGATTATGTCTTATGAGGCTTTCACCTCAAGGAAGCGTCAAATTTTATAGTGGGGTGGAAGAGTTGGCTTAAGACTTGTCCCCACTTGGGTCGCTCCTAGGAGCTTTTTTCCTCAATTGACAGGCCCTCTAAAGGAAATGCTAAAAAATAAAGTAGATAAGAAACTTAAGGTCTGGATTTCTAATTCTCTATGAAGGAGAAGAGCATAATCTCCTAACTCAAATTGTAAATCCAAGACATATCATGCAAGATTTATCATTCATTTCCCAATTTAAATTCAAAATGCAATTCAACTTTTGAGTTTTTGATTTTCTTCAGGGGAAAAGAGCATAATCCTCTAATTGATTTGCAAGATGAGTTTAAATTATATTTAAGTTCCTAAAAACCAAAGCAATAATGTCTTGTTGATCTTCCAAGGCAACCTACAAGCAATCATTAGTAATTTGGCATATTTATGTCTTTGTCATTCATCCTGAAAACCATAGTTAGGTTGTTTAAAACCATAAAAAACAACAAACCAAATCGTTAGGGGTCAGAAAATCTAAGAATTCAAGAAATATCCCCAGATGCAATCCTAGATTTAACTAGATGCAACCCCATTTCCCACATGCAATCCCATTATCCAAATACGACCCTATTTCCCAAATGTGATCCTGAAATCAACCAGAAGTGATACCTAACCAGATGTGATCCAAAAAATCCTGAATGCGATCCAAGAAATGTGGGGTGCGACTGTTCTTCCTGAATGCGATCCAATTTCCTGTATGCGATCCCTGGCAGAAAGAAACATGGGGAAAATCAATAGAAAAGAATAGAAAAATAGGAAATGTGGGGCTTGGCCCCACGGTGGGTGCTAGAAATGTGTGTGTGAGTTATTAACCTACAAATCTGCAACACAACACTTCAGTAGGACATTATATCAATTGTTAGAGAGATTAATCAAACAAAGGAAATAAACAATTGAAGGCATCCTATTGCTCTCTAGTTAGCACAAGTAAGAAAATGATTAAAGATTGCTCTCAGATCTAACCCTAAATAGTGACAATGCAATGCTAAAATGAGAGATTCAAGATTATTATGCAAGAATGAAGCTAAAACTAGAAAATGCATTACAATTGGCCATTAGATCATGAATTCATTTACTATCAACCCAATTGAAGTGTTTTCTAATTATCTATGAGCATATGAGATCAAAATGAAAGCATGATTACATGAATTAACTATCAAAATCAAAGAGTTAGCTCCAAAATCAAAGAGTGAGAGAGAGCTTGAGGATTTGAGAATTCACTTTTATAGAGTTTTTGAGGTTTTGAACGGTTGGGATGCATCCATGAGGAGTGGTTGAGATGCTTCCAAAGTTGATCCATGTGATTACCTCTCATTGGTTCAAAGTGTGTTTGTTGTATTTCTTAATTTGAGAGGGATTTATTCATTTATTTTAATTAATTACTCTAGCCATGAATTTATGGGATTGATTTAATTAATTGGGCATAGAGGTAATTGAATTGATTTTTCTTAATACTTTTATGATAAATTCTTGAATTGAGATTTAATTGATTTTATTAAATTTTATGAATTATGTCAATGATTAGGAATCAAATTAACATAATCAAGGTTTTATCCTGAATTAGGGAAAATAGGGCCTTAGGTTCTATTAGCCCAATTTTAGGTGATTACATTACCAACCAAAAAAAATCTTTTGATACGATCCTTCAGTACCAAACAAAGGGAGGAACTAAAGGAAAATCTTGATTTTCTTCATTTTCATTTTTGTAAGGCCTCTTAGATGTGTTTCAGGATCTTTTATGTGATGTCCTATGGGATAGTGGTTTCCCAGTCTATAACCATCCTTGGACCGAGTAGGCTTTTCCCAGTTAATTAATTAATATAAATTAACTATTTTACCAATAAAAAAAAGTATATGATCCAAAACTACATGAACAAGGTTGGCCATGCTTTTACCCCCCTCTTTAGCTACTTTATTTTCTTCCTTGCTTTGTTTTAATTGTTATTTCAAATAATATATTATTAATAAGAATGTCTCTTTATCCTGGAATGTTGTATCAAATAAACTTAATTGAGGGGTATCAATATTTGAGATAATTCTCTAAGAATGGGGGAGTGAGGATTTTACAACAACTTTACATGATCTTTTTATAACCTATAATATCTTTGTTTCTTCTTCATTAATAGAGAAATCCTAACATTTACAAATGTTTCTTAAGGAACATTTGTATCCACTAGTCTCCTGATAATAAGGTTGCATGTAAGATTCATTGATATCCATTACTAATCGAGGCTTATTCATTTTTGGAGTGATTTCCCATAGTGCCAGAGTTTTAAACATAGTGCTAAATCTAGATGCAGATATAAGTCTTTGGATTTCTCTTTAGATGTTAGCACTTCTTGATTAATGTATTACTTCTTAATTATATCTAATGTAATTTTTGAGCTAACGTTTTAGAATATAAATAATAAACAACTATTCTCTCTCCCTTCCTAAGATGTAATATTGTTGACATGGAATCCAACCTCTTGTACAACCTTATTTGTTACTCATTCAAGCTCTTTTGATGATATATCTCCTCCTTTTTAATTCAAATTATTGACTAAGAGATCCATTTGTTCTTGGTAAATAATGTATTAAAGTTGTTGGACTTAAACTAATATTAACTCAATGTAGGCGAGGTCAATTGTATCATTTCCTATAACACTACCAAACATAATGGCAATTAGCTCCCATCTTGAAGAGAACAATCAATTTGGACCCTTGGTGAAGATTCAATGACTTATTTCACCTCATCATTATCCACCACATTTTCTCCCACCTCCTTCATCTCTGCATAATCAAGTGAATAATCAAGTGAAGTTTGAACAATACTTGGTTGTCTTGGAGCTACTTTGGGGGAGGAAATTTGTGGACCTACTAACATTATTTTTTGTGAAAGGAAGAAAGGTACATGGAAACACTTCCTACAACAATCTACAAAGAGGAAATATTGCAACTCTTAAATATTTCATAGTTACAATGAGAAGATAAGCAACATAAACATAAATAAATTACACAATAACACTGATATATGTGAGGAAAACATTGTATGAATAAATTATACCATAAAAAACCTTAGTCTTGGGAGCATAATTTCTCTCTTTTAGACGTGTATTTTTCTTTCAATATGGTTTCTCAACTTCCTTGTCATAGGTTTTGACATTATAATGTGGGTAATTATAAATTTCACACATCTTTTGAGCTTCCTAACAATGTAATTTTTTTGTATAAATAACATTAAACATATTTATTTTTAATTTATTTTGCCAATATTTTCATAGTTCTCATAAACATATGTGTACCATATTTTTAATAATTTTTGACATACTTGTACAAATTTGAATAAAAAATATAAATTATTGTTCTACACTTTTTTCTAAAAGAAAAAAATAGGGGTAAAAATTTATTGAATAAAAAATAATAGTACAAAGCTCAAGGGCATCAAGCCTAGAATAACATCATCACCAAAAATACCAACAAAAATCCACCCCAAAGGTCCACAACTAATTAACCATGTCATCCCTAACCATCATTTCAAGATCATGAAAAAAATCACGGGGTAACTAACACTATTCTCTAACATTCCAATGCTCCAAACATTCGAATGCCCACTTAGCTAGATAGTTAGTTGTCTAATTCCACTTGTGGGGAACATAGCTAAAAGATATTGACTCTAAGGAGACACTCAAACTAAGGATCTAGTTTCCCACCATAGCCAAGTGTCAATTCACATCATCTATCATATATCCATTTAGCATATCCACCGCAACTTGGGAATCTAACTCACAAATAATCTTACTCAAACCAAGAGCACATCCTCTTTCAAGGGAAACGAGAAATAAAAGAGCCAATAGGACTACACGAGACTCCATATAGTTATTGGTTTTTAGAACCTTATACTCAAAAAAGAATAAAATTACCTTTCCAAAGCTATCCTTTTTAACTCCTCCAACTTCTGCATGCCTGGTATTTTCTATAGAAGACCCATCAATGATGCTCTTAAGGGTCCCTATAGGTGGGGGAAAAATTTACCTTCTTGATGAGCTTTCTTTTTAGCATGCATGCTCCTAACTTGATGTTTCTTGCAAAAACCATCTCCAAAATCCACCCCTAAAATGTTTAAGTTCTTAACAACTTGCAAGTATATAGAGTCAACCTCCATAGAAAGGTCACACTTAGTCACCAAAGTATTATGTATCATATTAATAACTCACAACCACACTCGATGCACCAACATCTTCTTATCTTGAAAAATATTGCAATTTTTTTCTATCCATACCTACCAAATAATAAAACCTGAATGAATATCCCATGTCACGTCAAGAAAGGTAGTTTTAGTAGATGATCTTCCAAGACTATTATGAAAATCAACTAGACAACTAGCACAAACATAAGCATGCCTCAAAACTCCCCACCACCAATGCCAAATTTCCCCAATGAATGGACACTGGAAGAAAAGGTGTAAGCTATTCTCCTCACTTGTATAGTACAAAGCACAAGTAGAAGGCCCTTAAAACTCTCTCTCCTGAAGATTCCCCCAGGTAAGACATCTATTTTGCACAACAAGCCATGAGAAAAATTTACACTTGGGCTAGGCTAACTTTTTCAAAACTTGCTTCCACTAGAGAATATTCACTTTTTCAAAAGTCATTCTTTCTAACTTCTCATATTCGAAAGACATCAAAAACTTTCCCTTCAGATTAGGGCATCAAAAAATTTCCTTTGGTTGCTTACGAAAATATTTGTAAACTTAAAGCCTATGGTGGAGCAGGTCTTAGGAACTGGCAGATTATCAACAAATCTTTAGGGGCTAAAATGATATGGAGTTTGTATAGAAATCCCATGTGCTACTAGGCCATAGTACTCCAATCTAAATATTTGGACTCTTCTGATTGCACAAGGATCTTCACAATCAGAGATCCCCCTCGTGGGTTGGCTATTTGGAACTTTTTGTTGTCATGTAGACCAGTAATTAATGATCATATCATTTTGTAGATTAGAAATGGTTGTGCGGCCCTCTTTTGGGAGGACTCATGGAATGGTCTTTCGGCCCTTAAGGATGTTCAAAATTTCTCCCATTTGAAGGATTATTTTGTGTCTAAGTGAGGGCTAAAAGTTAGTGACTATTTGGAACAAATAAATAGTGTTGAAGGTCAGATTTGGGTGTGGAAAAAGATAGACAATGAAGATCTATCTTCTCAACAGAAGGAGCTTATGTTGGGAATTTTTAAGAGCAGAAAGGTTACTATTACTGGGAAAAATGATCGGATTAGATGGTGTGGGTTTCTTTTAGGGGAATATTCTGTAAAGATGGGTTATTAAATTCTTGATGTAGGGGAGGCCCCTCAGTTTTCTTCACAAGATCTTTGCTGGAAAAAAGATTTACTTCCTGGGGCGAGCGTGTTTGCATGGTTGGCATGCGAAGGAAGGATCTTGACTATTGAGAGAAGAAAGAGATTAGGTTTGAAGGGTCCTACCAGATGTGCCCTTTGTGAATGTAAGGAGGAATCATTAGATCATTTACTAATTCAATGTGGTTATGCAGAGCAATGCTGGAATTTTGTTCAACAAAAGTTGAATTGGCATGGACCAAGGGCTAACACAATTCAGGAGGTTTTTGACGGTTGACCTAGGATGTTAAGGAAATCAACCTTATGAGGGATGTGGGTAATAACACCATCCATGGTTGTTTGGGAGTTGTGGAAAGATTAGAATAGGAGGATTTTTAGAGGAGAAAATGAATCTATTTATAGGTTCACTAAGAGGCTGCAACATGCAATTGAGGAAGTTATCAACACTTCAGCTATAAGGAGACAATTTATGAAAATCCCCTATACAAAAGATGATAGGGCTATTCAATTGCAGTGGCCAGGGATTAAGTTCACCTCGCCCGCAAGAGCCCTAGTCACTAGGAAAAGTTTGGATGGCAAGGAAAAGGTTAAATGGTGCCCTCTGGAGAATGGGTGGATGAAGGCAAATTTTGATGGGGTACAAATGAACAATCTAGGTAGAACTGGGGTTGGTGTGATTTTCATAAATGTAAATGGTGAAACTACTTTGACAGTTTTGAAAAGATGCGAGGATGGCACTAACAATATGGTTGAATGCAAAGCAACACTATTAGCAGTAAGACTAGAAAAATAGAAAGGTTTTAGAAAATTACATCTAAAAGGAGATTCTTTGTTAGCTGTGCAAGAAATCTCCAATATGTCCATTAAGGCTTGGAACTTAGAGAATGAGATTGAGCTGATTAGAGAAATGTTATCGACCTTTGAAAACTATAAGGTCACCCATATTAAAAGGGAAGGGAATGAGGAGGCGAACTCACTTTCTAAGAAAGTGTTAGAGTTAGAGGAAGTTGGGGATGTTGTGGTTGAGGAATTTAATCTTCAACAAGGCATGAAGAAGTAGGTGGTATTTGAATGATAACAACTTACATGCTTATGTCAGATGCCTACGACATAAGAAAGGTGGAAAAAGTCCCTTTAATTTTTTGTGCAAGTTGCGATTATTCTTGCAAGAGCACATGAAAGAGAGTTATTGTTTGAAAAGGCAACATGCACATCATGATGTAAAAATGATGATTGGCATGCTTATGAAAGCATTTGATGTTTTTCAAAAGGATTTCTTTTAAAGCTTGATCAGGCTGAGTCTTTTCCAAAGTGTTTCAACTATGGGAAACATAGAGTGGTCTGCTTAGTTCTAGATGTAGGCTTCTTCTGGTTTGAAGGTCTCTATTTTGCCTCACCATGGAGCCGACCTTCACATTTAGAACAAGGAGACAATAGGAGGGGATCTATGGCCCTGTGGAAGACCACATAGTGAAATTAATGATAAAATGCCAAACAAAAGCGGTCGTCCAAGCCTTTCAACAAACTTTAGGGCCATTGTTTCATAATGGGGATAAAAAATGGAAGCTACAAGTGGACATAGCAGCAATGATAATGGCTTGGGGTGTGGAACTGGAGGCACATGAATGTTGTGTTGCTTGGGTCATAAATGTTTTGTTTGAAGAGGATTTGATTGTTGGGATGGAATCTTTTCTTGAGTGGGCACATCTTGGATGGGCCTTCAACTATAGTAAATGCTTTGAGGATGAGGAGGAAGGGGTGGAGGTTGGAATCTTCCCTTTTGTGCGTTGACTGAAATGAGTGGACAGGGTTAGCTATTTGGCCGCCAGGAAAGATGGTTGGGAAAGCCTGAAATAGGGCATTGCAAATTTTCAAGCAAGCAAAAGGGTGATGTAGGTGCCGACTATCTTTCCAAAGAGGCAAAGGTCTACCCGTTGCGGGTGTAAGGCAAGAGATAAGATGGTGCTAGTGCTTTGAACACTCATTTTTGTTCCCCAAACAACAGATGTTTTTGGTTTTTGTAAACACTATTGCAAGATTTCAGTTTTAGACTAGTGATGCAGGCTCACATTTCATGTTTGCAGTTGTTGTCAATCCCTTTCTCTAGAGGGTGCATGGTAAAGATGCTATGATTTCCTTTTTGGTGTGCTCGGGGTGGCGGTTCTTTGGTTCAGTGTTTTGGGGTTTCCTTTTTTGGGTCCCTTATGTTCATATATGTAATTTGATGTAAGTTGTTCTTAGGAGTTATGGGTGGGGCCTTTTTAGAAAGCTCCTTTTGGAATTTAATGGTTCTATGGAAGTAATGTCGAATGCTTTCCCAAACACTTGTAACTATTTACTATTAATAAAATACTTCTTATTATCGACCGAAAAAAACTAAAATCCTAGCAAGAGCCTCTCTATCCTCCATTAATCCTCCTAGAGGCCACTCATGTGGTTCTTTCCATATATCCACTTCTCCTTGCCCCACTCTCAAGGTAACTTCAAAATCCTCAACTTTACTCTAGCTTGCTACAAGAAAAATATTACAAAGAGGTTGTAAATGGGCAAAATTATAGAGGATATCACAAAATCTCTAGGTTAACTTTTTCCAAACTTTCTTCCATTAGGGAATATTCACTTTTTAAAAAGTCATTCTTTCTAACTCCTCATATCCAAAAGACATTGAAATCTTGGCCTTCAGATTAGGGCCCCAAGCAAGGATATATGCTCCTTTAAGAGAGTTACACATTCTACCAACTAAAATCCTGGCAAGAGACTCTTTATCCTCTATTAATCCTTCTATAGGACACTCATGTGATTCTTTCCATCTAGCCACTTCTCCTTGCCCCACTCTCAAGGTAACTTTAAAATCCTCAAATTTACTCTGGCTTGCTACAAGAAAAATATTACAAAGAGGTTGTAAATGGGAAAACTTATAGAGGATAGCAGAAAATTCATCCCAGTAATCCTTCCAAAATAATCATTCAACACCCATATTACAAAACCAATAATACACTCCTCTCTTCAGAGTATACTAGATCATGGACCCATTACCTGTTGGATTGTATTGAAAGGTACATACTTTCCTTGCACTCCCCCAAAATACTTACTCCAAGATACTTAACATTGAGGATTTTGGCCCATCCTTGATCTTGGTTGATGCATCATCTCTAAAAGAGCTTAGCAGTCAAAGCACTACATGTGAGCATATTTTTTGTCAAGTATGCCAAAATAAAAAATAAAATATGTTTAAAGGTATATAAAGATTTTCTTTATACAAGTCTTCCACAAAAGTGGTCCTCTAAAGGATTAGGTACCAAAGGAGAGGAAAGAAAGGTTCATGAGAAAATATTACCACCATCAAAAGTGGAAATGCTAAGGTTTGGTTTTATTTTGAAAATATCTCCATCCATGTTGCTAAAGAATTTATGGTGTTATTCTTTCCTTATTGCATTGCTTTAAGAAGTGGCATAAGATAAGGCAAATGAAAGGTTTGGTTAAATACCACGTTGCAGGCACAAAGATAAAAGCACAAATTCAATTAATGAATATACTCCCATTCACGAACTAAGTTTTAGATATTAAGAGAATATTTAATGTTTAGATCAGGTGAATCTTTTAAAGCACAAAACATTGCAACCACTTGGAAGAGATGCATGCTACGTTCCATACAAAAAGAGAGATTTTAGGAGATTGCAGGAGGTGTCAACCACATATTTCGAGCTTTCAGGGTGCATTTTTAGAATTAATTGATTAACAATAGTTCACAAGGGGAGAATAGAAAATTTGAAGAAGAGAGAAACATGTTGCAAGGATTTAACAAAATATTTTGATGAGTAAAGAAAAAAATCTCATAAAAGAACAACAAGGAAATATATATAAGGAATTTGCTTCAGAAAGAGGTAGGAATTTGATAACAAAACTCATGAGGTCTAAAACATTCACATATATTTTCAGAAATTTCATGTATTGTTCAAAGGATTTTTAGTGCTCAATAGAATCAATATTGTTGTTCTTATTATGTGTTTTTCTTAGTTCTTATTGTTATTTGTCCAACAAAGAGAAAAATTGGTGTAGAGATTCAATGTTTTTTTATTGTTCCTAATGTATTGTAACTGAGTATGCTATCTATGAAGTCATAATATAATTATCTTCAACTATTATTTATTATTCTTGAGAGGTGTTGGATGATTTTTTTAGTATTTCATCATCATTTGTTACATTTCTTGGAGGGTTTGATGAACTATCTTAGGACCAACATATATTTCTGTTCATATCATATTTCAATAATACATCTATGCCAGTAACAATGTTTTATATCTAGGGAGAAACAATAAAGGAAAGTACAAAGAAGCATTGACTTGAGTAATTTAAAAGGCATAAATACTATCAATAATATGATAAGGTACAAGTCATGGTAGAGAAACCTTTAGAGATACAAGGACACAAAGACAAAGATAAATCAAATGCCAAAACAATGACCATATTAAAGCTTGCAATATATGGACACCAAATTAATGTGTAGGCAGAGAAGTGATATCATTAATCACAAAAGAGTCTAAATCTACAATGATCAAGAACAATAGATGGGATAAGGACATTGAGTTTTAAATAGTTGAAGGTTAGTCCATGAAGAAAAATATTGAGTTTATAGCAAGGAATAGAAACTTGATAGAGTATAAAGCAAAAATCCATGTAATAGACTGTGTATCCAATGCAAGGACATCATATTTATCACAAAGAATGAGATAGACATGATGAGAACAATAATGCACAATTGGATAATAGTATTAAAAAAGGGTTTGATCTTTTGTTCTTATGAAGAGGAAAATCACCTTGAGGGAAAGAAACATGGTATACAGTCAAATAATAGTATGTCTTTTCACAAATGTTAATCATAAAGACATCAACAAAAATATGCAAGAGAACAAGATGCCAAAATAATGACTGTAACAACATGAAAAAATACTATTGGTGATGCACAAATAATAATAATATAAAGGTAAAACTTTATTTTGAAGCAATAAGATGAAATTAGGATAATAGTGATTCATAAAGTCAACCAGTGTTTAGTCATAGGACATCACTTTCCAAGTGAGGATAAATCCACAAGTGAAATAGTGAAAAATGTGGAAATATTGAAA
This sequence comes from Chamaecyparis obtusa, assembly GCA_027943335.1. Taxonomy (NCBI): domain Eukaryota; kingdom Viridiplantae; phylum Streptophyta; class Pinopsida; order Cupressales; family Cupressaceae; genus Chamaecyparis; species Chamaecyparis obtusa. Next base: position 319,095 of record BSBK01008974.1, on the reverse strand, counting down.
ATAATGAGGACAATAATACAATGCAACAAAGTAGCATTTTTAGAAGGCTAAAACAGTGGTAGGATGAGCTAAATATGAATGGGGGTAGTAGCAAACGACAAATAATAGTGCCTCATAAGTGTATCCAAGCAAAGAAATGAGAGGATTTTTTAAGGATGGTGCTATAATAGTAGCCAAGTTGAATGAAGAAATGATATACTATCATAAAAATAACAAACATATAAATTATTTGTATCAAAAGGAAAGCTTAGGAAATAATGTCAATCAGAAAGTGCTATAAAGGTTGTAGCTACATGGAGGTAAATGCAAGGAATAAAATTTTTAAATCTTGTATAAGGAAACCAATAACTGTTTCCAAGCCTGAGATAATAATTCAGATGACTGGAAGTGGACCTTATGATACAAAAAACTATGTGATGCAGGAGCATCAGGGCATACCAAGATGCCTAAGGAAAAAAAAAGACAAAGAGAAGACATGCAGGAGTTCAAGAAAGTAAATTGGCATTTTTTAAAGCCAATAATGGCCTTTTAAGGCTATATAAACTATGAATTTGTATTAAATCCTTAAGGGCCTGTTAAGGAGCTTAGGATCATTAATGGTGGAAAATGAGCATAATGTCAAAATGTGGTTAATTAGGTCCTTAGGATTTTAATAAAGATTTATAAATGGTTAATGTAGTCTTGAGGACCTACTAGGCAAGTTTGATAGATTTATAAATGGTTAATGTAGTCTTGAGGACCTAATAGAATCAATAAAAACTAATATTTTATAGCATTTTGATGTTGTTTTTGTATTGTATTTGATTAGTGGATGGTCTAAGCATTGGAAGGAACTTTATTTACTTGTTTCAATCTATCTTGAATGTTTTTAAGTCTATACAATTCGTTGATTGATCAGGATAGTGCTGTCTGTCAATAAAATCTAGTGATTTCTTTGCAAGTTTTGTGCAATCCAATGTATGGATGATCATTCCATGGATGATATATGTTTGATTCTCATGGAATGATTCATCCCTAAATTTTAACATATGATTCTAACCTTATAATGTGCATATAAGGATTTATTTGATGGTGATCACCGAGAAACAATGTTTGAAGGGTTAATGGAGTTGTGGGTATGGAGCAACTATAGAAGAACTGTTTGAAGGAGGTATAGCTTTTATGATTTTTGGTATCTAGATACACCCTATACATGGTGGATCCACTCTTTTTTTTCCCTAGAGGTTATTGGAGAGCATTCTATTGAAAAGCCCTAGTTTAGAGGGTATTTGGTGACCAATTTGGGGATTTACTACTTGGAGGCATCTAAGGCCCAAAATGGATGGATATTCTATGGTTTGTGATCATTTTTGAAGATTGCTAAGAGTCCTAGAGTCAGGGGAGAAGAATATATTATAGATGCTTTGTTAAATTGCCTTATTTTGTGCTTGTTATTAGGGTACAATCAAAAAACCCTTGAATTTGTCCAAAACAACATATGTCTAAATCTTGATATATTTTTGTTCATCCAAAAGGGTATCTAAAAATTAAATTTTTTTGTCAATTTTTTTGAGGAAATTTGGAGTTATTGGCACTTTTATACCTCTGTTGACCTACAAGGAGGGGCTATTAGGCCTGATTGTCAATTTGAGTGTTTGATGTATTGGGTATTATTCTAAACCTTAAAACCAGATAAATACTGTTGAATTCAATTGAAATGGGTCAAAATAACTATCTTAGCCATTTGGGATGGGTGTGTCCATTTGTGTTCACCTTTGGTGCATTTAGGCCTTAAGGGTTATTGGGCTAGTGCCTAAACCACTCAAAGGTTTAACCATTCAATCCTCCATTCAATCCTTCCACCAGACCATCCTTTGCATCACTATGAAGCACAATGAAAGATTATAGAGATAGTTGTTTGAAGAACAATAATATGGAGTTCACTTAAAAGGGAATATGTACACTTGAAATGAAAAAGCTTTATTTTTCCTTAAAGAATAGTCATAAAAGATGACATTGTGAAGTCTAAGGAAGAACATGGAGAAATTGACAATAGTGGACAGTCATTGACATTGATCCTATGTTGAGCATGGTATATGGAAGGATAGATTTGGGATTTATTATAGTCATTTCGACATGTGGAAAATATGCCCCAAAGTATGTGAATGAATTTAATAGGCACTTTTAGTCATTTATTTTTTAGTTTTCAATAGTTGAGAGGTTCTTTATGGCCTAGAATCAATCACATATGAACCAAGGTACACTACAAAAATTCCCTATCATTAGCTCCTTTTTTGGCTCTGTATTTTCTTCCACACACTCTTTTAATGTATTTCTCCATTTAAAAAAAAAAATGATGCTATTCATCAGGTCAACTTAACTCATGGTGTTCTTTGCACCGAGTTGAAGAGCTTGGCACCAGGTTGGGAATAATGCAACATCTATATTTGTGCCAATATTGGCACCTTCTTTGGCACCCAAATGAATGCCACTTGGATGAGTAGGCCTAGAATTAGGTGCTATGTTAAAGTATCTTTTTGTCGGCACATCATATTTGATTTTCCTGGTGTGTTTCTGGTTAGGACATGCTATTGATTTAATGTTGAAATAGTTTAGTAATTATTTCATGCTCTTATGGCCATATATCTCTTACATCCTGGCCTAACACTTTATTGTTTATTTTGTACATGCTTTAAGTTATGCTTAAAGTGTTTATCGCACCCTCATGGAGGTTAAGCCAAATGATAGCTAATGGTTGTGAGGCTACATGGCATGAGAAGTGATAAAATTATTGTCACATTCTCATGGTGGTTAGTGGGGGAAATGTTTAAAGGCCCCTTGTTGTCACCTCACTACTTATTATGTGGGACCTAGTTTTGGATTGTGAGGAAATGAGGATGTTACATGTGGCACTTGATGGCTTTTTTCACCACATCATTGAGGGGTTAACAGATTGGTATGGTTTCATGTTGTGGTTAACTGAGGTACTAACACCTTTTGAATACCTTTGGCCTCACATCCTTGTAAGCCTAAATTGTTGCTAAGGAAAATGGTTGCAAGCTTGCAATGAAATGAATTGATAACCCATATTAATTAATCAACGAATAATGTAGGTCGATAACGTGGGGAAATATGAGAAACATTACACCATGCCACCATGTGCCACATCAAAACAAACTCCTATGCCCAAAGAAATTAGTTGGTAACATGCGGAGACCAAAAGAATCTCCCAATGCGCCATCGTGTGCCAATTCAAATGACACAACGCAACTCGGTAACATGTGGAGGCAAGAGAAACTTTACATAATGCCACCATAAAAGACCCACAACCTCTTAACCAATGAATTATGCATGTGCATTTATAAATGGGTTAAGTTGTTGAGTCCTCACATGCCTAAATTGTAGTTAAGGAAAATGGTTGTGAGCTTGGGAGAAAATGAATTGATAACCTAGGTTGGGTAAGTCGCAACATCATAAAATTTTATGTGGGTTACTCAAAACTATTTGACAATATATTAAAGAAAGAAGTGGAAGTAGGAATAATCTGAGAAGAGATGTCATGATTGATGGAATGTTGCAGTTTTTTATCTAAAAATCATTCCCTGGCCAGAAAATTATTCCCTTTTGGCTCCAAACTGACTATACATGCATCAAAAGGATACTCGACAAGACAAATTTATGAGTCTAATAATTAATTTAAAAACCAACACAGAACTATATTCTAAATTTTAAATTAATTATTAAAATAAAATTGGTCTTGTCAGCTATCCTTCTGATACTTGCGTAGTCATTTCCCTTACGACTCAACCCTTTGAGTGTCACATTTAACTTGATATAACCAAGGGAAAATGCCATAATGATAGGTCTTGCAACTGTTAGGATATGTGCAAATCTTGGGATAAATGTTGCTTATTTTTTTTGTAGTTTGAAAGTGTGAGCAATAGCTTAATACATGAAGGGAAAAATGTAGAATGAGTTATGTGTGTTGTCTAAATTTGGGGTTTTCACAATTAGAAGGGAGTGTTTCTTTGTTTGAGAGCTAAGGATGGGGCTTGCTAAGGCTATAGAGAGATTTTACTATAGCAAGAAGGGGTTAGACCAAGCCATGTTGCGTGAGATATACAAGGATCATGGTGGTGAACTAGTTGATAATACATTTTGTAATTGTAGAGATAATGAAATTGCCTTCGATAATTATAGAGATATTGAAAGCTTTGGATTTTGCTGAAAACTATGTCCAGAGCTTGCAAATTCCTCCGATCTCTCATATTACTACTTTGGTTCCATTTTCTAGGATGGAAGCAAAGAAAATTCTGGGTGTAGACACAAAAGATGGGAGTTTGGAGTCATTTTTTTCTCCCTGTGTTGTGTTTTCAAAGTCATCTACAGTGAGGGAAGGTCGTGATAATTTTGACTCTTAGCATTTTATGCCTCACAAACCACCCATGGGCGATAATGGCATGGCTCAAAAGCCTGGTTGGATCATAAGACTTATGATAATAAGCACTCCATGGCCTCCTCTGGATTCACTCAAGGACACAAACAAAGGTAACAACCCTCATTTGGAGAATATATTCTATCATTGGCTAGTGGCAGTTGGTAACATAATATAAAAGTGGTAATTTGGCTTGTAGGTTGTTGCATTCCTTGTGTCTATAAAAAGAATATCAAGGCCTATCTTACGAGCTCTAAAATTTATTTGTATATGGACAAGTAGAATAGTTTATGTAATAGGTCTTTTTGTATAAATAGGAATTACAAAGTTTTGTATTAAATGAAATGTATGAATACTTCTGAATAAATTAACTGAAAATATCATTTGAAGATTGTCTCCTACTTTGTTTTCTTTTTGTTACATAATTTTGTTAGTTCAAAATAGCCAAATTTGTCTTCATGATAATTTCAAGAATGTATAATGTGTTTACTAGTTTTCTTCAAGGAAATAGTAGTGGAGGAAAATGCTTGAAAATAAATAGCTTCAGTAAAAAAACATGAATAAATAACTAAATAGATGTGAAGTAGATAACAAAAACATAGTTCTTAGCAAATAAAAAGGAAGTTACTTTGTTCTGACTTGGTTGTAGGAACAATCAAAGAAAATAGTTCCAATGGTTGTAGGAATAGTCAAAGAACAAAGTTCTAATGGTTGCAAGAACAATCGTAGAATAGAGTTCTCACCATAGCCTCTAGTTTCTTATTGAGAAAGAAAATAAATTACCACAAAATCAACAACACAAAGTAAAATGCTTTCAGATTTATGGATTATTGCGCTCTCTAACAATATTATAACATGACTTAGACCAATGGTTAACCTATAGGGAAATAGATTAAAAAAACTATAAGACACATCCAACTTTATGTTTAAATTCTCACAAAGACACAAGATTAAGATTACTGAATATGTGTAACGTATATGGAAACCCACATAACCAATATTATCATGATATTTATACCATACATACACTTCTCACATTTATCAATTGAAGCATACTTAATCATTTCCTTGAAAGAAAGCATGATAATGATAAAATCATATCCATGTGACATCAAGATGAACAAGAAATTACTTTATATTCCATTCATATGAGAATTTTAATATAACATAAAGACAATTAGAATAATCATATGGATTTGTAATATAGTGAATCCATTATACCATATTATCCAACATGTCTCGTAACATCAACCTATAAAACCCTAAGACTTAATACTATTTCTATTATGTTATCTGTGAATTAAAATTTGGGAACCTTCAACAAATGATCCTAGAACCCCTTATATAACTTGGGGGATGCAACAAGCTTCAGATCATTTATTGGAATCGAATCAAAGTAGCGATTCTATTCCTAATCTATCTCAACAAAGAAGACAAGCTTGAGAGACATTCCAACAATATAAGAAACTAAACCTAGCAATTATCAAATTTAAGTTGCTCTTTTAATCCAAAAAAATCTACAAGATATAGAATCAAATCAAATCCTAGAACCCTTTTAAAATATAACCTTAAACACTAGTAAACCTAAACCTCACTCAACCATAAGCTTAAATAAATACCAACCTTCACTTTGAACCTAATGTGATTACAATATTTTAAAAAAATAGTTATCTTAAAACTAAAAATAGACCAAATTGAATCTTAAATGATAGTAGACAAAGCTAAACCCAAATCCCAATCCAAATTAAACCTACCCCCAACTCATAAAAACTTGAAACTTAGTTCCCTAATAATATATGAAAGTAAAATCTAAACCTAAACCAAATCAAATTGTAATCAAAACCCTAAATCAAGTTGAACCCTAATCATAAAGCTAAATGAACACCAAACCAAATTAAACACTAACTCTAAACCAAATTTTATCTGAACCTTAACGATAAATAAAATTGAACCCTAACACTGAGAGTATTTGAACACTTAAGAAAATTGAACCCTACCACTAAACTTGATGAAGTAGTATAAGAAACTAAACCGAGTGATTATCAAATTTGTATTACTCTTTTAATCCAAAAAAATCTAAAAGACATGGAATACAATCAAATCTTGGAACCCTTTTAAAAATAACCTTAAAAACTATTAAATCCAAACCTCACTCGACCATAAGCTTAAATAAATACCAGCCTTGACTCTGAACCTAATGTGATTACAATCTTTAAACAAAAATAGTTATCCTAAAACTAAAAATAGCTCAAATTGAATCTTAAACTTGATAGTAGAAAAAGATAAACCCAAACCCCAATCCAAATTAAACCCTACCCCTAACACATGAAAAATTGAAACTTAGATTGCTAACAATAAACTAAAATACACTCTAAACCTAAACCAATTTGAATTGTAATCAAAACCCTAAATCAAGTTGAATCCTAATCATAAAACTAAATGAACACAAAATCTTGAATTAAACACTAACTCTAAACCAAAATTTACCCAAACCTTAACGATAAAGCAAATTGAACCCTAACACTAAGAGTATTTGAACACTAAATAAAATTGAACCCTAACCCTAAACCTGATGAAGCAGTATAAGAAACTAAACCTAGTGATTATCAAATTTATGTTACTCTTTTAATCCAAACAAATCTACATGACATAGAATCAAATCAAATCCTAGAACCCTTTTAAAACATAACCTTAAATAGTGTTAAACCCGAACCTCACTTGACCATAAGCTTAAATAAATACCAACCTTCACTTTGAACCTAATGTGATTACAATCTTTAAACAAAAATTGTTATCTTAAAACTAAAAATAGACCAAATTGAATATTAAACCTGATAGTAGACAAAGCTAAACCCAAACCTCAATCCAATTTAAACCCTGCCCCTAACACATAAAAACTTGAAACTTAGTTCCCTAACAATAAAAGAAAATAAATTCTAAACCTAAACCAAATTGAATTGTAATCAAATCCCTAAATCAAGTTCAACCATAATCATAAAAATAAATGAACACAAAACCAAATTAAACGCTAACTCTAAGCTAAATTTTACCTGAACCTTAATGATAAAGCAAATTGAACCCTAACACTGAGATTAAGAACGCTAAATAAAATTTAACCCTAACGCTAAACCTGATGAAGCAGTATAAGAAACTAAACCTAGTGATTATCAAATTTGTGTTGCTCTTTTAATCCAAACAAATCTAAAGTACACATAATCAAATCAAATATAGTAACCCTTTTAAAACATAACCTTAAACACTATTAAACCCAAACCTCACTCAGCCATAAGCTTAAATAAATACCAACTTTAACTTTAAACCTAATGCGATTACAATCTTTAAACAAAAATAGTTATCCTAAAATTAAAAGTAGACAAAATAGAATCTTAAACCTAATAGTAGATAAAACTAAAACAAAACCCCAATCCAAATTAAACCCTACCCCTAACACATAAAAACTTGAAACTTAGTTCCCTAACAATAAACAAAAATAAATTCTAAACATAAACCAAATTGAACTATAATCAAAACCCTAAAGCAAGTTTAACCCTAATCATAAAACTAAATGAAAGAGAAGAGTGAGATATAGAGAGAGATATAGATAATGAGATAGAATGATAGAGATATAGAAGTATGAGGAGGTACATATATGGAGAGGAAGAGAGATATATAGATAGTGATATAGAAAAAGAAAGAGAGAGATAGAAACATATTTGAAGAGAATGAGAAAATGAGGTAAATGTAGAGAGTTAGGTAGGGGTATAGGGAGGAAGTGTGGGAGGGAGAGATAGAGATAAGTGAGATAGGTAGGGAGGAAGAGAAAGGGACATAAATATAGGTACAAGGTAGAAGAGATGGGAGGGGAGGGGGTAGAAGGAGAGAGATATCTAGAGGGGGAGAGAAGAGAGGGGATGGAAGGAGGGAGAGAGATCAAAAGAGTTAGAGAGATATAGGTAGGAGGGTAGGAGAGATAAGATGAATGGAAGTTATTCCCTAAACCAAATTGAACATTAACCATAAACCAAATTGAACATTAACCATAAAATAGCTTTTAATTGTACCGCTAACTCTCATTCTATACATATTCCTAAACCCAAAACTGAACTAAATTTAACATTAACCCTAAATTTAATCAAATTGTAACTCCAACTCTAAAAAATAACCCAAGTTTTAGGCCTAATCGTAAAGCTAAATGAATAGTACAATAACTTAATCCATTACCCCAATCATTGACAAAATTGAGCTCTAAGTCTAATGTAAAAATTATATTGAATTGCACCTAATACACTAAACAAAATAAAACCCAAACCCTAAAGCTATTTGAACATTAAACCAAATTGAACCCTAATCATAAACCAAAATAGCATAATACTAATAGTAAACAAAAATAAAACCTAAATAAATCTAATTAAGCACTAAACCTTATTTTAACCTATAACTCTAATCCTAGCCCTTTCAATAAACTGAATTTAACCTCAATCATTTAAACCTTATAAAATGTAATCCCGAACCTACACTAGATTAAATCCATATATTAAAAAAAATTGAAACCTAATAGTAAACTAAATTTAACCCTGAACCTAATCCTAATTATATGCTGAACCAAATTAAACTCCAATCCTAAACAAAATTGAACCTTGACTATTACATAACTAAATAGAACAATAACTGAAAACATAATTGAATAATAAACCAAATCAAACTCTAATCCCAAACCAAATTATACCTAAAGATAACACTAAATGAAATTGAACCCTGATTATAAATCAAATTATACACTAAAACTAACACTAAACCAAATTGAATGCTAATCCTAACAATAAAATAAATTGAATTGTAACCCTAAACATAATTTAATATTAAACCAAATAAAATCTTATCCCTAATATTAAACCAAATTGAACTCTATATTGAAGAGAACCCCAACCCTACACAAAATCTAAAGAAAAATAAATAAATAAAAATCAAATAATAATGCTAAAACAAACTAGAGGTCAAAACTTATGATTACAAGATGACCATAGATTCTGTAATACCCCTCATATAGTTTGCTTTTCAGTTCTTATTGCCAAACTTTTTTAGGCCACTTTTATGGGTATGTTGATTATTTCTGTGATATTTGGATTATTGATGTATGACATTTCATTAAATTGATTTATTTTGAGCCATTGGATAGTGTGGGATATCATGCGTTTACAGTTAGATTTATGGTTAGTTTTATGATGGTTATCTCTATGTTATGATGTCATTTATATGTATATACTTGCGTGTGTATGGTTAGCATGTACGTTTTACCTTTTTGTTTGACATGCCTGATGTGGTTGCGAGACGGAGTCATAGTCACTTGCTTAACGAGTTCTACACAATGTACTGATCCATGTCATTATTTATTATATATTTATACATGTATGTACTGTAGACACCTAAATTCATCTATTTAACATTAATTTAATTTAATTTAATTAGTGACCACAAATAACATTATAATTAATTTTTAATTAATTATATTAATTATATTTATCTATTTATTTAATTAAATAAATTTAAATAAATTCACTAACTATAGTATTTAAATTAAATTTAAATACTACCCCTCATAATGTATTAAATTTAATTCAATACATGTTCCTCCATATTCCCCTTTTAAATAAATTTTTAATTTATTTATTCCCTCACATGCTTTATTTCTACTAAACCATGATTAAATTAATTTTTTATTTAATTTAATCCTAAACATAACCTAGATGTTATCCCACACACATCTCTTACACACACTTACACATGTACTTGGAGTACACATTGACCCCTCACATCCCAAGTTGCTCACACATGTGTGAGAAAGTCTTGGACTTTGCAAGGCTTATGTGTCTCCTTGATGGAACCTATGTGGATTCCACATATATGCCACCTCACCCCAACCCTCCAAAATGTTATAAATAGGACCCTTGCCTCATGCAAATCATCCATCATTTGCATGTAGAATTATAATGCTAGTTTGTTTTCTTGCACTTAGAATTTTTCACTAACCATTTGGTAGTTGCTAGATTTCTTTCAAGATTTAGAACTTAGTTTAATTCATGTTCTAAATTCATTTTATTTGTTAGTTGCATGCCATTAAACTTGAGTATTGCTTCCATAGCTCCTCCTTGAGCTTCTTTGGATTCTTGCATTGAATACTTGAGGGTTGCTCTCATAGCTCCTCCTTGAGTAGTTCAATCTTTGTTTTACCTTACATTCATAGTGGGATTCATATTTGTGTTGGGAGAGCACACCCACAACACTCTCTAAGAGCTTAAATCAAGCAAGTCTTGGGTGCACTTACTTTATGCTCATCGGAGGTTGTGGTGGAAGCCTTTGTTTTAATTTTGGAAGTTCATATAAAATGTTAGATTAACATTGTATATCTTATTTATTCCTAACATTTGTATGTTTGAGCTTTTTCTTAACATGTAGGTTTTCGTCATATACATTTTGGCATGCTCAATGGGACCCACATTCCAATTTTCTACCAATTTTTCTTGCCTTTGTGAAAGTTTTTTGTGAAATTTCATGACAGGCGTCTCCACTCCTCCAGAGGCATCTCTTCCTACTGACAGGTGTCTTCACCTACAGACAGACGTCTCTTCCAGAAAGAGTTTTTCTCCCATTTTAGTTTTTTTTAATCTGTAAAACTTGTATTTTCTAATCACATTAAGGCTAAAGATCATTAGTAAAACACCTTATTGTATCTGCAAATGAAGAAAAATACATAAAACTAAGGAAATCTTTGTTTTTTTGTAGATAGGTGTCTCTGCATGCACATAGGTGTCTTTTCCAGAAAGGGAGTTGTCTTTTAGTAGCCTTTTTAGTTGATTAAGTAAAGTTTTCTGACATATTAAGGTTAAAAAATCACTGTGTTTTTATCATAAGAAACCTTTTTATGTATTTACAAGTTAATGGGAGCTTAAAATTTTAACAAATTGGTATTTAAAATTCCTTTGTTGTACAAACAGGCATCTCTACCTATACACAAGTGTCTCTTCCTAATAGGCAACTCTTCTTGTACATAGACATCTCTAACAGATAGACGTCTCTGCCTGATTTCAGCTCTTTTTCATAAAATCTTACATTTTGAGTTTGTTGATCAAGGTTTTTTGGAAGATATTGACATTTTATGCCTTCAATAGTGCTTTTGCAGAATGTTGACCAAGATTTGAACATTTTAAGACTACTAATTTGTTTGTTTTGTAGGACATTGTTGAAAGACCAAACACATTAAACTACTTACCAAAGTTATTTTTTAGGTTGCCAAGAACATTCAATCAAACATTATGTTTTCCTAATGATTTCTTAGGAACCTAGAATTAAGTAGGAAGTTTATTTTTTATAATGATTCATTAGCTAGGGGAGTATGCTCTTTTCTCCAAGTGGGAAAATTAGAAACCTAGAACCTTTTGAATTGTTGTCTTAAAGAAACTTGGAATTAATCAATTGTTTGGTGTGTTTGGGAGAAAACCTCATTGGATAAGAGAGTATTCTCTTTTCCCCTTGAGGGAAAATTAGAAATCCAGACTCCTTATGTGGCCAATCTATATGTTCTTTCATTAAAACTTTAGAGAGCCTGTGGGTTGAGGAAAAAATCTCTTGAGAATGACTCAAAGTGGGGACAAGCAGACGCCATCTCTTCCACCCACTATAAATATATGCTTCCTTGAGATTAAAGTCTCAGAAGACATGGTTATTTATATGTTTACACTTTGGTGCTCGCATATGCTTCATCACACATAGGGTCAAGTGGCCTAAATCCTACTTGTAGAACTATGTTGGTTGAAGTACTTATAGGGCTATAGGCCTTAATCTTGCAAGTCGGGACTACAGGGGATAATCATGAATAGATGCCTTGACTAAAAGTAGTAGAGTATTTGCCACTCGATTCACCTTCTAAAGTTTGATAATCTACATGCAAGGAGAATAGTAATCTCCCCAAGACAGTCACCATATCGAGCCCCCATCAACATTAACACTTTGATAATATGAAATCATGACTAGAGCCATTGCATGCTTGGTGATGATCATATTATGAGGAGTTGTTGGGTGTGTTCCTAAGTTAGTAAGAAAATGTTTTCAATCTCAACCAATCTCCTTCTAGGGATAAAAAGTGTGCTTGTTACTTTCTATTGCAAAATAAAACCATACACTTGAATCCCGCAAGGTTGCTTTGCCCCTTGCAAGACTATTTTCAACAAATGTGCTTGTGACCCAAACGTTTCATGTATGCATGAAATTGGTTCTTGACAAGAACATCCTTTGATCCGTTAAGATATTTTCTTCTTAATTTTTGTCATCACAATCCATATCATGTTTTTCTTCTTTTTAAGCCATGACTGATGGTGTGAAACATAAGAAGGCAAAACTTCCAGTTTCCCAAGTATACAAAGAAAATAATATTGTTGATAGAAATGATAGATTCAAAAAATCTTGTTTGAAATCTATCCAGAAGACTCTTGAAGCCAGTGAAGAGTTTGATAAAATCAACTATAACAATCAGGTTGCTAATTTTGTTGCCAAGAACAAAGTGAACATGGCCTTTGTAACTTGGGAATCCTATGATTAAGTACCTTTGACATTCTTTCTTCTTAAAATCACTCATCATTTCCTCATCTTTAATCACCTCTTACTTTATCCAACTTTTGAAACATTAGGAGCATTAATAAGAACCTTGGGCTTTAAATCAAAACCAAATCAATCCATCTTTCACACGTTAATCAAGCAATGGGGTGAAAGAATCAATCCAACAGTGTCTCATAGACCTTTAATCAAAGAAAACATTAATCCCTTTCTACTTTGATAAATGAGTCTTTCTCTAGTAGCTTTAATCCTATCCTATCTTATTTGGGGATCATTAGTCTATGACCCAAATAAGAGAAGATTTTAAATCAAACAATTCTTTGTTTTCACAATCACAAGGTCTTGTTTCACCTAGGTTTTTCCTAAACCTTTAAATCAAATAAATATTTGAGGCTTAGTTCCCCCTTAACCCAATCAATCAAATCAATACCAAATCAAATCAAATCAATCATTGATGCTTAGCACCTCTCAAATCAAATCCAACCAATCCTCGAGGCTTAGCCCTCTTAATCCAATCCAAACCTAGTCCAAGTTGCTCCTAGTTAAGAAAAACCTTTCTTCTCTTCATCATATTTCATCAATCATTCATCCTTCTTTGATCCAACCATTATAAGGTCACTCATGCATGGTACTTACCCAATCACAAGCAAAGTTAAGACAAGAATCTCTCGCCATGTATAATGATCAAGAGACTGTCTATCTAGAAGACTTTAATGATGATGAAGAACCACATATGGAATCTGACACAGTCATACCTGAAAGTGTCAGTGAAAATCCACAAGCTAAAGAATTTTTTGATGATCCTAATAATTTGAGCCTTGTGGAAGATCTAATCCAAGCCAAAAATTCCAATATCTTCATGAACCTCATTCAGAGAGGTGTCACACTTCTTGACAATTTGATGAAACCTTTCTTGAGAATAATCTGATTTGAACTAATAAAAGAAAGGTCATTCCCATTATACCTTCAACGTCATATAACACAAACCAACCTTCCCATGATATGCTTGAACAAATCTAACAACTTCTAAATAAGCCCATCTCTAATGATAATACTAATGTCAATGGAGTGAACAATAATGAATCCAATAGAGGTCACGGGCCTGAACATCAATAGGGTCATCAGGGCGACGCTCTGCTTCAATCTTCTCAAAGCCTAATGGATTATTGAAGAATCAAAAATCTTCACATATGAATAACACCAACCACAATAGACACAACACAAATCCTCCTCTTGGGGGACATCATGTATCATTGGGAGGAGGAGAAAATCAAAGCCATGCAATCAGCAACAACAATTGTCTTGAACTAGTACAACAAATAAATGAGCTTAAGAGAATGATGATGACTATTCAAAAATGTGGGAAGAAGGAGTTCTCTTTTTTATAGATATGTCCTTATCCAGTCAACCATTTCCCACCAATTTTGAGATTCCTAAATTTGATAAATACAAGGGAGAATCATGCCCTGTACAATATCTCAAAGAATTTTATGTATCATCTCAAGAATTCACCCACAACGATAAATTCCTTCAAAGACTCTTCACCAGGAGTCTCGGTGGCCCTACCCTTGAGTGGCTAATGAATCTTGCTCCCAATTTTGTATCAACATTCCCTGATCTCACTGAGAAGTTTGTTGTACAATACTCATACAACATCAAACACCAAGCATTGCTTAGTGACCTATGCAACACGGAACAAAAAAATGGGGAAGCCTTTGCTAGCTTTCTCCAAAGATGGTGACATCTTGCAAATCGGATGCCTTGGAAAGTTCTAGATTCACATCTTATTGATATATTCACTAAGAATCTAGTTATAGAAATGTCATTCGAAATGAAAATGCTTTCCCCTAACTCATTTGAGGCACTCATTAAAAAGGGAAAATCTATTGAAGATGGTCATTTAATGAAAGGGGCCATTAAACATTATACCGCTAATTCATCTAACAACACTAATGATAAACCCAAGTTCTGGTCTAAGAACAAAGGTGTTGTTAATGATGGAGTGAAAGATTCTAAACATATCCAAAATGTTCAAGAATCCAACAACAATAACTAAGGTAATCACAACAAAAATGATCAGAACAACCGCAACCAAAACAACAATCAGAATAATCAAAGCAATTAGAATAATTCGAACAACCCGAATCAGAATCAAGGATCTGGTTATCGTGGTTCCATATTTTCACATTATAATGGAAACAATAACAATAATAACAATAATAGGAAACAACAACAATAATTTACACAGTTGGTAGACTCCATTAATGTCATCTTTTGGCGTCTAGTCGATTAAAGGATGATGCTTTTCTCTAACACCATGTCTTTTGATGACAATACACTAAAATAAAATTGGTATAAGGATAATGAATACTGTGATTATCATCGCATTAAAGGGCATAAAATTAATAAATGCATGAAATTTCATCATTTTGTGTAAGATTTTATTGACAATGGTAAAATCAAGGTAGAAGGTCAAAATGCATCTACCTCTAATGCCCAATTAAAAATATATTCTAAGCCTTTTTCTAGAGCACAATCAAAATAATGCCTCATCATCTAAAGGATTTTCCTATGATTGAATTACAAATAAGATCTCAGGAGATGAACACACTTGTGGTAGCCTAGAAGAAAATGATGTATGTGGTTTTGACTCACTGTGTGGCCACATCAAAAAAGTTGAATCTCATGTAAACATTCTAACCCTAAAGACTGTTGGTTGCAATGTCGCCACTCGCCATCCACGAGTCACCGTACAAGCTACTAAAAACCCACATGTTAGAGATCCACCTACTACACCATCCACCTTGACATGACTTGCATCACATTATGACCCACTTTCTTAGTTAAAGAAAAGAGGTCCTTGAAAATGCCCTGACTGAGTCCCATGTCCTTAAAAATATCAATGCATCCCAGTTTCAAGAAATGATAAAAAACTTAGCTGCCTAACAACACCTGGTATTTAATGACAAAGATTTACAAAGTCCCAATCCTCACCACAATAAACCCCTTCATATCCAATTGACCATCCATAATACCCAAATCAAAGGAGTCCTTATAGATAATGGATCTGGTATGAATTTGTGTACTTTAAGTGTGATATGCAAGATAGGTATTTCTGAAGACCTTATTGATGTAAATAAAAGAATCACAATAAAAGCATATGATGACAGAGAAAGGGTGAGTAAAGGTCTCATTGCACTTCCCTTACAAGTGGGCCCAACCCTCATTGAAATAGTCTGTTAGGTGCTCGATTTAGATCTACCCTATAAATTCTCTTGGGTAGACTATGGATACACGCTATCTCAGGTGTCCCATCCATATTTCATTAATGTTTAAAATTCCCACACCATGGAACCAAAATAATAATCCCTGGAGATGATGAACCCTTCTAGTATTGGAAAATTCTGGAAGGAAATAAATCAAATTATTGTTTGTTGAATGAGTATGTTTATCCTCTCACACAAGAAATTCCTATCTAGTCTACTTCTTTAGAAGACAAAGAAAAGATGTCTAACCAGTCTAAAAGAAAAGAAAAGTTTACTGAGTCTGAAAAGAAGTTGAGATTCATAGATCAAGGTGTGGGGGAGTATAAGTTTGAAAATTCCATGTGTATTGGTCAACTCCCTCCCTCCTCTAAATCCTATGGTAAACCTTCACAAATATTCCCTAAGAGAGATAAATAAATCATGAAATGCAAATATACTACATTTGAACATTGGGGATCTCTTTTAGATGAACACATGGAGCATAATGTCTTATCCTAGCTATTTGATGATGAGGAAGATAAACCTGTGGATATCCCTGAGGGGAAATATATTAAGGAAACTCCCATTGTTGAAAGCATGGGATATCATGGTACTAGCCTTGGGGAAAAAGAAAATGGAAGGAAAACTCTCATCAAAGAAATTGGATACCCCTATGGAAAAGGATTGGGTTCCATAGAGACAAAGAAAACTTTTTCCAGGGACTATTATTTGGTTGAATCTGATTTAGACACCAATTAAGAGTTCTTTAAAGTCCCTTTCTAGTACATTGAAGATGATCTTGACACTTGTATCCTCCATATCATTCAATTAGACCTTTCCTCACCTGAACTTCCCCATACCTACCTTGAACTAATCTATTGGGACCAACAAGATTCACCACCTGCCTTAGACATTTGTGATTCAGATGAGGTAGTTTTAGCACTTTTCAGATTAAGAAATCTCCAAGAAAATGAGCATCAAATCCAATACAATGAGAAAACCTACTTTGGTAGCCAAGTCAACTCCCTTAGTTGAAAAAGTGAAGAAGAAGAAAATTAAAAAAATAATAAAACATCCTTGGGTGAAAACCTTTCTAAGGAACCCCTAGATGAAGAAAAAGACAAAATAAAGGATGTATCCTCTAGTGAAAACCTTTCCAAGGCACTAGAGGAGGGGGAAGTTGACTTTCCTTTCATTTCATTGCTGCTAGAGAATCTTTTATCCTCATAGAAGATATAGTTGCAATCAATCTTGGTACTAAAGAAGATCCAAAGATCACCTACATTGCAGTTTCCCTTGATGAGAAAGAAAAAGAATCCATGATTGCATTTATGAAGAAAGCACACATCAACTTTGTATGGAATTATAAAGATATGCCTAGGCTCAATACTGATCTAGTTGTACACCATCTTGTTGTAGATCCAAAAATCAAACTTGTGAAGCAGAAGTTACGCAAGATGCATCCACAAGTGGCACTCTGGTCAAAACTGTACTACAAAAGATGCTCAAATTAGAATTCATCAAACCCATAGATTATCTTGAGTGGGTCTCCAACATTTTAATAGTAGGTAAAACCTATGGGGGCATCCAAATCTATACTGATTTCAGAGACCTTAATCTCGCATGTCTTAAGAATGATTTTCCACTTCCTAACATTGACATCATAGTGGATTTGACTGTTGGCATGAGATGCTTTCCCTCATAGATGGATTTTTTGGATACAATAAGATTCATATAGCAATAGAGGACTAGCACAAAACTACATTCACCACACCATGGGGTACGTTATGTTACCAGGTCATGGCCTTCGTTCTAAAAAATGCAGGTGCCACTTATCAAAGAGCCATGACAACTATCTTCCATGACCTCCTTCATGTGATTATGGAAGATTATGTGGATGATATCTTAGGAAAATCCAAGACACATGAATCACACATTTCTATCCTTACCATAATCTTTGACAGACTGGAGAAGTATAAGGTTTGACTAAATCCCAAGAAATATGTCTTTGGTGTACAATCAAGCAAGTTGTTAGGCTATATTGTCTCTCATAGAGGAATAGAAGTGGATACTAATAAGGTGAAATTCATTTTGGATATGCCACCTCCTAAAACTCTAAAAAAATTACGAAGCTTGCAAGGGAGACTTTAGTCCATCTGAAGATTTGTGTCACAGTTGGAAGATAAGGTGCATCCTTTCTCTCAACTACTAAGAAAAGATATCAAATTCATTTGGGACTGCTTATGTCAAAAGGATTTTGAATGAATCAACATATATCTAGCTAATCCACCAGTGTTGGTCCCACCTATTCTAGGTAGGCATTTGATTCTTTACATCTCACCAACTATCATAGCACTGGGTGCTCTCCTAGCACAGCTAGATGAAAATGGAAAAGATTGTGCCATATACTATCTTAGTATAACTTTAGTGGGTTATGAGCTCAACTATATGGTTATTGAGAGAGCTTGTCTGGGTGTAGTCTTCTACATGTAGAAGCTATGTCATTACATGCTTAATCATAAGGTATAGTTGATAGAAAAGATTGTCCCACTTAAGTATTTGTTATCTAAAGTCTCTCTTTGACAGGCCGCACAACAAAATGGGTCATGATACTTAGTGAATTTCATATTGTGTACATAGAATTCAAAGCAATCAAAGGGAAAGCAATCGTTGATCAACTTGCAGAGGCTCCTATTCTTGGTGATCATCCTATTGTCACATATTTTCCTAATGAAACCATCATGATTGTCACCCCTAGCATTATATAGAAGCTCTACTTTGATGGATCTTTCACTAAAAAAGGATTGGGGGTGGGTATTTTGTTTGTTACACTACAAGGGGATTTCATCCCTAAATCATACAAATTAACATTTGCATGTACCAATAATATAATAGAATACAAGGCCTTAGTTTTAGGGCTTCGCCAAGCTGTCAGACAGAAGATCACAAGTTTGCTTATTTTTTTGACTTCTGATTGGTTATCAAGCAAGTAGATGATGAGTTTCACATAAAGGATGATAAGTTTCTCCCTTACCAACATATGGTCTAAGATCTCAAGCAATGTTTTGCAAGCATTATTTTCTAGCAGATCCCTAGAGAAAATAATAAAGTAGCTGATGTTATGGCTACCATTTCCTCCTTGATATCTATGCTAGAGATGAGTATGCGATGCAAATTTCATATCGAGAATCTTATGGTCCCTGTCTATGACCAACCAGATTCTGAGATGGTGTGTGAAATTTTTGGTCTCAAATCACCTTGGTATCAGGAGATCCTCACCTATCTTCATGATAAGACCATTCCCTTCACTCTTACACCTAACCAACAAAAAAAATTCATCCACCGCAAATCCTATTAGAGAATCCTTAGAGATACCCTATTTCAAAAACACTTTGATGGAACTCTTCTTTGATGTCTGAATTTAGAGGAAGCACAATTTTTTTTGGAAGAAGTACATTAAGGAATATGTGGAGCCCATTCCAGTGGCCTTACCTAGTCAAAGAAGTTGCTACACACTCGATACTATTGGCCGACAATGGAGTAGGATGCATATCACTTTGTAGAGAAATGTGTTCCCTATCAGCAGCATGATGATTTGATACACACTCCCACTCAATCTCTCTAACCCACCATCACACCTTGGTCTTTCTCTCATTGGGGCTTTGACCTTGTGGGCCAGATATTTCCTAACTCTTCCAGTGGTCACAATTATATCCTAGTTGTCATTGAGTACTTTACCAAGTGGGTTAAAGAGATCCCCCTCACCTATACTACTGGTAAGCAAAATTCTAAGTTTATCCTTAATTATATTATTTGTCGTTATGGCATCCCAAAAGATCTCCATGTTGATAATGGAACACCCTTCAAGAATAAGGATGTCTCTGACCTTTGTAAGAAATTTGGCATTACCCAACATTTCTCATCCAAATACTTCTCATAGGGAAATGGTAAAGATGAGACTATAAATAAAACCATATTGAAGATACTCAAGAATATTGTTGATGATGCTCACCGTGATTGGCACATGCAACTTAATCCTGCCCTCTAGGCCTACCACACCTCCATCCGTTCTCCCACTAGTGCCACTCTGTTCACTCTCATATGTCATTTTGAGGTTGTCCTTCTCATTGAAGTTAAGCTCCCTTCCCTCAAGATTTCTCTCAAAAACCTAGTGTCTAAAGAAGAATACCAAGTTTCCCTCTTACAAGAGCTGCAACTACTCGATGAGAGACATCTCAATGCCTTTAACCACCTCCACATGTATCAAAATTTCCCACCCTTACATTTTAACAAGAAGATCAAACCTCATGAGTTTGATGTTGGTGACCTAGTCCTGCAACACAACATGAAGAATCTCTAGAGCTGAGAAAAGAAAGGAAAGTTCAAACCCAATTGGTTGGGTCCATTTGTTGTTATTTCCAAGTTTGGTTATGGGGCATATTAGATTGCAACACATAAGGGATATTTTCTCCCTGATCCTATAAATATTTTGTATTTGAAGCATTTATATGTGTAGGTCAACACTCAGTTCCTATATATTGTTCATTCAACAAAAAATCCTAAAAAATAAGAAAAAGTCTTGAAAAAATCCAAAAAATCATAAAAATTCCTAAAAAATTCTAAAAGATAAGAAAAAGTCCTGAAAAAAACCCTTAAAATAAAAAAACTAGAAAATCATAATTGAATAGGTTCCGTCATAATTAGGAAATCTAAAAACTAGATAGTTCAGTCAATCAATCTTTTTGCTGCAAGATGCGTCCTTCCTCAGTCAGCTCCAATCAAACTCATCAATCCTATCTCATTCATGGAAAGAACTATGGACTGAATGACTACTTGGTTATGATGTCTTCTTTGTTTTTTTTAAATCTTTTTATGTCAGTGTATCCTACTCATGATTGCCTAGATTTTTCATATCTTGGTATATTGTGAATGGTGAAATTTGATGCATGTGTTGTTTGTGGTATCATCTATTTGTTGATACTTTAAGATCATTCTTGTTGGTTTCTTAGTTATGATTATGTGTATCTTGCTAGGGGCAATGAGTTAGCACACTTACGTCCCTTAAAAGACACAGGTATGACCAAACCTCTCTAATAAGCATATGTAATAGGTTCTGTCATAATTAGGAAATCTACACCTATGTTCCTAGAACTATCTAGCTCATCTGAGAGTCTAGTCCACACAATGGAACAATGTCATATGTGCTTTTATAACACACGATGCACACCTCCTCTTTCAACATAAAACTAGGGTGTGCTCTCCAACATAAACACAAGTGATCCTACTAAATCATATAGTTAGGTTGCATTGTAGATAAATTGCATATTAGTTAGTTGCTTTTCTGTATTTTTGTTTGAGTCAAGGGTCATGTTTATTCACCTTCCCCTCCCCCTTCTTTAGTGCTTAAGTTGATCCTATTGGTTATATCGGATACACAAAAATAACAAAATAAACACCACTTCATACCAATGCATTCCACCTCATATAGTTTAGTTCATTTTAGTTATTATTGCATTACCATCATTAATCATTAAATATACATTGCATGTCAAATATATCTCATTAATCATTAATCATTAAGTCTACATTGCATGTCAAATATATCTCATTAATCATTAATCATTAAGTCTACATTGCATGTCAAATATATCTCATTAATCATTAAATATACATTACATGTCAAATATATCTCATTAATGATTAATCATTACATATGCATAATAAATCATCAATCCATTACATACTCCATAGAGGACCTACATCATTAAAAAATTAGCACATCATGTAGTATATTTTCACAACATCACACACATCCTGCATCACACATGTTAGTAACACAATCTAGCACTATGCATAATAAAGTCTCATAATCCATCAAATAAATACATAAAATGTCTCCAAAAATAAAATAATACACACACACACACACACACACACACACACACACACACACACACACACACACACACACACACACACACGTGTTTGTGTGTGTGTGTGCACCCTAGAATGGTCACCTAGACTATGGGCCCCCATTCTTCAATTTATCAAATGACGGAATCAATTTATCAATTTTTTGAATCAATGCCTTGCAATATTTTCAATTCAAATCAATTTTCTTGATCAAATCGTAATTAATTCAATTATTTCAATATTTCTCAGGTCTCATTTAATTAAAAGAACATGCTCCCTTTTAATTAAATAAAAACCCCTTTTAAATAAATAATTTTTTTTTAAATTAAATAACGGAAATCACTTTGCTAAAAATAATAAAATAAAAATAAAAAGAAAAGTGCACTTTCCAATGAGATAGAATCTTTTGACTTTTTGAAAAAGGTTTTTGCCTCTTTATCTCAACCACTCATTATTTTGCCTTAATCATGCCTATTGATTTTGCCTCTTGAGAATCTTGAGCACATGGATCAACCAAGATTTAATCTCCACCATTGCTCATTTCTTTTTACCTCTTAATCTTGACCATCCATTCATTTCTAAATCTTTTATATGGAATCCTCTCCTTCTCATTTTAGGGATCCAAGATTTTATGCTATTGTTATGCTACAGGTTTGGAGAGTGATTTTGAAAGAGAATTTGAGCACTTGAGCTTGAATATTGCAACTTCTCTTTTCTTGTCTTCTTCTCTCATGCCTCCATGACAATCCATTTAGATTACTCTTACACTTTCATGTTAGATTAGATTCATATTTTATTTCATAGAATAATCTTGCATGCATATTTCCTTTCATAGATTAGTTTACTTTCATGCATTGCTATCATATATAATAACTTTTATTTTCATTTGCATGCATATTTGATGATCATGGAGACTAGCACTCTTGTTTTTCCTCTTTGAGTCTCTTGTTTTATGGTGTACTTGCATGGGCACAAACTAGGTCTAAACTGAGGGCCTCCATTATAAACCTTTGCACTTCATGAATAGAGAGCTATGAGTCACCATTTGAGACCTCATTCTTGAGAAATCTTGGATATAATGACTCATAGAAGTGTGTCAACATTTTAGCACACATTTTTGGTGCCCACCGTGGGGCTGATGCTCCTGATTTTCCTTCATTTTATTCAGATTTTCAGATTTTTTAATTTTTACATGGTTATTTTATTGAAGTTTTTCAAGCCTAACCCTTGTGTAGCTTTGGTTGAAGACAAAAACCTAGGATTTTTTGAAAGATTTGATCATATCTTTTAAACGGTTGGGAGTTTAGGTCTGAATTTTTCTTTACAGGTGGGGGATCATCATAGTATGTCTTAGTCCAAAGCTCATATTTTTATGATCATTTTCCTGTGAGTTATGATTTTCAATGAAAATTCATTTTTGGTTGCAAATCTTCATATTTTTTGGAAATCTTTACATTTTCGAAAAGGTCTGAGAATTTTACAGATGGCATGTTCTTTGTGTTTTTTTATTGTGATGCACGAATATGGCTCAAAAATTCAATCTTTGAAAACTGGTATGTTTTGATAAATCAAGTCCCTAGGGCACAAATTAAGGAATTTTTTTCAAAAATTTTACATTTTTGGAAATCTCTCTATTTTTTAGTAGGGGTCTTTGTTTTGCATTTCTATTTTTGTGGCCGAAATAATATCAAAAAAATCAAATCTTGTTGACTAGGTCAAATGCAAAAAAAAATAAAATTTTGTGATGAGTATGCACTTATTTTTCACATAGTTCAATGCATGATATGAGTTGTCATTTGGATTATTTTCTATTTATTATTGCTCCTAACAATTGATTTTCAGATCTAACCCTAGGGTTTGCAAAAGTTGAATATACATTGCATATATTGTTTGCTTGTTTGTTTGTCTTGCTTGTTGGAGAGTTTGTGGCTTCCTTGCACATAAAAGCTCAACAAAAATAAAAATAAGGTAAAATCTACTAAGTGTGTTGCTTTGGACTTGAGGTATTTTGTTGCATCTCTATAACATTTGAATATTGGAAATGAAAATAAACCTCTCATGTGTTTGATTTGAGTGTTCCTTGCTTTCGTAGATCACATTTTCAATTTTTTCTCTAAAGGAAAGAATGAATCTAAATTTTATTTCTTCCATATATGTTTCACATAGTAATTAGGCCCTATGAACACTATTTGTGGTGTTCTTGAGAGAATGGGCTTCATTCGCTTGTCTTACATGTGAAACTCTTCTTGACGATAGAACCCCTTGTAGGTAGGGAAGGACTTGTTATCATCTCATTGTCCTACTTGGTTTAATCTTCAACACTTGATGGTATGTTCTCTCTTGTTCCCATTTAGAGAGATCGGTAGTCATTGTTGTTGGCATATAAACCTTGGTGAGGTGATTTCAACTTAGTGTGTCAATTAATTTGTTTGCTATGTTTTGGTGAGGTGAAGAGGCTAGATGAGTATGCTTTATTCCCTTTTGGTCACATCAGAAACTTAGAACCATGAATGAACCATGAATGTGTAGGATTTAGCATATTAAAAATTGAAAAATGTTGTGTGTCTAAATGAGGAGTTTGAATAGAGAATGGCCCAAAATCAATCAACTATTTAAGATAGAAAATTTTGATTGAGATCATGAAAGAAGATAAGGAAATGAAGATCAAAACAGGACCACAGATGATTAATAGTCCAAAATAAAGATGAAGAAAAACTCTCTCAAACTCATAATGCATTCTAAAAATGCATATTAACATGAAGTCTAACAATGCAAGCAACATAAAAATGCAAAGGTGTACTTGCAATATAGAAACTATAACATAGGATTTTGTGTTCATCATTCATTAAAGAATGTTAAGTTACTTATTTTCATCATTGGGCCATTATTAATGGACATCGAAAAATCACACAATCATCACTAGTCACAAGCGCAACTATGAAGATATGAATGTGATTTATATCAGATTGGAATGTGGAAAGATTCTAACATAAGCATCAAAGACATAAAGGTCAAGATGACTTCGATGTTAGCTTACCCAATTTAATGTAGAAAAACCACGCTCGCATCAAGGCATAGACGTTGGGACGACCATAAGAAAGGTTGTGCAAAAATAGTCAAGGATGATGCCTCAAATCTCCTAAGTGTTTCAAGGGGACAACAAGAGACACTCTAGAGTTTCAAGACCACACCCACAAACATATAGAAAATAAAAACATGCCCCATGTCTCAAGTCCTCTAGATATGCATACTAGAGAGACTTATTAGACAAGGAAACTCAACGAAAATCAACAATAGTCAGCACACAAAGAAAAGATCATAACATAGCTCAAGCATTAAGTGTTGTGTTTAAAAAATTTAAGTGTGTTAATTGATATTAAGTTCCAAGGATAAGGATTGAATGCTTGCAAGCAGGTAAGATCACATGACAAAACTGGGTAAGACCAAACCAAGAAGTGTTGAAAACCACTCGATGTCAGGGGTTGTGTTGAAAAACACAGTTTGTGAGGTGTCCTAAAGACTAACACATCCAAGAGACCAAAGCTAACACAATTATGCCCCCTAGACAAAGACAAAGACCAATTCCAAATCAAGGCAATAAGGACAAGGCATGATGGAGAAAGGCTAAGTGTCGAGGACACGTGCTAAGAAACAAGGGTGTAAAGGCCTCAAGTAGCACCCGTTTCCAGGTTTTCATCACTTGGATTTTATTGCAATTTTTTTTAGGACTTTTTATAATTTTTTTGTATTTTTGCTACCAAGGTGCCTGTTTCCAGGTTTTCACCAAGGCACTTTTTCTATTTTTTTTGAATTTTTAAATTTTTAAATTTTTTTGGTATTTTTGGAATATATAATTTTTTTGGAGATACATCAAAGTGCCTATTGTAGACACGTAAAATTGGACAAAGGCTTTTAAATTGCAAAAATCAATAAAATAGCTCAAAATCATCAAAAGGCATTAAAATAGACATAATTAAATAAAGTTGAGCAAAATCAATTAAAACAAAGGAATTATTAAATAATGATGTTAAATGATTAAATTGAAGTTTAAAAGGGCCAAAAACAATATATAATTGATTTTAATTAATTGATTGTATAGTTGTTTAAATCATAAATCAAAATGAACCTATTACCCTTCCATGGCTAAAAATTAATTACTTAATTGAATTAATAAATTCTATTTTCCCTCAACAAAGTGATCAACCAATGAAAATTGAGAGAACAAGTGCACATGGATCACTTAAAAAAGGGACATAAAGCACTCACAAATTGTAAATTGTCCCCTCATTTATGGACAAAGCAAAGTTTTTGACTCAACCATGAGCTAACCATGATCAATTCACTCTACCCCCTACCCTTGGGAAATTACTATAAATATGAGGCATTTTGGAGAGCATTTCCATCTTGGAATTCATTTGCAAAAGCATTGTTACTATAGGAAAATTGAGCATTCTAAGAGCAATTGAAGCATTTGAGCATTTAGAGTTTATCATTTTATCATTTTATCATTGCATTGTTATCAAAATGGAGCTAGATTAAGCATGAATCTCTCTTAGATTAAGCATTTATAAGCATTGTAGCAGAATCATTTATCATTTTAGAGGTGTCACTAGTGAGGATTTGCAGCTGAGAGCTCACTTACCACTTCTTTTTAGAGATCCATGAGATGTTATAGATTGTAGTTACATTTTACAGTAAATTTCCTTTGTATTTAGCTTAAATTGTTGCTACTTGATCTTAATTTCATGAAGGTGATATTCATCATCACACACCTATTGCTAGGTTTTCACTAAGATGATAATTTTTTAGGACATTTTTGGATTTTTAGAATTATTGACAATATATCATTTTTTTGGATTTTTTCAAGATCAATATGTACAAAGAATACCCCCAGATAGAATGAGCATCATGGATAGAACTTCTTTAGGTGAAAGACATTGATAGGATCAGGGAGCTTCTCTCCCGCTGCTATAGATAGTAAATAAGCACTTGACCCAAAAGTTGTTGTAGTGATGTAAGGTCCAAGCCAATTAGGTTCAAATTTTCCCTTTTGATCTCTATGATGTTGATTCTTAGGATTTTCACGTAGGACAAGATCTCCCACTTGGAATTCTCTAGGGTGAACCTTTTTGTTGAAGGCTTTGGACATGCGCTCTTGATAAACCCTCACATGGTCAATTGATGCTTGACGTTTCTCATCTAGAAGTTATAATGTTTGAAGTCTCATGGCATGGTAGTCTTCATTTGTAACTAGAACTTTGAGGGAAACTCTAAGTGAATGAATCTCATCCTCTAAAGGTAACATTGCTTCAGTGCCATATGTAAGGGAAAAAGGAGTAGCCCCAGTAGTAGTACAAATACTCATTCTATAGGCCCACAAAGATGGATTTATCAGTAAATGCCAATCTCTACCACTCTTATAAACTATTCTACATAGGATTTTAAGAATGGTTTTGTTTGGTGCCTCTACTTGACCATTTCCTTTTGGGAAGTAAATGGAAGACTAATGTTGCTTAATCTTGAATTTCTTGCAGAGTTGCTTAAGGTCTTTATTTTTGAACTGGCCTCCATTGTCAGTGATAATCTCAGAAGGCACTCCATATCGATAGATGATATGGTTCAGAATAAATAGAGAAACTATCTTGCCTGAGGCAAAAGAAAGTGGGATAGCTTTTACCCATTTAGTGAAATAATCAGTAGTAGTGATAATAAACTTGTGTCCACCTAATGACTTCGGATGAATCTACCCAACAAGATCAAAGGCCCAATGTTGAAATGGCCAATGAGATATAGAAGGAATGAGCTCCATGCTTGGAGCATGTATCAGGTTACCATATTTTTGACACTTTTCACATGACTTTGCAAAAGCTACTACATCAATCTACATCATAGGCCAATAGTACCCCATCCTAAGCAACCTTTGGGCCATGGCAAGAGCATTGGAATGTCCCCCATAGATGCCCTCATGGATTTCAACTAATGCTTGGTTGGATTCTTCCTTTTCTAAGCATCTAAGAAGTGTTCCATCTAGACCCCTCCTATACAAATCACCAAAGATAAGGGAATGGCGAGAGGCATTTTAGGTAAGGCTTCTACATTCAAATCGGTTAAAGGTTTTAGGGATAATTCCATCATGAAGGTATGAGTAAATGGAACCATAATGGGATGAATCACGACCAACAAGGGTACAAATGACATGAATTTCTTAGGAGTCATAGATAGGGTGATGTAGCTCTTCCACCAGGAATTCAAATCTGGATTCATGTTCCCCTAACTGAAGGAGTGAAGCAAGTGTAGTCATAGCATAAACTACTTTATTTTCTGCTCTAGGGATTTGCTAAAATGTGACAAATGTGAAGTATCATTTCAAGGAATCAACCATTTTATTGTAAGGTACCAATTTCTCATTTTTTGTTTGATATTCATCATTGACTTGGTTGATTATCAACTGTGAATCCCCATAGATATGTAACTCTATGATTCTCCATTCTATGGCCATCTTAAGTCCAGTTGTTAGAGCTTCATACTCAACAATGTTATTTGTACATGGGAACCATAACTTGTAAGACTTAGGAATCATGTACCCATGAGGAGAAATAAACAACACACTAGGTCCTCAACCATTTTGCATAAAGGATCCATCGAAGAACATCTTCCATGTTCTTTCAGTCATATACATGAGGTGTTCATCTGGGAAGTGAACTTGAATAGGTGCATTATCTTGTATTGGGAAATCAGCCAATTGATCTACTATGGCTTGTCCTTTGATTACTTTATGCTCAATGTACTCTATGTCAAACTCTAAAAGGATCATCATCCATTTAGCAAGTCTACCAGTGAGGGCAGCCTTACCTAGTAAATACTTGAGCGGATCTATTTTTGCTATGAGGTGTATAGTGTGTGCAAGCATGCAATGTCACAACTTTTGAGAAGAAAACACAATTGCAAGGCAAGCTTTCTCAATGCTGGTGTAGTTAACCTCATATGAAACAAGAGTGCGACTAATGTAGTATATTGCTCTTTCTTTCCCACGTTCATCAAGTTGATCTAGTAATGCCCCCAAGGAAGATTTTGTCGCTAAAATGTATATAATAAGTGGTTTCCCTGGTATAGGAGGCATTAAAATAGGAGGATTTTCCAAGTATTTCTTGATTTGATCTATGCTCTTTTGATGATCCTCATTCCAAACACATTTGAATCCTTTGTATAATTTCTTGTTGAAAGGTTGAGCTCTATTTTCCAACTATGAAATGAATCTCCTTATGGATTGAAGACATCCTTGAAGACTCCTCATTTGATTAATATTTTTAGGAGGTGGCATATCTATGATTGCTTGGACTTTTTCAGGTTCTACCTCTATTCCTTTTGCTGAAATGATGAATCCTAGTAGTTTTCCAGAGGTGACACCAAATGCACACTTTTTAGGATTTAACCTTAGTTGAAACTGTTCCATGTGATCTAGAATGACTTCTAAATCATCTAAGTGTGTGTCTCTTTTCTTAGACTTGGCCAAGGTTTCATCCACATAATCTTCCATGTTTTTATGCATCATGTCATAAAAAATGGTTGTCATATCTTGTTGATAGGTGGCTCTTGCATTTTTTAATCCAAAAGGCATAACGTTCCAACAATAGGTACCCCATGCACAAGTGAATGCAATCTTTTCTTGATCTTTAGGAGCTATCTTAATCTGGTTGTGTCTAGAAAAACCATCCATCAAGGAATAAATCTCATAACTCGCAGTCATATCCACTATCATGTCTATATTGGGAAGTGGAAAGTCATCCTTTGGGCATTCTCTATTGACATCTCTAAAATATTACAAATTCGAATGGATTTGTCATGTTTGGAAATTGGTACAATGTTTGATATCCATTCA
This sequence comes from Chamaecyparis obtusa, assembly GCA_027943335.1. Lineage (NCBI taxonomy): Eukaryota > Viridiplantae > Streptophyta > Pinopsida > Cupressales > Cupressaceae > Chamaecyparis > Chamaecyparis obtusa. Next base: position 289,037 of record BSBK01008974.1, on the reverse strand, counting down.
GCATTGTCAATAGCTCTTATGAAACCTGCACCAAGGAGTTTCTCTAATTTTGCTTTGACTAGGAGAGTTATGTGAGGATGCATCTTTCTCAATTTCTGTTTAACTGGTTTGACACCTGGAGCTATGGATAGGTGATGCATGATAAGATTAGTGGCCAACCTTGGCATATCTGAATAAGTTCATGCAAAGTTGATCTTCTTTTTCTGTAAGAACTTAGTGTTGTAATATCCCAAAAATGGGCTATAAGTTCATTAACCTCCTATATCGACACATCAAATGAAATCGACATTAAAGTCCTAACCTAAGGCACATCGACACATTATCGAATCTTAATTGATTATCCTAAATTCTGCATTGGGGAATATTCCTTATTCCTATTTATCCTAATTATCTTTGATTTAATGATTATTTGGCGATAAATCCTATTTATCCTAAAGTTTGATTAATTGAATATTCTGAATATTTAATTAATTAGATTTAATACTGCCACTTAATTATTTATTTAAATTTAATTATAATTATTCCTAAATTGTATTATTTAATTTTGAAGAAATATCTAAAAATCCTATGACTAATTGATTAAATTCTTATTTAATTAATTAATGTCAATTGTCAAATTTAATAATATAGTTTTTGAATAAAAGTTTGATTTAATAATTGATTAACCCATAAATCAATTGTTATATTTTTAAAATTAGTTGAGTTGAGAATAAATCACTTTATTTATTTAATTAATTCATAATTAATTATGCACATCCAAAAAGCAGTTGGACTTTAAATCAGAAAATCAATTCAAGTTGTTTTAAAAATAAACTCAACTCTCTTTTGAGTTGAAAGCTAATCTCAACTTTTGATTTAAATCAAAAAGCTGATTTGCATGATTTTGTGAGTTAATCTATCTCTAAATTCTTGAGAACTCAAAAATCAACCTAAGTTTATCAAGAGTGATTTATGGATTTTTCCATGCACCTCCAAAGTCCTGGATTTCTATAAATTAAGGCCTCAGCTCTTCATTTTGGATCGAATCCACGAATTGCATCCTCACGCTGGTGAATTGGTGATTGAAGAATCCATCTTTGCAAATCAAAGCTGTTGTGAGATTTTCATTATTTTTGAGCATTCATATCATTTAGCATATCATTGATTAGATTAATTGCATGTCATATCAGTTTCTCATATAGAATAGATTCATCTCATCTTATTACATAGAAAATCCCAAAAAATAGATTAATTTGCATTCATCTCATATCTAGATTTTGCATTCAAACCCTTCATTTAGGTGTCGTCAAGGTCACTGATCTCGATCCAATCTGAGAATATCATACTCGCACCTACTAGAAGGTAGTAAATCACCTGGTTAGATTAGTTTCCATTTCATTGCATGATTTTGATTTCTGCTAACCTCTAATGTTTTACTGAAGTGTTGTGTCTACAGCTAGGTACAAAATTCACACACACATTTCTGGCACCCACTGTGGGGCTTTGAAATGGGTTTCCATACAATATCTACCAATTTCTATCATCTTCTTGTCATTTTCTATTCCAAGCTGTGATTTTTAATTTGTGTCCGTACAATTTTTGTATGAGTTTTGTCAAAAACTCATACCAGGAGGTACCCACTATCGTATGATAGTTGATTTGATCAAGGATCATACCATGAGAAACACAATGTCATTTGGAAGCTCTATTGTCGTATGATCTTATACCCATTATTGTACGAGTTTCTGGACTGTCGTCTCAGAGGTGACCCACTGTCGTATGAGTTTTAGTGCCAGGTTTCAATTATCGTTTCACTTTTTCAGCTAGTTTTCCAAATTTGTTTTCCAGATTTGGACTGACAACTAACATTAACAATTGAAATTTGCTATTTCTGATTGATTTCTGCTGATTTTGATTAGGAAAAGCGTGAGAGTTGCTAAAAATAGGTAAAAATCTACTAAGCACATTGCGATGAATTCAGGTAATCTTCTCAGCTGATAACATTTCAATTTGGACTAAAATGAACATCTCACATGTTTGGCTTGTGTGACCTTTTTATTGCTTTCATATCACAAATTTCATTTTGGGCTATAAAAATGAACATAGATTTTCTTTTCAACATCTTTGTTACACATAGTAAATAGGCCCTATGAACACTATTTGCGGTTCTTGAGAGAGTGGGTTTCCAGCGAAACTCTTCTCAATGAAGGAACCCTTGTAGGTAGGGAGGTTATTGAGAGCGTCTCACATTCTACTAGATTTGTGCATCTTCAGCTTCTGATTGATACATTATCTCTTCAGAGAGGTTGATAGATCATAAGTGGTTGACATCATAGATCTTTGTGAGATAATCTTGGTCTTAGTGTGTCGGATTAATCTATCTGCTTTGTTTGGGTTAAAAGTGAAAAGGCTAGAGAACTATGCTCTACTCCCTTTTTGGATAGTATCAGAAACTCAAACCCTTGAATCTGGAACCAGTGTCCATGTGGTATCTTTTGTGTCACCTTTAGAGAGGGTTAATCGTAGTGGACATTCCCTTAATTAGGTCAACCATGTTGACGAAACCTCAAGCGATAATAGCCATTTTTGCCATGGTAGCAGCAGCCGCTGTATACACCTAAAAATGGTCATCTAGACTATTAGCCCCTTTGCTAGCATTTTTGCTAAAATCATCAATTGCTTATTCTTGATCAAATCCTAGTCCTATCATTTATTTGATTATATTCTATGGGCTAACCATCTTATTCCTAAGTCTTTATTTATTAAAAGGAACTCCCTCCCCTTTTAATAAATAAAAACCCCCACTTTTCCTCTTATCCTAAGTTGCACAAATAAAGCATTATTCTTATTTTATAAAAAGGGAAAAAGCACTTTTTGTCTCATATGGGCACAAAAGTCAACTCTTATTTTCTCATTAGAGGATACTTGTGCACATGGATTGCTCCTCTTTGATGCTCCACCGTTGATTAAATCTTTGCCTCTTAATCTCCATGGTCCATTCCTTCTCATTTCTTATAAAAGGAGAGCTCTCTTCTTCATTCTAGATCCCCAACTTTTTATGCTAATGTTATGTTGCAAGTTTTCTAGGTCACTTTGGAGCTTTTTGAATATTTGGAGCATTCTTGGCTTTTGCATCTACATGTTGTTATAGTTTCATTTCTTGCATTATCATGGCATTCATAGCTTCATACTTAGCTTAGTTTCCTTTATACTTTAGATTACTTCATCTAGCTTAATTAAGAGGCTTTGTAATACTTGTTCTTTCATTTCCATAGTTTAGCTTGCATATTCATCTTAATCTAGCTTACATTGCATTTCATTTGATTCTTGAGGATATTGGCATTCTTGCCCTTGTCTTCATTAATTGAATCTACCATTGCATGGTTTACTAGCAAGGTTATTGGCTTAATAGCTCTAGCTGAGAGCATTCTTAAACACCCTTGCACTCCATGTCTAGGGAGCTCTAAATCAATTTCTCAAGGTTTCCAATCCATGGATTCTCTTGGAAGCAATGATTTAGAGAAGTGCACTATTTAGTGTGTACAGTCGCTATATAAATGTCCTTGTGGAGGAAATCTTCACAGGTGTGGTCTCTTGTTGGGCTGTCAGATCTCCCTAGCAGCTCCTGATTGATTAATTTTTTGGACTATGTCAAAACCCCGGTGCGCTTGGATTGGAGTTTGCCCTCTTGAGATCACAAAAGTTGCAGAGTTAGACCATTACTACAAACCCTAGTGAGGCCAAATTTTCATTTTCTAGGAATATGTCATTATTACAAAACTTTTTGGAACATACACTGTTAGCACTCCTAGGGATTAGCACACAATCACTTGGTTGTTCATGCGCAGGGTTGCTTTGTCCCCTGTTCATTATTTTCAGATGTGCTTGAAATCACTTGCTTGCTGTTTTGCGTGCCTGTTTATCTATCTGGTTACTAAGAACGTAAATAAATTTACTATTTATTTTTGTTTAGGTTTTATTTTCATTGATGTTAGTTTATTTTTGCTCTTGCTTTTTTATTTTTGTATTTATTTGTGCTTATATATACATAGACTTATTTTTGTTTGGTTATATTTGTTTTCTCACACACATATATACACGCAAATAGGCATTTATATATATAATTATATATTCGTATATATACATATTTTTATATATATGTATGGCTTGCTTTCCCTTTCTTCTTGATTCATTCTTGTTCGTCTTATTTATTTTTTCTTGTCTATGTTTATTTAGTTTGGTTTATGTTTATTAACATAAATGTTAATAAACATAAACATATAATTATTTAGGCTTAGATTTGTTTTTGTTTTTGTTTATTTTATTTGCGTTCATGTCATTTTATTTTTGTTTATTATTATTTATTTATGTCTATTTATCTCACAATATACATAAATAAATACCAATAATTGTTTTTAGTTAATGTTTATTGCTTTCGTGTTTATGTTCATTTAAGTATGTTTATGTTTATTAACATAAACATTGATGGAATATGGATGAAGTGACTGAGAGGGGGGTGGGGGGGGGGGGGGTGAATCAGTCAACCATAAAACACTTCACAATTAATTCTTTCCAGATCCCTTAGGATATCTTAACAATGTTATCTGTTTTAGCACTCGGTAAATAGATTGCAGTAACTTTGAAGATGCAGAAAGTATTAGCAAAATTATCTTTAGATATTCATCAGCACATGTATATGATTGAGAAAGCAATTAAGAACACAAGAGACACAAGATTTAACGTGGAAACCCAATATGGGAAAAACCACCAATGTATCTAGATACTGATTTTCACTTTTCTGAAGTGATGCCCGGTTAGAAGCCAACCCGGTAAAAGGTTACAAAACACACTGTTAGGTGTGACCTTGTTAGAGGATTTAAAACACCCTGCTAGGAGTGGCCTGGTAAGAGGTCTTGAAAACAATTCAATGGAATTGTCACCTTGTTAGAGGATTTACAATATGGTTGTTAAACCAACTCGGTTAAGAGATTTAGAATTCACTGTTACAATGATAAGAAGGTAACAATGAAAAATGACCTGTATAATAATGCAACTATCTTGCTAATTACAGATCTCTGTTCTGCATAAGTCTGATCCTTTCTGATCAAATAAATCTCTGCTGCACCTCAAGGATATCTGAACATCCTTCACAAATTCGCATACACCTTTCCTGCTTTTCTTCTGTAAATCTTCTGCTATATTCTTGTTTACTTTTCACATTTGACCTTTTATTTATATGATTTTAGATTTTTCAAATCGACATTATTTAGTATAACAGTCGGCTGAATTAAGCAAACTCTATTTGCAAAAATCCTTCAAAGGCCGACAGTGCTCGGTGACCATAACTTTCTATAATCTTTCGGAGACCGAGGGAACTCTGTAAACACCGACAATCTTTTACCTTTGATGACTGACTGAACTCGGTAAACACTAACTTTTCCTTCGATGACCAACTAAACTCGGTAAACACTAACCTTTTTTCGATAACCGAGTGAACTCGGTAAACACTAACTTTTCTTTGGTAACCGAGTGAACTCGGTAGACACTGCTTTTCTTCGATAACCGAGTGGACTCGGTAAGCACTAATATTCATGTCTGGCAGACCGACTAAGCTCGGTAGGATCTGATTGCTGTGGACTATGACATTGTGTGACATCAAAGACAATACATAATTGAGTAGCAATTTCCTTTAGACAATTGTTTCCAAAAATCTCCCTCTTTGGCATTGATGGCAACACAATATGTCATATCATAAGAAATTTGAAAGAGTTAGCTCAGTTCAGATTCAAATCTCCCTCTGTCAGCAAACTTCCTGTATCCTGAAAATTCTTCCTTCTGACTATTGAAAATTTCTTGAAGTAATAGAAAAGACATAGCAAACACTCCCTCTTTGACAACACATGCCAAAGACAATTCACATATTATCGGTGAAAATTAATGTACCTCAAGTACTGATTCATATGCAATGATTCCTTGAATATGCTGCATCAACAGGTTGATTTTCAATCATGTTCTGGTTGATGCATCACTAAAACTGTATTTAGTGAGCCTCGGATAGGGGAATGACCCCTAACTTACCTCTTAGATACACAAATGCATCCTTAGGTAATGGTTTGGTAAAAATGTCTGCAATCTGTTCTTTTGTATGAATATATTCTAATCTGATTTCCTTGTCCTGCACCAATTCTCTGACAAAGTGATATTTAATAGCAATGTGCTTGGTTTTGGAATGCATCACTGGATTCTTAGAGATGTTTATTGCACTGGTATTGTCACAAAATATAACAACTAGTTCTTTGATTTCAACCTTCATACCTTCTAATAGCTGTTTAAACCAAACAATATTTGAACAGTTTACTGCAGCAGTAACATATTCTGCTTCAGCTGTGGATTGAGATGTGCAATTCTGCTTTTTACTAGTCCAGGATACCAGTCTTTTTCCAAGAAAAAATGCTCCACCACTTGTGCTTTTTCTGTCATCAATGTTTCCTGCCCAATCAGCATCAGTAAACACTTTCAAGTCTAGATTGCCTCCAAATTTATACCACAAACCATATTCTTCAGTTCCTCTTAAGTATCTTAAGATTCTTTTGATTGCCATCATGTGATTTTCCTTAAGTTTTGCTGAGAATCTAGCTACTATATCGACTGCTAAGGCAATATCAGGTCTTGTATGTACTACATACTGCAATTTTCCAATCATAGATCGGTATAGGATCTGATCAACTTCTTTTGAATCATCATTTTTGGTAAGTTTCAGTCCAGTACACATGGGTGTACCAACTGGTTTTGAATCTTCCATACCAAACTTCTTAAGTATTTCCTTAATGTATTTGGATTGAGTAATGTATATACCATTCTTGCTTTGCTGAATTTGAAGACCAACAAAGAATTTTATTAAACCAAACATAGACATTTCAAATTCTTTGTTCATTTGTTCTAAAAATTCTTTGCATTGATCCTCATTCCCTGTAAATATAGTATCATCCACAAATATTTCTGCCAATACAATTTTGTCATCCGGTCCTTCTTTAATATACAGATTACTATTATCATTAGCTCTTTTGAAATTAATCTGAATCAAATAGTTATGGAGTCTTTCATACCATGCTCTAGGAGCTTGTTTTAAACCATACAATGCTTTGTGTAACCTGCAGACCATGTCCCTTTTATCTGGATCAACAAAACCTTCAGGTTGTTCAATGTAGACTTCTTCATCAAGAATTCCATTGAGAAATGCAGATTTTATATCCATTCGATATACCTTAAATCCTTTGTGTGCTGCATAAGCAAGTAGAGTTCTTACACCTTCTAATCTTGCAACAGGAGCGAAAGTTTCTCCATAATCTATACCTTCTTCTTGAGAATAACCTTTACATACCAGTCTAGCTTTGTTTCTAGATACTTGACCATCTTCATTCAGCTTATTCCTGAATACCCATTTTGTTCCAATTACATTCTTATCTTTAGGTCTAGGTACAAGAGTCCAAGTTTTGCTCTTTTGTATTTGTTCTAATTCTTCATTCATTGCTTCAATCCAACTTTCATTTTCCAATGCATCTTTGATATTTCTAGGTTCAAAGTCAGTAAGCAGACATGTACCTTTTAGCTTGCTTCTTGTCATAGTACCATCTGATTTGTTTCCAATGATTTGATCTGATGTATGATGTCTTCTGACATATTTGGCTAGTATAGGTTCCTTGCCTTTTGAATGATTCATGCTGTTGTCTACTAGGATCTCTTCTTCAGGTTGCTCGGGCTCGGTAGATATTTGCTCGGTAACTTCAGGCTGAGACTCGGTCTGAATTCCTTCCTGTGACTCGGTTTGAACTTCTTCCTGTGACTCGGTTTGTGACTCAGTAACTGTGCTCGGCTCGGTAGATATAGTTTCCTTACTGATAGTTGTGTCTGCCAATGTTTCAGGTTCAATGTAAACGAATCTTCTGTAGTTCTCAGGTTCCCTTTTGCTTTCTTCCTCAGTCTTTTCTGCAAACTCATCAAATTTTACATGTATACTTTCTATGACTTTGTGAGTAGATAAGTTCAGACATTTGTATGCCTTGCTTTTGCTAGAATATCCTAGGAATATTCCTTCATCACTTTTCACATCAAATTTATTTCTTCTGGATTCTTTTAAGATATAACACTTGCTACCAAATATTTTCATGTAACTTATATTGGGTTTATAGCCATACCATAATTCATAAGGAGTTTTGAATGTGTCTTTCTTCAGTTGTACCTGGTTCAAGGTATGAACTGCAGTGCTGATAGCTTCCTTCTAGTACTTTATAGCGATGTTCTTTTCTATCATTAGAGTCCTTGCACAATCCATAATAGATCTGTTTCTTCTTTCTGCTATTCCATTCTACTCAGGAGTTCTAGGAGCTGATACCTGTCTTTTGATTCCTCTTTCAATGCAAAAGTTGTTAAAATCATGGGAGATGAATTGACCACCTCTGTCTGATCTTAAGCATTTCAATCTTTTCCCTGTTTCCTTTTCCACTCTTGCTAAGTACCATTTGAACTTTTCAAATGCTTCTGATTTTTCTCTTAAATACATAACAGTCATCATTCTAGAATAATCATCAACGAAAAGAATAAAGAATTTATCTCCAGTATAGCTTTGTATACCAATAGGTCCACATAAATCAATATGCAAAATTTCCAAAATTTCTTTAGACCGATAGTTCTTACTCTTGAAACTAGTTTTACTCATTTTGCCAATCTGACAATTCTTACATAGACCAGTGTCAGGTTTCTTCAAAGTAGGAATGCCTCTAACCTTCTTGAATTTGCTTATTTTTATCATGTTATCAAAATTCACATGACATAACCTTTTGTGCCATAGCCAACTTTCTTCTATTTGAGCAATAAAGCATGAATATTCACTGAGATCAAGATAAAATAAGTTACCTTTTGTTTGTTTGCCTGATCCAATGAGTTTTCCTTTTCCATCCAGCAGTCTTGCTTGACCATTCATGAATTCAACCTTGAAACCAGTGTTGATTAGCTGTGCTACACTTAGAAGATTATGTTTTAGTCCTTCAACCCAATAAGCATTATCACATATGAGTTCTTTGGTTAATGAGATTCTTCCTTTTCCTTTTATACAACAAGGTTCATTGTTTCCAAATCTTACATTACCACTGTCACAGTCTTCTAGATATTCAAATTTTGTCTTGTCACCAGTCATGTGGTGTGAACATCCGCTGTCTATTATCCATATATCATCTTTGCTTATATGAGAAATAAGTGCCATCTTATCTTCATCATCATCAGATTCATCTTTTATAGCAATAAAGACAATTTCTTCTTCACTATCATCAGAATCTTTAGCCATAAAACATGATTTCTTACCTTTATCCTTGTATGATTTGAAATTCTTTTTGCCATAGTACTTGTGACTTCTCTTGTCTTCCTTGACTTGCTTGTTTGGGCACCTAGCTGCAATATGTCCAATTTCTTCACATGAAAAATAGATTAAAGGAGTTTTACCTTTATATTTACCTTTCCCTCTAGAGTACTTCTTTGCAAGTAATGCTTCTACAATTTCAAGATCACTATCAGAACTTTCTTCTGATACTTCTTCACTTTCTGACTGAACTTCTTTAATTTTCTTGTTCTTCTTTAGTGAAACCTTGGCCTCAAATGCTGATTCAATATTTTTGGAATTTGGAACATAGTTGTCATAGTTGTCTAATTCAAAGGCTGTCAATCTTCCAACTAAAGCATCCAAAGTTATATTGTGGTTTGTTTCACATCTTCTTTCTTGAATAGCTGATACTCTTATTGCATAGATAGGGAGTAATGTTCTGAGTACCTTACTTATAACAGTCTCATCTGAGATTGTTCCTCCAGAAGCTCTAATTGCACTTACACTTGCTTTGATTCTTTCAACATATTTTGCAATGTTTTCATCTTCCTTCATATTCATCTTGTCAAACTGTCCTCTTAGGCTTTCTGCTTTGGCTCTTTTCACATTTGCATCACCACCATATATTTTCTTCAGTGCCATCCACATTTCATATGTAGTAGTGCAGTCTTTAATATCATCAAATTCTTCATAGTTGAGAGCAGATGCAATGTCTATCATCATGGTGTTGTGAGTCTTTTTATCTGCAATGTCTTCAACAGTTAATGTGCCATTAGGAATTGTGTATTCTTCATCAATGTATTTGCATCCTGAATCACCAATGGAAGCCAGATGAAGTCCCATGAGACCTTGCCATGCTGAAAAGTTATCTCTGTTGAGCTTTGGAATTTCCCTCTTGTAAGACATCCTGATCTTTAGCTTAGGTCTTTGAAACCCTTCCTGCAAGCACCAAAAGCTCTGATACCAATTGATGGAATATGGATGAAGTGACTAAGAGGGGGGGGGGGGGGGGGGGGGTGAATCAGTCAACCATAAAACACTTCACAATTAATTCTTTCTAGATCCCTTAGGATATCTTAACAATGTTATCTGTTTTAGCACTCGGTAAATAGATTGCAGTAACTTTGAAGATGTAGAAAGTATTAGCAAAATTATCTTTAGATATTCATCAGCACATGTATATGATTGAGAAAGCAATTAAGAACACAAGAGACACAAGATTTAACGTGGAAACCCAATATGGGAAAAACCACCAATGTATCTAGATACTAATTTTCACTTTTCTGAAGTGATGCCCGATTAGAAGCCAACCCGGTAAAAGGTTACAAAACACACTGTTAGGTGTGACCTTGTTAGAGGATTTAAAACACCCTGCTAAGAGTGGCCTGGTAAGAGGTCTTGAAAAAAATTCAATGGAATTGTCACCTTGTTAGAGGATTTACAATATGGTTGTTAAACCAACTCGGTTAAGAGATTTAGAATTCACTGTTACAATGATAAGAAGGTAACAATGAAAAATGACCTGTATAATAATGCAACTATCTTGCTGATTACAGATCTCTGTTCTGCATAAGTCTGATCCTTTCTGATCGAATAAATCTCTGCTGCACCTCAAGGATATCTGAACATCCTTCACAAATTCGCATACACCTTTCCTGCTTTTCTTCTGTAAATCTTCTGCTGTATTTCTTGTTTACTTTTCACATTTGACCTTTTATTTATATGATTTTAGATTTGTCAAATCGACATTATTTAGTATAACAGTCAGCTGAATTAAGCAAACTCTATTTGCAAAAATCCTTCAAGGGCCGACAGTGCTCGGTGACCATAACTTTCTATAATCTTTCGGAGACCGAGGGAACTCGGTAAACACCAACAATCTTTTACCTTCGATGACCGACTGAACTTGGTAAACACTAACTTTTCCTTCGATGACCGACTGAACTCGGTAAACACTAACCTTTTTTCGATAACCGAGTGAACTCGGTAAACACTAACTTTTCTTTGGTAACCAAGTGAACTCGGTAGACACTGCTTTTCTTCGATAATCGAGTGGACTCGGTAAGCACTAATATTCCTGTCTGGCAGACCGACTGAGCTCGGTAGGATCTGATTGCTATAGACTATGACATTGTGTGACATCAAAGACAATACATAATTGAGTAGCAATTTCCTTCAGACAATTGTTTCCAACAAAACATAAGTAAATTTATAATTTGTTTTTGTTCATGTTTTATTTTTGTTTATGTAAATTTAATTTGGGTCTTGCTTATTTATTTATGTTTATTTATTTGTGCTTATATATATATATATATATATATATATATATCAATTCTTTCCTCTTTTATGTCTATTTACTTTTGCCCTATATTTGTTATATTTTTATATTTTCTCTTGTTATCTCAATGGGAATGGTGTTTTCCCCCCCCTTCTCTAATTGCCATTGTTTGTAGGTCTTGTCATTGTGGATCTACGTGCACAAGTGTCTTCTCTCTCCACTCTTCCTCTCTCCCTCTTCTTTTTATTGCATGCCAAATCTGCAACATATCATTCTATGTTTCTTCTCTCTCTAGCAGCACCCTGATGATGGATCATGCAGTATGATCCGAAACGTTGGTTAAAAAAATGGTACAATATTGAATCCAGAAACTAATACTCATACTAAGAACGAATCAATCTAGTACTATCTTCAAATCTGGACAAATAATTTTGTGAATAATTTGAAACTAAAAACCTGAAAATTGCAAAATCTGATGTCAAACACCTTTCTGGAGTCAAAAGTCATCTTGTAAAGTCAGAAAGTCATACGACTTTTGGCTATTGTCATTTCAGAACCCCCAGATTATCGTATGATAGCTGGTATATTGTCATATGAGTTTTGCTACTAGTCAATTCAAAAAAGTTAGAAACCCTCCTATCAACTGTCGTGCGAGTTTTGCAACTATCGTACGAGCTTGTCAATTGTCATTTCATACCCTACCCACTGTCGTATGAGCTTGCAGAAAGTTGTTTGAGAAATTTTGAAAAATTGCTAGAAAGTTGTCAGAATTACCAGATACCTAGCTTTTTCAGCCTATTTCCATAATCTGTCAAATAAATCACTTTGTCAGGAATAGAGCAGAAAATAGAATGAATCCAATCATTTTCCTAAAGTGGCCTCTTAAGTCTGATTCAACCTTCTGTTTAATCAATTTGAGTCTTTTTCATCTTGTGTCAAAACCTTGTCATAATTATCAATCTTTGATCCATCTTCAAAATGGCTAATTGTTGTGAACTCATGATCGCTATTATTTGGGCATCTACCCATATATCCAGGGCATAGTATCCTTCATTTATGCCCAATCCTAGCTTCAATCAATCAAATCTTGACAAGGTTGCGCCATCTGATCTTCTTGAATCAATTCATTCTTCGGTTGTCTCCATCATATTCTTTTGCTTCACCCAAGGTTAATGGTGGAAACTAGAGCTTCCTCTTAGAAGAAAATAGGGGAAACATCTCATACCTTACCTTTGACTCATATCTAGGGTCCAACTCTTGAACAACTCTACAATTCTAGTCTTTACGAAGATGACGACCTTGGCAACTTTCGATTACAAACTGGTTACATACCCCCTCCATCAACTTACAGAGGTAATCAACAAACTCCTCCTTAATCTAATCCAGGGAGTCCTAAAACTCCTAACATGTCTCACAGAGGGACACATCATGGGTCCCAAGGACACTAGTCTCAACATGGTATGGATCAAGAACCTACACTTGCTGAAATTGCTCAATATCAAAATGATGATAACTTCAAAAGAATGATGAAACATTTCTTGAAAGAAAATAGAGAAACATACTTTCTAGAGTTAGCTCATCAAGGAGCTAAACTTCCTCCCAACTTTAATGTGGAAGATATCATTACATAGGAGGAAGAAACTCCCATTTCGGCTATGATGAAACAAATGCACGCCATGCAAGTAAAAATTAACAAAATGGAAAAAGAAAAAGAACCTAAGGAGTTCTCCATGGAGGCCCTATGTCCTTTTCCATTCGATAAAGACTTGTATATGCCACCATTCCCTAAGAGGGTGGAAATGCTGAAATATGATAAGTATGATGGAAACTCTGATCCTCAAGATCATGTTAGAGAATTTGGTGCTCAATCTATGGAGTTCATGCACGAACTGACCTATCTAATGCATCTTTTCCCCCGATCTCTAGGAGGGTCAACCATTCATTGGTTCTCTAGGATGCCTCCTACAATCAAAACCTTTGAGGAGTTGATCAAATTATTCTATCAGCAATACTCCTACAACATCCAACATCTAGTCACCATGATTGATATCTACAATCTCAAACAATATCCAGGAGAACCATTCCTGACATTTCTCAAAAGATGGAGAAAGAAATTCTCTCTATATGCGAGACCTATTCCAGAAACTGAGAAGCTAGAAATCTTCATCAACAATCTTGTTCTAGAAATCAACTACTCTTTACAAATGCAAAATCATACATCTTTTGATAAGATGGTGGACAATGCAATCAAAATTGAAAAAGTACTTGTGAAAAAGGGAGACGTCACACTTCAAAAGGACAAGTATGAATCTAGTTCTAAGGATAAGAAAAAAAATTGGAACAAGAATAAGGGCATCATCACAGATGGTGTTGTTGATAATCTCCATGCCCCATCCAAGGCACCTACTTTCAATCTAACCATTGGTACCTAAGCCATCAAAGCTTTAGAACAAAAGGTGTCTGAATCATCTCAAAAGAAGCCAGAATACAAGTCTTGGTCCGCCAATAATAAATGAAAGTTCACTCCTCTTAGAGAATCTTTGGAATTAGCTATGAGAACTCTATTGGCTAATAACATCATCTCTTTGCCTAAGATTTGACAATCTGATCTTGACCCTAAGCCGAAATGGTGGAGAGAGAATGAATTTGTGATTTCCATCAGGGTAAAGGTCACAAAACTAATAACTGCTTGTGCTTGAAGCATACCATTCAAGACAAGATTGATAATGGAGAAATCACGATTGATAATCCTAAAAGCAATAATGATCACACAACATTCACTGAACCATTTCCAAAGCATAGCCAAGGAGATTCATCTTCTCAGCCTAATGTGGGTGCTAAGGTCAATTATGCCTATCCTAGAAATAATACTGTTATCAATATGGTTGAACCAAGCCTATCTGAGCGTTGCAATGTCATCACAATTGTAAGAAGAGATAGAGAAAATCAATTAGCTAATGCAGTTACTTGATCACAAGCTCACGCACACCTACAAGGACAACTCCTAGATCAATCAAATATCCCTAAGGTGCCTTTCAATATGTCTTCTGTAACGCCTCGCCAGGGAACCCAAAAGAAACTAACCTAGAACATGATACCAAGTTTGGTGAACAATTTTTTTTAAAGTTTACATTCAAGATATACAATAACATGTAAGCATTAACCATTATCTCACATAACACACATTATAAACATAGGTTACAAATCTAATGGGTCCCATGACGTAGTATTACTTACTAACATAACACATTGAATAACATCAACAAATGCTTCCATAAATTAAATACAATATTTACATCATATTGTTTACATTTCATGAACAATCATTAATTCTAATAAACATACATCCACTACAAATGTCGCAGGGTATGCATTAGTCATTCTAACAACTAAATTACAATATCCAGATTAGGTATCACATGTGATACTCCAATACAAGATTTACAATAAAGAATAAGTATATATATATAAGAACATCAATGAAGAAGTAATCATAAGGAATCCAATTGTAAAGACACCATCAAGCACTGGTACCAGGATGTCAAATCTTGAATGGTAAAGAATCACTACCACCCGTCCGTGTAGAACCACAAAGGTCTACCCCACCGTGTTGAGGAGATAACATTGGATCCCAATTGGAAAATCAAGTCAAAACAGGAAACACCACTAGGGAAGGAATCCTGATAGCTTACTAACTCAAGATCAACAAAAGTAGTGAAAGGTATGACTCACTAATCCAGAGGCAACCGACCATGTAGGATAACTAGACTATGTGTAGGAAGGTGTCATCATGTACGTCTAACCCTTGAGTCTCATCCTGGTAATCTCTCTGGATCCTGGCACCCAAGTGACCATACATGAAATCAATGACTTCTTGTACTGAAAAAGCTATTAACTATGCTAAAACACACACCTCAATAGGTGGCAAGCATCATCTCATCCTCATCTCAGTCTATACTAGCACTCAAGCATGGGAGAGGAAAACTATCTTATTAGGTTCATTTATTTCCCTTAATTTAATTAGGTTATCACTTGTTTACAATAACTTACAATAAGTGATCCATAGCAGCCACTTGAGGGCCCTGGCGCTTATTGCAAGCCACCTCCTAACACATATCTAGTCACACATAGATCTCATAGATCTCACCTAGATCAAAACTCAGATAAAATAGTTAGTCACACATCCAGATTCATCACAAATGTCAGGATTGACTACATAATCCTAATCATTGAGTCTCATAAAACAAGAGCCTATAAGGTCAACTAGAAAATATAGAATACACACTCACGCCAAACATGATAAACAACATGATCAAAAGACAATTCCCAGACTCTTTCTTTCCTAGGTCATCTAGTTCCCATAACACTGATAAACCCAACATCTAGGAAAGATAAAACTATATTGTTTAAAATAGCCAATTTCAGTATATAAAGATGCATATACAAATATAAAATCACTCAAATGTACAATGTTAAATAAGCAATTCGATAAGATTTATCATTTTACTATATGAAATTTTAATAACATAACTAGTTTACATAGTACAATAACTTCAAGATGAAAACAATAATTTAATTTTATTCAAATCCTAACATTCTAAACCTTGTTCTCTCTTTCTAATATTGGACAAAACTCCTAATAATCCCATTAGCAAATTTTCGCCCATACCATATGAATTTTACCAATAACATCATTGTTAGCATAAAAATAAACTAACAAATTTAATAGATTAATAAATTTAATTCCTAACAATATAATAATTAACATACTATTCAATTTTCATTATAACAAATTTATTATAACAAAAATTATTATAACAAAATTTATTAAAACAAATTTAATAAAACAAAATTTATTATAACAAAATTTATTGAAACAAATTTAATAATACAAAATTTATCAAAACAAAATTGATTAAAACAAATTTTTTTATAAAGAACCATGTGGGCCCTGCTACGGAAACCCACGTCTGCAGCTCTGCCATGCACGACACATAGTGCCACCGACAATGCAGGTGTCGACAGTACCTGCACTGTTGATGGTACTATGTACCGCCGACAGTACATACTGCCGTGGGGTTTGGGGATTGGGATCCCCGCCCCACACAAAACCAAAAAAAAATTTTAAATAATTTTTTTTTTAAAACAAAGCTTTTTTGGATGCACAGCTACCGAGGAAAGACAGGGGGGTACGGGGTTGGAACCTGTTCCCTCCCTTTCCAATTTTTTTAATAAGTTTCTAATGAATTTTAATAAAGTGCATTCCAAAAGAACAACTTTTTAACATGCAAAATATAGATAGATATATATATATATATATATATATATATATATATATATATATATATATATATATATATATATATATATATATATATATATATATATATATATATATATATATATATATATATATTTTTTAAAATACTAATTTCGGGATTCCAAAGGAATATCTTTTTCTATATGGAATGTCATTTTCCATATTTTTCCAGAAACGGAAAGCCAATACATAGGTCTGAAATTTTCCAGATTAGGCAATTTTGCATGTATTTAATTTTTTCTTGTCTCTTCTATTGTTTGTAAAATCTGTATTCTAATACAATAATAAAATTTAGAGCAAAGCATGCCAAAAAGAAATTACTGGTGTAATATTTTCTTACTGTCATTTTTCTCAGAGGGGGTATTTTTTTGCCCAGAATTCATTTTTGCACTCCAAATACATTTTTTCTTCACAACCCATTTAATAAATTTATCTTCTCTATAGTTTTACTATACTAGAATTGATTTTCTCATTTTCTATGAGTTCTAGGTGGAATTTTTCCCAAAAATTTTGCCAGCATTTCACTACTGTGCCAAGTAATAATAAAATATTGAAAAAGCTTTCTAATAGCTTTTAAAATCCTAAAAATGAAAGCTTAACCAGGATTACTAATCTAACCCTCAGAATCAAACAAACAAAGCAAATTTTACATAATTTTCTACAAACAAAAATACTAGAAAATTCATCAAAACCCTACCTCAATTCCAATGCTATAAAATTTGATGTAGTTTTGCCTGTAGGTTGATGAATCTCCCAAATCTGAAAAATGTAGAAGCTCAAACCCTGCAACTCTGAATCACAGCATATGTAGAATCCAAATCCAGATGCACACACACTTCACCCAGAAAATTTCACACACCAAATTCTCAAGAACACAAGATAGCACAAAAATATTCCAAAAATGCTCTCTCTCCCAAATTGAAAATTCCAACAAAACCTGGTTATCCCAAATGAATGCAAATTTTCCCCAAATAGAAAATCAAACCCACCTATCATGCAAACCCTAATGAGTCACCAGACAACTCCTAATCAAACTCCTCTTTTTTTGAGTTGAGGGAAAATACCCATTATAATTATAAAATATATTATTTATGCACAACTCACATAGAATTCCATTTACAAGTTACTTTATGAAATCAAATTTCACATAAATCAATAAAGCACAAGTAATATAAAATTCCACATTTAAATTATTTAATAATTATGACACAATTAAATCATGCACTAATTTTCAACAATTTAATAAAAAATATATTAAGTCATAATTTAGCACAATTAATTAATTAAATTCAAATATTCTCATATTTGATTTTTAATTAATTAATAATTATTCAACGACATAAGAACTACTCTAATCATTATTTTCCCACTATATTATTAATTAAAATAACCATAGCAAACAATTAAATCAAAGCAATATTTCAGGAACATTCATGCATCATACAAACTCACAAGACAGGATCCACGAATTAGGTCAACTTGACCAAACTCAGGCAAGGTAGTCAACCGATACTTTTTCCAACAATTAGGATAAATAGGCTAAGGATTGGGTTTTGGGTTTGAATACTATCTCCCCTCTTTACCATGAGATGAATGTATGTGGGCACGCTCACTCCTGCCAATTCAGGGAAGATGATGCCCTGTACCTACAAACCTGTCAGCACAAAACAAAGCATGTACATAAAACATATAACAAGCAATGATAGGGTACGGTCAGTCATGTGGATCTCAACAAAGCGAGTAACTACGCCTCCGCCCTCTACCATAAAGACACATAATACAGATACATACATATAAACACCATACACATGCTAGTATGGGGTAAGTATATCATAAACCAACCGAAACATGAAACATAACATCATAATAACATAATCATCTAAGTATGAAATCACATAACATCATAGCATAAACATAATCTAGATAAATCCACAATCACTGAAACAATATCCATAAATGCACACATGCAATGTGGCCTAAAAGAGTATGGCACTGATAAACTAAAAGCAAAATACGGAGGTACTACATCTTCCACTTCTAAATAGAGGGCAACATCAAAATCTTCAAATCCTAAGGACACAAGGCCTACTTCATACAATATTGTCCAACAAATCTAGCACACAAATGCTAAAATCTCCATGTTTGAGTTGCATCAGATATCTCCAGCTCATAGAGCCATTCTAGACAAAGCTCTGCTCGGATCCAATGTTCCTGATAACCTTGATTTAGACAGATTCCAGGCTATGGTTGGTCATCTTACATCTCCATAGTATATCTCCTTTTCAGAGGATGATGATAACTCCTTGAGTCATCCACATAACCAACCCTTGCATATTGAAGTCTTGATCCAAAACCATCGTGTCAAACATGTGTTGATAGATGGGGGCGCTGGCTTGAATATTTGTTCTTACAACTTGATCACACAATTGGGATATAAAGGAAAAGGAACTCTAGGACTACATGGTAAAGGCCTTCTATCACCTCTTGAACATCATGGTCGAGCCAACAAGAATATGACAGATCTAGGATACACGAAGAAGCCTTTCTATCTTAGCAAGAACTCCCCACATGTTTTGAACAAATTGAGCCTTCTGTAGCAAATCAACTAAAGAAGGAAATAACTGAACAATCTGATAGTGATGATTCAGACACCACTGATGAGCTCATTCCTTATGAGAGTTTGCCTCAAAAAATCACATACATCCTTGATGCTGAAGATGATCCTATAAAAAGAATTAATGTAGTAGAAACACAAGAACCTACTATAGAGCAAGAGATAGTTGCAACACAAGAACCAGCTAATCTTGAAGGCAATAAAAAAGAGGAAGGTGGTAGTTATTCTGAGATAGATTCCCATGAGTATGAATTCAAATTAGAATCTGAGGGTAACCCTTCTTGGGGTATTCATCCTAACTTTACTCATGTTCTTAGATTTCCTAGAGGCATAGATGAAGAATCTAATGACTATGAATGGGGAGCCATTCCGGAAGAAGATGAACTTATTATAGAGAAACATGTTGATGTTATTCACCAATATGCACCTAAACCCAATGTAAGTCTAGAGCGAAATGATGAACTTATCGAGTTTGATCCACTGATGGCTAAAGTGGACTATCACAATGATATTGAGCCTATTCATGAATTGAATGTCTTAAGTTGTAATATCACCTTTGAACTCGATCGTTGGGTTAGGACCGATGATGATAGATCCATATCCGTAAACACTCTTTCCCAATCTTTCACCACTTTGACTATCCAATATCTTGAACTTCTTGATCAAACCTCCACAAACCCGAACCATGGTATTTATACCTTCCCGAATGACTACGCCCTTGCTTGCTACCTCAATGTAGTTGAGCCTATGAGGACTTCCATTAGTGAACTGAGTGTTAGCATGATGGAGTCAGACATCAAATATCTTAGTCAGAAAAATAAGAATAAGAATAAAAAGAAAAGGAGTTTTGAGGGTGAAAACCACTTTGTGGCAGTCTCAGAACCTACAAAAGTAAAAATAAAAGATGTATCCAAAGGTGAAAACCTCTATGAGCTGCCTAAGGATGAGATATTTGATGTCCTTTTGAGTCATTTATAGGAAAAATCTCTAGTTCTAATTGAGCCCACTCAATCCATCAACTTGGGAACAGCGGAGGAACCACAGTTGATCCATGTCGCACAATCTTTATCAGAGTAAGAAAAGTAAAAATTTACAACATTCCTAATAGAGAAGAAGATTAACTTTGCATGGAAATATTTAGATATGCCGGGGTTGGATCCTGATCTTATAATGCACCATTTATCTATAGCTCCAAATGTTAAACCTGTTAAGCAAAAATTGTGAAAGATGCATCCTCATGTTGCACTCTTGGTAAAAGCTAAATTAGAGAAGCTCCTAAAAGCTAGATTCATTTGAGTTATTGATTATGCAGAATGGATCTCTAATATTGTACCTATTTCAAAACCAAATAAATCAATCAGAGTGTGTACAGACTTTAGAGATGTAAATAGAGCATGCCCTAAGGATGATTTTCCACTTCCTAACATTGATATGATAGTGGACATGACTGTGGGCTTTGAGATGTATTCTTTAATGGATGGTTTTTTTGGATATAATCAAATAAAAATTGCTCCAGAGGATCAAGAGAAAATTGCTTTCACATGTGCATGGGGCACCTTCTATTAGAATGTCATGCCATTTGGGCTTAAGAATGCCGGTGCTACATATCAAAGAGCCATGACATCTATTTTTCATGACATGATGCATAGGACTATGGAGGATTATGTTGATGATACTTTAGCAAAATATATGATTAGAGATGAACATCTAAATGACTTGAGAAAAATACTAATACTAGATAGAATGGAAAAATTTAGTCTCAGACTAAATCCTAAGAAGTGTTCTTTTGGTGTCACTTCTGGAAAGCTCTTAGGATACATAGTTTCAAAGAAGTGCATTGAAGTAGATCCAGCTAAAGTTAAAGCTATAATGGAAATGCAACCTCCAAAGAATATTAGTCAAATGAGGACATTGTAAGGAAGAGTTCAATCTATCAGATGCTTCATATCTCAGCTAGCAGACATATCACAACCTTTTACAAAAACATTACATAAAGGTGTGACATTTGTGTGGAATAAAGAATGTGAGAACAACTTTAACCATATCAAGAAGTATCTATCAAATCCTCCTATCTTGATGCCTCCCATTCCAGGGAAGCCTTTGATCTTATATGTCTCCGCTACAGATACATCACTGGGGGCATTGCTTGCACAACATGATGAGCACAAAAAGGAAAGAGCTATATACTATATCAGTAGGACATTGGTGGCATATGAAAAGAATTATTCTATGATTGAGAAGGCTTGTTTAGCTATGATCTTTGCATCATAGAAATTGGGACATTACATGTTGGTGCATACCACACATTTGGTAGCTAAGATTGATCCACTAAAGTACCTACTAAGAAAAGCTTCCCTCATGAGTAGATTAGCTAAATGGTTCATGCTCCTAAGTGAATTTGACATTGAATATGTTGAAAGAAAAGCTATAAAAGGATAGGTTATTGCTAATCAATTAGCAGATGCACCTATGATTGATGATACACCAATGCAAATGGTATTTCCAGATTCCTCTATCATGACTCTTTATTCTAGAGAATGGCAGTTATTCTTTGATGGCTCCTATACACAAAATGGATCAAGAGTAGGCATATTATTTATAACTCCTCAAGGATACTCCATACTTAAAGCATTCAGATTAAAGTTCCCTTGCACAAATAATATTGCAAAATATGAAGCCCTTTTGAATGGCATGAAACCACCAATTGAGTGGAGAGTGACAGAGATACACATTCATGGAGACTCTCAACTTGTTATCCATCAAGTCAATGATGTGCACCAAACTAAGGATGAAAAGCTCATTCCATACAAAAGAATGGTAGATGATCTAAAGAAGTATTTCATATCTATCTCATTTGAGAAAATACCTAGAATAGAGAATAAGGTTACTGATGCAATGGCAACACTATCTACTTTATTACAGTAGCCTGAACATGAGCTACACTATGAGTTCCTGGTGGAAGCACTATCTTATCCTGCATATGATTCCCCTAAAACCCGCATGATCTGCACTATTGTTGGTCATGATTCATCCTGATATAAAAACCTATTCTCCTTTCTCCGAGACCAAATCATTCTTGATACCTTCAACTACCATGAAAAGAGATACCTTATTCGTAATGCCTCCGATATGTCATCATTGGTCATGATTTGTACAAATGAGGTCTAGATGGTATGCTACTTAGATGTTTAGAACAAGAAGAGTCTCAACATGTGTTAGAGGAAGTCGATGATGGTATTTGTGGGTCACACTTGAATGGTTTAACACTAGCTCAAAAACTTATTAGGGCTGGGCACTATTGGCCTGAAATGGAGAAAGAGCCTATCAAGTTTGCTAAGAACTATCAAAAGTACCAAGTACATGGCAACTTAATTCATGCTCTAGGGAGAGATCTAATTCCCTTTACTACACAATGGAATTTTCACCAATGGGCATTTGATCTTATAGGAGCTATACATCCTCATTCTTCTAATGGACATACCCATATAATCACAGCTACAGATTATTTTACAAAATGGGTAGAAGCAGTCCCTTTGACACAAGCAACTAGAAAAAATAAATATATGTTCATATTGAACTATATCATATGAAAATATGGGATACCCCATTCCATAATCACAGATAATGGTGGACAATTCAAGAACAAAGATCTAGATGATTTATGTGCTAAATTCAAGATTACACAACATTGGTCATCTATCTACTATCCTCAAGGGAATGGACAAGCAGAGGCTTCTAACAAGAATGTGTTGAAAATATTGCACCGTACAATTAATAAAATAGGAAGAGACTGGCATCTCATGATCAATCTAGCTCTTTGGGCCTATAGAACAAGTATCAAAATACCTACTAGGGCTACACCTTTTACTTTAGTTTATGGGTCTGAAGCGGTCCTGCCTATTTAGGTTGAAATCCCATCACTAAGAATAAGAATGCATGGTCTAGTAACTGATGATGACTACAGAGTGTCTAGGTTGCAAGAACTTGAACTACTAGATGAGCGCAGACAAGAAGCATATGATCATCTCAGAGTATATCAGAAGAGAATGTCTAGAGGTTACAATAAAAAAGTCAGACATAGAGAATTTTAGGTTGGCGATCTAGTCTTGAGAGAGAATCCTAAAAATTAATCACATTGAGAACACAAGGGGAAGTTTGAACCCAAATGGCTGGGTCCCTTTGTTATCACTTCTACTTTTGGCTTTGGTGCCTATCAACTCTCAATGACTGAAGGAGAATAGCTCTGAGAACCAATCAACATTCTCCATCTAAAGAAATTCTATGCCTAAGGCATTCAGTCTATGGTAAAATATCCTGAAAAAAATCTTAAAAATTTGAAAAAGTCCTGAAAAAATGAACATCTTGGTGAAAAACTAGCAATGGGGGCCTTGATGATTCACAAAAAAAAGTAAAAAAATATCAAAAGTACAAAAAAAATTAGAAAAATGAAAAATAAAAAAAAATGAGAAAAAGAAAAAGTGCCTTGGTGAAAACCTGGAAACAGGCGCCTTGGTAGCAAAAATAGAATCTCTGCCAAGATGGTGAAAACCTGGCAAATGGGCACCACTTGTTTCAAAATGCTCATCTATTAGCACAATCTTGGTCTTTCCCCCCTTTCAGTCTTGCTTTAGTTTGTACATATCTCCCAGTTTGTTTACGCATTCTTGTTTTCAATAAGTTGGTCTGTACACCAATCAGCTCAAGTGTCTGTATCCTATCAATGCTTAACACTTGGGGGCAATCAATGTCATATTCTATGGTCTCTAGTATACCTCAGATGAGTCATATCCAATCAAGGTCCTTTGAATCTTTATCCGAGTCAGTCAGTCAGTCTCCTCTCTAGAAAGGATTTTGCATCTACAACAACGCAATCAAACACAAACATCAACACAAAATGAAAACAATCTATGCTTTTAACATGCTTTTATATCCTTGTATGCTTACTGATTCACATTGAGATTTTTACATATTTTGTTCCCACGAGCTCTTCGATGATGTCCTTTATAGGATTTAGAGAGTGATGACTGGGGGCATAATGTTTGCTTTGTTTTCTTCTTGTATGTGAAAATCTAACAACTTTGGAAATTCTGGATTGAAATGGTGTCTGACTGTAAGAGCCTCTATCTCAAATTGGATGGCCATGCGTACCTCGACCATTGGTACCCAAAAAATTCAAGGAAATTTGATCTAACTATTATCTTTTTTGAGTGAGTTCTTTCTCCTATTGTGAAATGCGATCTTACCTAAGGATGTGAACGATAAAGGGTCACTACGGGTAATTCACATTGGATTTAGAATGATCTCTTGACTATTTGATGTGTTTGTATGCAAGGCATATTCTGGTCATCATGACGTCTATGTTTTGGATGCTTATACAAATTGCTATATCAAAATGGACATGATATTTAGGTCATCCTTGCGCTTATGCCTTGGTGCTTATATCTAATCTGACATTCTGAAAACAAAATCAATATTCATATATCCATGGTTTCCTAATCAGTGGGTGTTGTATTGATTCCTATGCATACAAACCGATATTCATATGTCTATGGTTTTATAACTAGTGGGCATTGTATTGATTTATCTAGTTACCTAAAAATTCAATGATGAAATCGACCGACACATGATCAGTGACTAGGTCCTAGGTCTTAGGTTGCATTATATTTTACATGTTTCTTTGCATTTTTTGCATGTTTGTATGATCTCACAAATGGCTATGTAAACTTCAATGCTTAAATGATTCTTCTATCACCTCTTCAAATCTAACAAAGAGCTGACACTTAACTCAAAGGTCTCTTCATGGACTCGCAAGCAGTTATCCTCCTGGGTTAAACATCCTTTTGACATAAGACTGAGTACTTGTCTTCATCAATTCCTGCAAAACATATCATGTGTATCATTACATTTACATTTCATAGCATAACCATCTATTGCATTACAATACATCCATGTGAATAAGCATAAATCATAGATACATCTTTTCATAATCAAAACACATTTGCATTACATCCATACATATGAAAGAAATCATTGCATTACATTAATTCATACATTCATTCTACACTACTCATAGCATAAACATCACATGATATCATCATAACTCAAAAACATGACAAGTACAAATGAAGTCATAACCAAAATCTCGATCTCATATATCATAAAAACTCAAAATAGTCAGGGGTGCACTACTGGCACAATATACAAAAGAATGGGCTCGATGAGCCATCAAAGTCAGAATAGTATCAACATCAAGAGATAAAAAATATTAGAACAAATAGACAGATCAACTGTCAGCCTGATCCTCTGCATCTGGTGGAGGTGGAGGTGGTGCATCCGGTACTGCCTCTGCTCTAGGTGCTCTGGCTCCCTCTGATGCCAACATATACTGAGAGTACGTAGGGACTCTCTGTGCAGTAGGAACAATAATGTAATATGTGGACACATAGTAAGCTGCCCATGTGGTCTGATGAATCACCTCAGTCTATAATCTTTGCACCTCTGCACAAAGCTCAGTGTGCTATCTATCTGCCTCTATATATCTCTCCTCCCATCGTGCACTGTGAACCTTTAGGTCCTTGACCTATAATCTGAGCCATCTGATAGTCTCCTATGGAGTAAGAGGAATAATAGGATTAGCATTGGCTGCTGGCATCTCAGTATCTGGGGCAGTCTGCTTTGTGGTCTCTGCTCTCTACGTCTTACAACGTCTAACCTCTACACCCAGATCAAATCTAGTATCCTCCTGTATCGGATCAATATCACCACCCACAACCTACTCTGCTACAAGTACCTTCTTAGTTGTGCCAACACTCCCTAGAGTACCACCCTCTCCCCTAGTCCATCTATGAGAACCTATTGATCTACCTGCTATAGAACTAGTGGGACGAGGGGGCCTCATCTGTCCTGATGGTCTCTGTAGAGGAGCCATCACTCTTGGTCTTGGAGGTGTAGGGTACACAATGGGAACCTGTGTGGGTCTGGGACCCTGTCTCATCGATGCTCTGATAACATCCATCACCTCCTCCATGGAGGGTATAAGATCTATAGGATCTGAGAACCTATGGGTAGGATGGTCCGCAAGCCAAGCAATGAATCCATCTATAACTCCAGCATCAAGTACCTCCAATCTATACTCTCAATCTCTACCAATGATAGCACTGTACTCTTGTGAACACAAAGCATAAGAAAGCCTTTGGGTCCATCCAAGTCCAAGCTCATGAGCCATCCAAGCATAAGTGTCATAATCCTCCAGTGCATCTTGCACTTGTCCATGCTGCTGCCACACCCTGGTGATAATGAATCTCTCTAAAGTGGAGGATGACCTCCCAATCAATATGTGGCTCTGAAAGAAGAAACTAAACTACTCACGTGCAGTAGGCCAAGGCTCTATACCCACATATGGTCTCCATCAAACAAAAGTCATATCATCGAGGCATCACCTCCAATACTCAGTATGGCCCATATGAACCCGTGTGACATATCCATCATATGTATAAATGACAGGCTCCTAAGGTTGCCACTGTGCCTGACACACTTGTCTCAAAATGGGGATATGCTCCCACACCTAGATCTGTAATACTAAAGCTCCAACTGCAAAAGTCTTGCTCTCCTGATACACTACCTCATGCATCTCAGAGAACATATGGGCCAAAAGACATTGACCCCAAGCCAACTTAGAGGGAGTCTCCATCAGACATGCAATCATCAGGGCCTAGCCCATCAATAGACCATTCTGCTGAAGGTCTGACATGATAATCCCTCCTATCATCCCGACAATAATACACTCTAGTCGGTGCATCTGTCCATAATGTTGTACTAAGGTCTCCTAGGAAATAGAGGTAGTCATCTGGGTATCATCTCCAAAGAGATGTCTAAATGCTAATAGACCTGAGTTCCCCAAACTCACATACTCTGGATGTCGTCTTGCATGGAATGGAATGCGTATTATCTGATACACATCCTCTGGGGTCATAGTAATCTCCCCCATTGATAAATGGAAGGTCTACATCTCTGAATGAAATCACTCTATCAAAGCTATCAAAAGTCTATGATTTACCCTAATCTTGGGTAAATGTATGAGATACTCGAAGCCGTAGGATGCAAGGTGTACCCTCATCAGGTCAGGTAGTGACACACATAGTCTCTGAGTGGCTGGATGTGAAATGCATACATGAACATCTAGATATATGACCTACACATCATAGAAATAGGGAATCCTATCAGTACTTTAGTTACATAATAGGTTACAAGGGCAAGAATTGAGCAGTTCAGTATTTCACAAGGTAGGTTAAAAAGTTAGCAATCAGGCTAAGAGATCAGGAAATTCAAAAATTTGCCCTAGCAATGAGTTTTAGGCTCACTATTTTTCATACGACACTTCAGACTGGCATGGAAAGTCATACAAGTTTCTACATTATACCATATGACAAATCATAGTGACACGACATTATATCTCTCATCGTATGAGTTATGAGGGACCTGATGAAATGTCGTACGACTCTTGGGTCCCTCTAATATGAGTCTTGGGGGTTAATGAAATGAAAACCTATCTACAGTTCAAAAGTCATACAAGTCTCCCTAGAGAGTCATACGAGTTTCCATGCATTCAAAAATTCAAAATTTAAAAAGCATACAAAAAATGCTAAAAGGCTATAAATCATGGAAAATTGACTTTTCAGAGAAGCAAAGAGGTCCACCTACCGGATGCCCGTACTGTCGAGGTCTCTGGTGTCTCCGGCTATGCTCAAATCGATGTGAACTCACAGGTACCTTTGGTTCTACCATTTTCTCACTCATAGGGCTCCACAAGATTTCTAAAGTCAAAAGGTTGAAATGAATTGAAAATGACCCTTCCGGTCTTTATATAGCTTTTGACCTAATTTTCAAAAGTGCTCTATTTTTCATGAAAATTGCACCCCTAGCTAATTTTGATGTTCTGAACCCATTTTTGGGATCAAAATCAAAATCTAAGATCATTTACTATGTCAAAATCATGATTTAAAATTTTCAGACCTAGGACGGTCTACTACTTGCATAATTGACCTTCAATCATCACAGAAATCTAGAATTCAACTTAATTGATTATCTTACATCAAACTATCAAAATTTCAACTTGGTCAACTATGGTCAACTCATGGTTTCACCTAGTCAAATTTGGTCTTCTGGACCTACAAACGATGCAGAATGCATTCTTGAACGTGTTTAACCACTTTTTACATCAATTAACATGCTTCTCAAACTACAAAATTGACTTTTATTGTTAGATTTCAATTTTCATCCTGAAGGGGGCATGGTATTGCACATCATTCAAAGTTTGTATTCTAAATTTGAAATCAAATCTTTCCTCAGTAATCAAGACAACAACCATGTCTAGTTGCTGATTCATCAAAAAGACCTCATCGCTTGGGGCAAATCAATCATCACTTGGGGCATATTAGATTCATCGAGATCCATATCAATCTGGTATTCTCTTAATCTTGTAAACTGTATCAGTTTTTCGTAGCCATTGGTTCATTAGTGTTATTTCCTTGGTTCTTCATAACTAAAGGGTTCAGATGTGATACCAATGTGATTCTTATCAACAATCGGGTCTGGAATCGATCACTCACTTCTTCGCAATCATAAGGTTCAGAATTAGGCATTTTGACAATTTTTCGCAATCATCGGTTCATTGTTGTTATAGTTAACATTATCTTTGGTCAGTCATGACCTAATATCTTCATATCAATTTCAATCAGTTTCTGTTTCATATCAATTTTAATTTCAAACATCAGTTTCAACATCATACACAGACTATCTTTGAACCACTGTGCTTCGCACAGTGATTCAAAGAGGGGCAAAATGTAATACCCCAAAAATGGGCTATAAGTTCATTAACCTCCTATATCAACACATCGAATGAAATCGACATCAAAGTCCTAACCTAAGGCACATCGACACATTATCGAATCTTAATTGATTATCCTAAATTCTGCATCGAGGAATATTCCTTATTCCTATTTATCCTAATTATCTTTGATTTAATGATTATTTGGCGATAAATCCTATTTATCCTAAAGTTTGATTAATTGAATATTTTGAATATTTAATTAATTAGATTTAATATTGCCACTTAATTATTTATTTAAATTTAATTATAATTATTCCTAAATTGTATTATTTGATTTTGGCAATAAATCTAAAAATCCTATGACTAATTGATTAAATTCTTATTTAATTTAATTAATGCCAATTGTCAAATTTAATAATATAGTTTTTGAATAAAAGTTTGATTTAATAATTGATTAACCCATAAATCAATTGTTATATTTTTAAAATCAGTTGAGTTGAGAATAAATCACTTTATTTATTTAATTAATTCATAATTAATTATGCACATCCAAAAAGCAGTTGGACTTTAATCAAAAAATCAATTCAAGTTGTTTTAAAAATAAACTCAACTCTCTTTTGAGTTGAAAGCTGATCTCAACTTCTGATTTAAATCAAAAAGATGATTTGCATGATTTTGTGAGTTAATCTATCTCTAAATTCTTGATAACTCAAAAATCAACCTGAGTTTATCAAGAGTGATTTATGGCTTTTTCCATGCACCTCCAAAGTCCTAGATTTCTATAAATTAAGGCCTCAGCTCTTCATTTTGGATCAAATCCATGAATTACATCCTCACGCTGGCAAATTGGTGATTGAAGAATCCATCTTTGCGAATCAAATCTGTTGTGAGATTTTCATTATTTTTGAGCATTCATATCATTTAGCATATCATTGATTAGATTAATTGCATGTCATATCAGTTTCTCATATAGAATAGATTCATCTCATCTTATTGCATAGAAAATCCAAAAAAATAGATTAATTTGCATTCATCTCATATCTAGATTCTGCATTCAAATCCTTTGTTTAGGTGTCGTCAAGGTCACTAATCTCGGTCCAATCTAAGAATATCATACTCGCACCTACTAGAAGGCAGTAAATCACTTGGTTAGATTAGTTTCCATTTCACTGCACGATTTTGATTTCTACTAACCTCTAATGTTTTACTGAAGTGTTGTGTTTCCAGCTAGGTACAAAATTCACACACAAGTGTAAGATTCTTTTTCTTGTGGTGACAAGGACTGATCCAAGTGTACTATTTGTGGAGCCTCATCTGCACTCAAATTAACTATTTGTGTTGGTTTGATAAGCACTGAAGATCTATCTTGAAATTAGCTAGGGAGATGATCAAGTACCTCATCCTTAGGTGCCTCAGAGAGGTTTTCCCCCTTGGATACATCATTTCTTTTTACTTTTTTTGGTTCTGACACTACCACATAGTGGTTTTTGCCATCAGAACTCTTATTCTTTTGATTTTCTTTTCTTTTTATTTTGTGACTAAGGTACTTGATGTCTGGCTCTGTCATGTTGGTAGCCAGTTCACTAGTGGAAGAGACTACAAGTTCGATGGCATTCAAGTAACAGGTTATCTCATAATCATTTTGGAATGTTAAGAGCTCAGGTTATTGATAGTGTTGGGACCAATCAATGAGGTTAGGATGAACAAGAGGTAAGTCAATGACCGGTTCAAGGTTGTGAATGTGAATGATATCATCTCTGGTGACTGAAGATTTTGAGTCCATCAAGTATCCTTCTAAGCTACCCAAATTGGGATTCATCCTAACAAGTGAAGAATCATCCATTAAGGCAACATGTGGGTTCAAATCTTCTAATCTTACACATGACTCATCGGCTACCTCAGGTTGTGAACTATAAGTGTGGATGACATCAACATCCATGTCAAATTTGGAAGGCTCTGAGAAGGAGTCCCATTCATACTCATATGAACTTGTTTCTAAATGTCGACTAGGATATTTACACCATGAAGGTTTGGGACATCTTGATGTGGAAGTTCTAATGTCATCAAGGGTAACACCTTCTCTTTCCATCAAACAAACAATATTCTTGCGTTGATGTTCTCTAATAGGATCTTCTACATCTGATTCATCTTGTTCTAAGGTTGCAACTGTCTCATGAGTGACTAGACTATCTGAATCTCCCCAAAGGAGATTAGTGGAAGGGACCCAATTGTCACACATATCTTGCTGATTTTCCAAATTAGGTGTGTATTTTGGTTCATCTTCACTATCCAATTCATCAAGGATAGGAGTAGTGTTCTTGTTGCGATTCGCAAATCCTTGGCCAACCATCTTCTTAGAATTGCATCCAAAAAGATCATGATCAAGGGGTTTGGCTCTAGCATCCAATTTGTGACTAAGAGGGCCATGCCTAGGATAGACCATATGTTTGAAAAAAGTATACCCTCTTCCATAAGCCTTGGGAGAGGGAGATATGATCTCATTGTGCATGTATTTATCTTCTCTATAAATCTAATCTTTAACAACCACCTCTTCTTGATCATCTTGAATAGGCACTAAGGACTCCACAAACATGCCAAATAAAGTCATAGTTGAAGAGGAAGGTCTCATTTCTTGTGAAGGCTTGCCATAAGACCTAGGTGAAATAGCTAGTGTTGTGAGGGAGATGAGTTGATACCCCCCCATGCCAAGGTCTACTAACTTGAACTTGTCTTTACATTCAGCTAAAGTTGCATTGAAGTCTTATACTTCTCTATTAAGGGGAACATGAGCACTCACCAAAACTAAGTTAACAGATAAAGTGTTATCCCAAGGTATAAAAATATCTATTCCATTGTAGGGGAACTTAACACACTGATGTTAGGTAGAAAACACTGCTTGCATATCATGAATCCAGGGTCTACCAAGTAAGATATTGTATGTAAGGGGGCCAACGTCAACTATTTGGAACAAAACATCTTTTTCAACAGGGCCAATCCTAACAGGAAGGAAGACCGACCCCTTGGAACTTCTTTCTGCCTCATCATAGGCTTTGATAGTTATCTTTTTTCTGGTATCTATGACTTGTTCAAAATAAACCAACGTCTTCAAAAGACTTAATGAAAAAATATTAAGCCCAACACTCCCATCTATCAACATGCGCCTAACATAGGTTTTGTAAATCATGACCTCAATATGAATAGAAAGATTGTGTGGGTGGCTCAAAGCTTTATCATTATCCTCTGAAAAGGTAAGGTAATGAGGGCTAGCAATATGGTTAACCATGCTCTAGAATTGATCAACGTCTAAGTTGTTGGGGATGTTAACTGCACATAAAGAATCCTCAAGGACTTTCTTGTGTCTCGAGGATAACTCTAAAAGCTCAAATATTGAAATCCAAGTTGGGGTTCTCTACAACTGATCGACAAGATTATAGCTCAATTTAGGATTGACTTCTAGTTTTGAGGTGACATTCTTGGATGTCACTTGCTTTGGTTTACTTGGTTGACTTGAACTGGGTCCTCTAATGACAAGGGGACCTTGACTTCGTGTGACAACATTGAGAATTTGAGATGAAACTCTAGAGTGAGGACCCCTTAGCACCAGGATGGGTTCTTCATCAAAGAAAGGAGGAGAGTCCATGTCTAGATCATAACCATAGGAATCTTTATTCCTCATCATGTTCACATTCTCTTCTACAACTTCAAGCATGTTGACAACATTCTCTACATTTGTGTAAGTGTAATTGACCTCAACCTTTCCATTCTTAGGTTTAGAGGTTTCCCCCTTCTCATACTTGGGAAAAGGTTCTTTGAATGCCTTATGGTTGGCATTGGTGTTCAATTCATCTACCTTAAGTTTTCCATTCTCAATGAGATCTTGGATGATATGTTTAAGTTTCTAATAGTTCTCAATTTCATGTCCAATGCCATTTTGAAACTTGCAAAAGGCTTTCTCATCCCACCAATGTGGCTTAACATTGGGTATATAATGCTTTGCGGGATCTTGAGGATGCACAAGGTTGTTGGCAATGAGTGTTTTTAAGATATCCTCATATGAATCACCAAGTTTTGAAAACTGACATCTCTCTTTCTTAGGCCTGTCTTGGTATCTTGGCTTGTGCTCTTGTTGATTAGATGCATTGAGTTTCATGGCTTGAACAACACTAGACAAGTGGAGAACATCTTGATCTTTGGGTTGAGAGGAGTCCACAACTCCATCATTGACCACTTGTTTGTTCCTATTCCAATGCGAGTTCTTTCCTTTATCTTATGTTACAGTTGCTCTATTTCAAGTACACCTTTGCATTTTCATGTAGCTTGCATTGTTAGACTTCATGTTAATATGCATTTTTAGGATGCATTATGAGTTTGAGAGGGTTTTCCTTCATCTTTCTTTTGGACTTTTAATCAACTGTGGTCATGTTTTGATCTTCATTTCCTTATCTTCTTTCATGATCTCAATCAAAATTTTCTATCTTAAACAGTTGATTGATTTTGGGGAATTCTATTTCCTAAGGCAAATTCTCTTTCTTCTCTCCATTTCTTTCCACCTCTTCCAAACTTATATCTTCCATTCGCTTTCACCCCACATCTTTTCTTCTAATTCAACCTTGGGGCATAATATTTCATGCTTTATGATCTACCTTGGTTCTATGATCCTTATATCTTTCATCTTACATCAAGAACTTTATTTTTAGTTCAATTTGATCAAATTTATCAATTTTTTGTTTCTCCTCTATCTCATTTCAATTTCGATCACGAGGGGGCAGTACCTATCAAAATTCAATCCTTGATTCAGCTTTATCAATCCTATCAATTGCTCTGCTTGGGGCAACCTTGCTTGAGATTCTTATCTTGGACATGTCAATTACCTATTTATAGGGGTGTTGACCTACTCTTTTTCAATCAGCTTATCTTTGTCCTGATGTGTTCCCATCCATCGATCATACATCTGGGTTGTTTTGTGATCCCAAATCGATCTCACACTTGAACTGAATTCTTTGACTACATGTGTTCCCATAAAGATCACACATTAGTCAAAGAGTGGCAAATGTATGCACCCTAAAATGGTCACCTAGACTATGGGCCCCCATTCTTCAATTTATCAAATGACGGAATCAATTTATCAATTTCCTGAATCAATGCCTTGCAATATTTTCAATTCAAATCAATTTCCTTGATCAAATCATAATTAATTCAATATTTCCTAAGTCTCATTTAATTAAAAGAACATGCTCCCTTTTAATTAAATAAAAATCTATTTTAAATAAATAAAAAATCTTTTAATTCAATAATGGAAATCACTTTGCTAAAAATAATAAAATAAAAATAAAAAGAAAAGTGCACTTTCCAATGAGATATAATCTTTTGACTTTTTGAAAAAGGTTTTTGCCTCTTTATCTCAACCACTCATTATTTTGCCTCTTAATCATGCCTATTGATTTTGCCTCTTGAGAATCTTGAGTACATGGATCAACCAAGATTTAATCTCCACCATTGCTCATTTCTTTTTGCCTCTTAATTTTGACCATCCATTCATATCTAAATCTTTTATAAGGAATCCTCTCCTTCTCATTTTAGGGATCCAAGATTTTATGCTATTGTTATGCTTCAGGTTTGGAGAATGATTTTGGAGGAGAATTTGAGCACTTGAGCTTGAACATTGCAACTTCTCTTTTCTTATCTTCTTCTCTCATGCCTCCATGGAAATCCATTTAGATTACTCTTGCACTTGCATGTTAGATTAGATTCATATTTCATTTCATAGAATAATCTTGTATGCAAATTTCCTTTCATAGATTAGTTTGCTTTCATGCATTGTTATCATATGGAATAGCTTCCATTTTCATTTGCATGAATATTTGATGATCATGGAGACTAGCACTCTTGCTTTTCCTCTTTGAATCTCTTATTTTATGGTGTACTTGCATGGGGACAAACTAGGTCTAAATTGAGGGCCTCCATTATAAACCCTTACACTCCATGAATAGAGAGCTATGAGTTGCCATTTGAGACCTCATTCTTGAGCAATCTTGGATATAATGACTCATAGAAGTGTATCAAAATTTTAGTACACAATATGTATATAGATATATATGTATATATATATCATGACATCATAGTACATCAATAAAATGATACATCAGGCACCTCAATGTTGTTATACATATGCATCTCATCCAAAAAATGTATCCTCTATAATCAACTGGATCCAATGACCCCTAGGAAGATATCCTTGATGTCCACCCCATATGAACCTCATGTAGTCGGTCCCCTTTCTCCTTTACCACTCTCATCTCTTGTATTCTTGTCTCTCGGTGGCTTGGCTACTCACCCTGATGACACACCCTGAGTCCTCTTTGATATCCCTCACTCTGAATAAGGTGCATGTCTTTTCTCTAGAGGTACCACCTGATGATAGAGCCTCATATAATAGGCCATCTCTCTCCCTATCCTTGCTAAATCTCATTGTGTATCCAACATGGCTTTTAGTAATTGCCCAGAACCTGCCACATCCATTTCCTATCTCGCTAACTCCCACTCCCCTTGGTATGTCTATGCCCATCTCCTCCATGTATCCCTATCCTCTTTTAGTCATTGGGTGAGAAGGTCTATCTATCTCTGTATCTCCTCTATCTATCCCAGTACTTGGGTTGCCTCTCCTGATATCCCCTCTATACCTGTGCTAGCTCTTGTCATGGTAATATATCATGTACCCACTTGACCTTATAGTATGGATAGCTCTTGTTGCATACTCTTAGCCTGAGCCTCAACCTTCTCTCTTTGTCACCTTGGCTGCCTCAACCCTATCTGCTCTATCCCTCTCTATTGCCACTAATGCCTCTAGTCATGTCACCTCTACCTCTAGAATGACTACCTACTCTTGACCTTCTAGACTCTCATCCCCTCACAGTGCTCCTAGACCCATATCCTCCTCTGGTAGTGGCCTCTTGGCCACCTCCTCTCTATCCCTCTACACTTCTCTTGGAGCAAGAGGAAGCCCCCCTCTAGCTAGTCTCTGCACTATACCTATCCTTCACTCTATAGCATGCCTCTATGGCCCCCATTTAACTCCTAGTGCTACTTCTGGTCTCACCTCCTCATCTCCCTCATCATCCTCATCCTCATCCTCATCTTCTAACTATATCTCTAACTCCATATTCTCTTTGGTCTCTCCTACTCCTACTCTTGACTCGGAGAGTCTTATTGTCCTACGCCTCTCCCACTAGGCTTTATACTTAGTTGTCACCCTTGCATCTACCACCTATCTCTATATTGTTGTCCATGGTATTGGCCATATGCCTCTCCAATTTCTCCTGGCATTCCAAATATCTACTTTGATTCCCAATATTGACCCAATCTCCCTAGAGATGATCGAATGTGGATAACTGTCTAGAACTATACCCTTTCTTAGGCCAAACTATCTACACACTTGTGATGGCATATATCGGGTTATCTAAAACATCATCCTCCTAATCAACCATCAATATTTCTACACATATGCTAAGTACTCTACATCTAGAGCACCATTCTCTCTCCTTGCATGCTCATCCCAGTATCCCCACACCTCATAGCCTTTGTACAGTGTCCACTCAAACCATAGCAGCTCATCCAAAATCCTCTATTAGGTCTTTACTATTCTGACATCCCCATAAGATAATGGTGGCCTATATTGACATGCGAATGGCTCATTATTGTCACCACCACTCCCCTCGCAATGGCTGTACCATTGTGATGTGCTTCCACACCGAGACAAGAAACAATATCACTCCTGGTCCCATTGTCCGTTGGGTCTTGTATGCACACATGTGAAGATCATAGTATAACTATGCCAAGATCGTATATCCCCAACAATACTCTATCCCCTCCTCCTCCTCCAACATCCAACTTAACACCCTTACCCATCTAATAAAAAACCATGCCTTGAATGGTTGGGCATCGACCTCTCTCCTACCAATCTGACTAAATACAAAGCTAGCTGGGGCAATCCTGCCTCCATCCCCTCTCGCTATGACATCCATTGACAATCAATTGATAGTTGGTCTACCCACCATCAAAAGTTCTCCTCTAGAAAGTGTTTTGTGCTCTCTAATTGATACTTTGAAATCTCTCCCCTGATCGATAGTCACAGAATCCTCCATATGTCCAACAACGTCATCATTGCCTCCCCGTTCGAAAAGTGGAAAATCTATGTGTTTGAGTGCCACCTCTTGATCAATGTTGTTATGAGCACATTATGCACTCTCAGGTGCAACCAATCATGCACTTGCTATAGGCTACATAGGGTCACTTTCCCCAACTCCATGTCTATCAACTCTACTCACAACACCATCATGTCTGGTCATTTATCCTTCGAGTGAATCCAATAGTCTAGCTCCTGCATCTAGTCATCTGACATTCCTCATCAATCTTAGTCCTTACCCTAAAATCACCTTGTCCCTGCACTTCCTCCCTGGACAAATGACACAAATTCACCCATCCTCATGTTTTCCCCCCGCTTTGGCTTCTACACCCTAGGGAGTTGATCCCCCTATCCAAGGATGGATGACTCACCCCCCTTTTTTTGATGGTGAAGCCACTCATCTACTTGAATCATTCGTGGGTAGGCGGGCTGACCCCCGCCACCGGACAGGTGAATTCATTCATCAGTGGGCGGAGCCACCTATCCATAAATGAGAAACTTGATGTCACCCACTTTCGACAGGCAGAGCCACCATCTCCTGATGGGTGGCTCCGTGCCATTTGTTGCCAAAAGGGGGTGCCTAATGGTGGCTCCACCCTGTCTATTGGCAGGCACCAACTAACATCTCCACCTTCCCCTACTATCCTCTACCTACCCACCCAACTTTAAAAAAAATGCAAAAGTCTAAAACTTTCTAAATTGAACACACAAAGCAGGGTTTGTGCACTTACCGAATCCTCCTTGTTTGCTACCCATCGGTAGACTCGTACCCTCTCACCTAGCTGTAGCCTATCTCGTCACCTTGCCATCCTCTTCTCCTCTCCTCTCCTCTTTTCTCCTTCTAGGGGGTAAACATGATTCTTTTCCCCCCTTTTCCCCTTTTATAAGGGGCCCATTTTTTCACTTTTTCAAAAAAAGGTTTTTTTTTGCCTTTTTCTTTTTCCCTTTTTTTCCATATAAGTCATGCAAAGTCTTTTTCATCTTTTTTTTTGCAAAAAATGACCAAATTTATATATTTTGGCCTATTTTTTGATAGGGAGATCTTCCTACCACAAGTCCTATCTCCTCTAGGACTACTCTAGGTCTTCTCTTTAACCTTTCTTAGGGTTCCTATGACCCTACTATCAGAGGGATTCTTTCTAATCTCCTCTACTCTTCAAGATCTCTCTACCAAGGTCTTGATTTCACCTTAACTCTACAACTCCTCCAAATGAATTCAACTAGGAATTCATCCAAACCTCCAAATCCTTATATCCAGCTATTAGGTATGGGAGAGGACTCTTTTAGTCCTTGATTTCCATCTATTGGTACTCTTCTCCAAGTACCCGATCTCCAAATTTGGCCTAAAAAGGCTACTAGGCCTTGTAGGTCTCCAAACACACTAATGGGAGCCTAGTTTTGAAAAGTTCCACACAAGTACCCAAACAAATCATACTTTTGGATACCTTTTTTGAATTTTTTCAAGTTTCACAAACCCTTATATCTCTAGCTGCTCTGTACAGTACTGTCCTACTTTGTAGCCTAGTTTTTAGGCCTGTTTTAGCCCTCACTGGTTCACAGTGAGGGTTTGATCTTTACACCCACAAATGGATTGTTCATGAGCTCTCCTTTTCAAGATTGAGTCTCTAAATAGGGTAGAATCCTCTTCAAGTCTTAATTTGTGTTTTCCAAACCCCTATCGCTCTCCCAAATGTTGGATCAAACTCAGGCTCCTAACCAGCTTGTCCCTGCTCGCCTAGAGCCTAATCATTGAAGCACTTCTCCTACATTTCACACTATAAAAATACATATATAAAATTCTTATACAGTACCCTAACATAATCCAAGTGGCCATAGAGAACCTGGCATGGATTCCTAAGTTAGGGCCATGCTAAGCACCTCAACTCTAAATAGTCCAACAAGCTGGCTTTAGAGGAGGGATTTATTTTCAAGACTTCAAGAAAACACACTAACTAAAAAAAAGATTGAAAAAAATAAATTAAAGAATGAGAAATGAAAACTTCTATTCCATGACTCTGGTTCAATCCATAAACAAGGATGACCAAGTTCTTAGTTACAAACCCTCACGGGTACAGTCCTGTTAAACACAAAAACCAGTAACAGTGCTCATAAATTTTTTAATGCCAACCTTTGCCTCAATGAAAACAAGCCTTATATAGGCTTAGGCCATCCTTCTTTATTGGTTTAAGACTTCTAACCAACTTTCATACTTGGACAGGCTTAAGACCAAAAGTTGTCATGACAACTTTGACAATTTCTTGACAACTTTTGCCATATTGAGCCATGAGGTCTACATAAACTCTCTCAACTATTCTAAAACTTCTAGGACCCTCAAATCACTTAACCACAAACATTTTCTAACTTTTGATAGTCAAGATTCATCATTGACTGGTTAGCTCCTTCCATTGGCATATAAGACATTTGCTTGGGGTCTTCAACAAACCCATCAAGACTAACTCTAGGACTAGAATCAAAAGCTTTAGAACCTTAAAAGACCACTAACACACTTACTAAAAAAATAAACAAAACCAAAAGTCCACAAAGGACAATGACTTGGCTACTAGTCACTACAAGCCAAAACTTAGGTGTAGGTGTCTAGGAGCTAGCCTAGGTGCTCCTGCACCATACTCCCCAACAAAAAGAACTTAAGTCCCATTAGGAGACACAAGTTCCATAACTATTCCTAGCTTCTTGAAGCTATTCTCTTCAATCCATTGAGCCTCTAATTTAGGAAGAGTCTTCCACTTCAGAAGGTGTTCCATGTACACTCCATGTCTAGTGTTCTTCTTGATCCTTGATTCTAGGATCTTCTCAGCTTGAGGCTTCACTTGGGCTGGTAGTTTGAGTGCTTGGACATTAGTTTGAACATCAAGGCTATTTATTTCTCCTCCACATCAGGTCCTTTATATTTCACCAAGTCTTGCACATTGAAAACCGGTGAGATGGACAAGTCACTAGGTAGGCCTATCTTATAAGCATTGGAACCATACTTCTCAAGAAACTTACAAGGTCCAAATCTCCTCATTTGAAAATTTCTTGGTATGCCTTTTTGAAGCCTTACTTTATTCAGATGTACCATCACCCAATCACCTACTTCAAATTGAAGGTCTTTCCTCCTTGTGTCAACTCTAGCCTTCACCTTTTGATTTGCTTCAATCAATGTCCTTCTAACCTACTCATGGACTTCTCGCATTGATTGGGAAAAATATTTAGCATGTCCACTCACTCCACTTTGGTTTCCAAGTTCTCTCAACTCACACACACCTCTTGGGTGAATGCCATACACCACCTCAAAAGGGCTCTTGCTGGTAGACCTGTTTATGCTATCATTATAAGCAAATTCAACTTGTGGTAAGACCTGGTCCCACACTTGTCCATACTCCTTGGTAAGACACCTTAAGAGATTTACCAACACTCTATTGATCACCTCTATTTGACCATCCATTTGTGGATGATAGGCTGATCCAAAAGCAAGGTTGGTGCCAAATCTCTTCCACAAAGTCTTCCAAAAATGCCCCATGAATTTAACATCTCGATCTGAGACTATGCTGATTGGTAGACCATGAATCCTTACCACCTCCTTGAAGAATAGATGTGCTATGTAGCTGGTATCATGTGTGGTCTTGCATGGAATGAAATGGCTCATTTTACTGAATCTATCTACCACCACATAGATGCTATCAAAACCAGTAGTTGTCCTTGGCAAACCCACTATGAAATCCATACTTAAACACTCCCATGGCCTCTTAGGAATTGGTAAAGGCTGGTATAACCCTACATTTGAAGATGTTCCTTTGGCTTTTTGACACACCATACATTTCTCTACATACCTTCTTACATCTCTTTGTATCTTGGGCCAATAATAGAACCTTTGCACTAGGTCCAATGTCTTATTCAAGCCAAAGTGTCCACTAAGGCTGCCATTATGCTTCTCTTGGATTAGGTTCTCCCTCATAGAACCTCTAGGTACACATAGCTATTTACCCTTGAATAAAAATCCATTTTGTAATGTATAATCAACATACTCACTATGAAAGTGATTCTCAAAATCTTCACATACCTTGTAGGCTTTGGAGAAGTCCTCATCTTCCTTGTAGAGTCCTTTAAATCCTTCCACACCAATGCTTTGAAGCTAGATTTATTGGACAGTCAACAACCTTCTACTTAAGGCATCAAAAACCTTATTTTTAAGGCCCTTCTTATGCTTGGTATTGAATGTATAGGCTTGGAGGAACTCCATCCACTTGATGTGCCTATGACTAAGCTTGTCTTGAGTGTTGATGTAACTCAATGCTTGATTATCTGTGAAGACCAAAAAATCCTTAGGTAATAGATAGTGCCTCCACTTTTTGAGTACTTGAACCAATGCATACAACTCCAAATCATATGAGGAATACTTTGATTTAGCCTCATTTAGCCTCTCACTAAAAAATGCAATCGGTCTCCCTTCTTGGTTCAAAACTGCCCCCACTGCTATGTTGCTTGCATCACATTCTACAATGA
The DNA here is from genome assembly GCA_027943335.1 of Chamaecyparis obtusa. NCBI lineage: Eukaryota > Viridiplantae > Streptophyta > Pinopsida > Cupressales > Cupressaceae > Chamaecyparis > Chamaecyparis obtusa. Next base: position 246,959 of record BSBK01008974.1, on the reverse strand, counting down.
AAAATTTGTCAAAGCTTGGTAACACCAAAATAGGCTGAGTTTCTACTCTTTCTTTCAACATCTCAAACCCTTCTTGAGATTCCTTGGTCCACACAAACTTAGTTTTCACTCCACCCATGATAGTATTAAGCATAGGTGCACATATCTCACTGAATCCTCTTATGAACTTCCTATAGAATTGAGCTAATCCATGGAAGCTCCTTACTTCAGTACCTATTTTAGGATTAGGAAAACTTACTATGGCTTCCACTTTGCTTGGATCCATCTTGAGGTCACCTTTAGACAACCCAAAACCTAGGTACACTAGTTCTTGTTTGAGGAACTCACTCTTCTCTAGGTTAATGGCTAGCTTCTCTTCATGCAATCTTTTTAGGACAAATTCTAAGTGCTACATATGTTCCTCCTTGGTCTTTGTAAAGATGAGAATGTCATCTATGTACACCATAACAAACCTACCTATGTAGTCTTTTAGGACTTCATTCATTAACCTCATAAAGGTACTAGGTGCATTTGCAAGTCCAAAGGGCATAACTAACCATTCATAAAGACCCTCATTGATTTTAAAAGCTAACTTCCACTCACCCCCTTCCTTCATTCTAATTTGGTTATACCCACTCTTAAGGTCAATCTTTGTAAAGTATTGAGACCCCCCAAGACAATCCATAAGGTCTTCTATTCTAGGGATAATAAATATATATCTAATGCTAATCCTATTGATTTCCCTAGAATCAGTACATAATCTCCACTTACCTCCTTTCTTTGGTCCAAAAATCATAGGTACACCACAAGGACTAATGCTTTTCCTTATTAGCCCTTGATCAAGAAGTTCTTGAATCTACCTTGCTATCTCCTTGTTTTGCTATGGGGTCACTTTGTATGCAACCTTGTTAGGTAAGGATGCTCCTAGTACAAATTCAATTTGATGAATAATTTCCCTTTGAGGAGGAAGAGTAGCTGGTGTCCCATCACTTATGATGTCTTTAAACTGATTCAAAAGTTGTTGCACTTCTTTAGGCAATGTAGGATGAAGTACTTTGCTCTCCTCCTTGGGTTTCAAGACTATAGCTACTCCCACTCCTTCTTCATTGAGTTCATGCAAGAAATCCTTCCCACTCATCAAAAGGACATTAGGATTGACTGAACTTGTAGCTCCTTCCTCCAAAAGTTACTAAATTTTGTAAGTCACTCCATTCTTCTTGAAGTTATACACATTTCTCTTTCCATGATAAACAACATCACAATCATATTGCCATGGCCTTCCTAGTACCAAATGGAAAGCATCCATTGGTAGGATGTCACATCGTATCTTATCTTGATAGCCACCAATCATGAAGTCTAACCATGCTTGTTCATTCACAAGAACATTCTACCCCTTATTCAACCAAGTCACTTTGTAGGGGTGAGTATGAGGTATCCTCTCAAGTTTGAGTTTTTGGACTGCCTCCTCTGATATTATATTATCAGTAGAACCTGAATCAATAATGACTTTGCAAACCTTACCAAGGATCTTACACTTGATCCTAAAAAGAGCCCTCCTATGTTTGGGTTCTTCTTTCATAGGTTCCTTGAGTAGAACTCTCCTAAACATGAGGTTCTCTCCATGTTTTGAATATAAGTTCACTTCAGGTGACTTCACACTTCCTTCTTCCTCTTGAACATAGGTTACCTTCTCTCCATGGGAACTTGAAGCCTTATCTAGACATCTATATGAAGGATGGCCTAGCTTCCCACAATAATAGCATTTCATGTTTGCAAAATGTGATCCCTTGCTGAAACCACTTGATCTTCCTCTTCCTCCTTGGAATCCTCTACCTCTTCCATAGTTTCCTCTTGTGCTTGGCTCACTATTTTGTTCAACCAACTTAGAGTCTCCCTGATTTCTTGATTCATTAATCCTACCACCATAACCACCTCTGTGTCCTCTAACATCTCTTCCTCGACCTCTACCTCTAGATGAGGAATCTTGTTTCTTTTTATTGTTTTCTTCTACCTTCAATGCTAATTGAAAGCATTTGTGGACAGTAGTAGGAGTCCAAAGAATGATTTCTTCTTGGATACTCCATTTCAAACAACTCAAATACCTTGCAACTCGGACACTTTCCTCTTCTTGTACTTTAGACCTCAAACAAAGTTTTTGAAACTCCTCGGTATAGGTAGTCACATCCATTTCTTTTTGTCTAAGATGCTATCTTTTCTTTTGCATTTGGATCTTATGATCCTCTAGTAAGTAGTTCTCCTTGATCTTTGTGACCCTAGCATTCCAATTTGTAATGGGTATGTTCCCTTCTCTTTCCCTCTCTTCTTGAAGGAACTTCCACCATGTTAGGGCTGGTCCCCTTAGTCTTGATTTGGCTATCTTCACTCTTTGTGCCTTTGAGACACCTTCACATTCAAAGTGATTCTCCATCCCTTCAATCCACTCTATCACCAATTCTGAATCCATCTTGCCTGTGAACAAGGGTATTCCTTATAAAGCTTTTCCTCCCAATGCCTTGATGGATTTTAGGAAGGGTTCTTCTTGGATTGGTGGATCAGGTTTAGGTACATAATCTTCATCAGCAAGTGCCTTGCCCTTATCATCTTCTACTCCCATCTTTTCTTTCATATTTTCAATAGCCTCTGCCACTAGCTCAAGATTATCTTTCAAAGCTTCCATAGTCTCTTCTAGGATTATGTTTCTTTCCTTTTGATCAACCACTTCTCTGGCCAATTCAAAATTGGTCACCAATGGATTCACTCCTTTCTGACATACAACTTACCCAAGCTTTTCAATGGCTCTGATACCAATTTGATAGGGAGATCTTCCTACCACAAGTCCTATCTCCTCTAGGACTACTCTAGGTATTATCTTTGACCTTTATTAGGGTTCCTATGACCCTACTATTAGAGGGATTCTTTCTAATCTCCTCTACTCTTCAAGATCTCTCTACCAAGGTCTTGATTTCACCTTAACTCTACAACTCCAAATGAATTCAACTAGGAATTCATCCAAACCTCCAAATCCTTGTATCTAGCTATTAGGTATGGGAGAGGACTCTTTTAGTCCTTGATTTCATCAATTTAGGGTATTCCATCTATTTTTACTCTTCTCCAAGTACCCAATCTCCAAATTTGGCCTAAAAAGGCTACTAGGCCTTGTAGGTCTCCAAACACACAAATGGGAGCCTAGTTTTGAAAAGTTCCACACAAGTACCCAAACAAATCATACTTTTGGATACCCTTTTTAAATTTTTTTAAGTTTCATAAACCCTTATCTCTCCAGCTTCTTTTAACAGTATTGTCCTACTTTGTAGCCTAGTTTTTAGGCCTGTTTTAGCCCTCATTGGTTCACAGTGAGGGTTTGATCTTTACACCCTCAAATGGATTTTTCATGAGATCTCCTTTTTAGGATTGAGTCTATGAACATTTTAGACTCCTCTCCAAATCTTAATTTGGGTTTTCCAAACCCTTTTCGCTCTCCCAAATGATGGATCAAACTCAAGCTCCTAATCGGGCTTGTCCCTGCTCGCCTAGGGCCTGATCATTGAAGCACTTCTCCTACATTTCACACTATAAAAATACATATATAAAATGATTATATAGTACCATAACATAATCCAAGTGGTTGTAGAGAACCTGCCATGGATTCCTAAGTTAGGGCCATGCTAAGCACCTCAACTCTAAATAGTCCAGCAAGCTGGCTTTAGAGGAGGGATTTATTTTGAAGACTTCAAGAACACACACTAACTAAAAAAAAATTTGAAAACAATAGATTAAAGAATGAGAAATGAAAACTTCTATTCCATAACTCTAGTTCAATCAAGAAACAAGGATGATCGAGTTCTTAGTTACAAACCCTCACGGGTACAGTCCTGTTAAACACAAAAACCAATAACAGTGCTCATAAAATTTTTAATGTCAACCTTTGCCTCAATGAAAATAATCCTTATATAGGCTTAGGCCCTCCTTCTCAGTCAGTTTAAGACCTCTAACCAAATTTCATACTTGGACAAGCTCAAGACCAAAAGTTGTCATGACCACTTTCAAAGTTGTCATGACAACTTTGACAATTTCTTGACAACTTTTGCCATATTGAACCATGAGGTCTACATAGACTCTCTCAACTATTCTAAAACTTCTAGGACCTACAAACCACTTAACCACTAACATTTGCTAACTTTTGATAGTCAAGATTCATCATTGACTGGTTAGCTCCTTCCATTGGCATACAAGCCATTTGCTTGGGGTCTTCAACAAACCCATCAAGACTAACTCTAGGACTAGAATCAAAAGCTTTAGAACCTTAAAAGACCACTAACACACTTACTAACAAAATAAACAAAACCAAAAGTCCACAAAGGACAATGACTTGGCTACTAGTCACTACAAGCCAAAAATTAGGTGTAGGTGTCTAGGAGCTAGCCTAGGTGCTCTTGCACCATTTTCTCAAGGGGGCACATCATCCTACCGAATTTTCATTTGTGCACCTTTTAGATCTCATTTTTCTTCTAGGGCATCTATGTTTTCTTTTCTTTGACGTGATGTCATTTTTGACACTGCATCAAAGAGGGGCAAAATGTAGACACCTAAATTTGTCTATTTAATATTAATTAAAGTTAATTTAATTAATGACCCCAAATAATATTATAATTATTTTTTAATTAATTATATTTATTAAATTCATTTATTTATTTAATTAAATAGATTTAGTAACTATAGCATTTAAATTAAATTTAAATACTACCACTCATAATGTATTGAATTAGATTTAATACATGTTCTCCATATTCCCCTTTTAAATAAATTTTTAATTTATTTATTCGTCCACATGCTTTATTTCTACTAAACCATGATTGAATTAAATTTTTATTTAATTTATTCTTAAACCTAACATAGATGTTATCCTACACACATCACTTTCTATCTAATAGGTCTACTTACTAATTAACTAAGGTTAATTAGGCTAATTTTTGGATTCGTACACCCATTAGTCCTAATTATTTGCTTACACATGTGTGAGCAAATTTCTAAAAATTATCTTTTAAAAAATTGCTAAAATTGCCTAAACAAGGCTTCTTACAATTTTTGATGACACTTCTTACACTTACCCAAAATATGAAAATGAACTTTTTTCTTACACATCTCTTACAAATACTTACACATGTACTTAGAGTACACATTTACCCCTCACATCCCAAGTTGCTCACACATGTGTGAGCAAGTCTTGGAATGTTTATGGCTTATGTGTCTCCTTGATGGAACCTATGTGGATTCCACATAAATGCCACCCCACCCCGGCCCTCTAAAATGCTATAAATAGGACCCTTGCCTCAAGAAAATCATCCATCATTTGCATGTAGAATTATAATGCTAGTTTATTATCTTGCACTTAGAATTTTTCACTAACCATTTGGTAGTTGCCATATTTATTTCAAGAAATAGAACTTAGTTTACTTCATGTTCTAACTTCATTTTACTTATTAGTTGTATGCCATTAAGCTTGAGGATTGCTTCCATAGCTCCTCCTTGAGCTTATTTGGCTTCTTGCATTGAATACTTGAGGGTTTCTCTCATAGCTCCTCCCCGAGTAGTTCAATCTTTGTTTTACCTTGCAATCATAGTGAGATTTATTTGTGTTAGAGAGCACATACACAACACTCTCTAAGAGCAATCATAGTCTTGGGTGCACTTGCTTCATGCTCATCAAAGGTTATGATTGAAGCCTTTGTTTTGATTTTGGAAGTTCATATAAAATGTTAGATTAACATTGTATATCTTGTTTATTCCTAACATTTGTATTTTTGAGCTTGCTCTTAATAGGTAGGTTTTAATCATATACATGTACATGCTTGTCTTTTATGCAAGATTTTAGGTGCTAGGAATCGACTTCCTTGAATTGTTAGGATGAGCATGCCCTATCTAAACATCTCAATGGTAAGAGATGAGAGATAACAAACAGGTCCAAATCCAAACCTAAGCTATTCATTGACTTGAAATAGTGGACACTTATCTTATTTTCTACCCTCTGAATTCATCAAGGTGATATGAATTCATGAACCTTCCTTTGTTCTTGATTATGGTTGATGGGGCAAGAATTTGTATTTGTTTTATACTATTTTTATGATTTGTTCTAAGACATTTCCAAAACACTTGTTGTGACTTTTAAGTACTTGAACTTGTCTACATACTATAAGTATAGTCAAATCGACAAACTTATGGGTAGATCATAGTTGACATACCTTGCTAAATATTTTATATATATGCTGCAGTATTTCATATAATTATTTGAATGTATGTCCTAACATTTGGATTAGATTGAATAGTTGAAAACTTGAATATAAATGCATGCACTACTAACCTGCCAGCGTAAAAGGAGTGGCTGGAGAGTGGATCAATAGAATTGATGAAGTTTCAGCCACAATGAGGAGAACCATTATGACACTATGGAACATGCCTGAGGAATTGAGGGAATGATTGTTTAAGGGAATGTAGGAGCATGACTATGCTATATTTCCTTTGCAACCAATACTCTATTGAGGTGGTTATTTAGTCTTTATGATCTTCTGTTGTGGACAATCACATTCTCCTTTCTTTAAGGATGAATTCGTCATACCTTATCTTTATGTTCAAATAAATTTCAATCCTCTATATATAGGGATATGATTGTTAGAAATCAAGTTAGACAAATGATTGTATTACTGTTATAATTGGAAGCAAGTTACTCTTTAGTTTCATGCACTATTTTATGATTATGTAATCAATTTTTCTGAAAAATATAATGAAGGAGTAATTTAGAGTTATATTATGTGTCCATAGGTAGTAGAAGCTGACCAAGTGGGCCCACTTGGGAGGTGGATTAGAGTAGAATAGAGTAGGTAGTTTAAGCATTTTCAGTATTTGAAGTAGAATTTACTATTTTCTCCTGTAACATTATAACTTGTGTATGTTCTTACAACACCTGCAGAGATAGTCATAGTAAATGCTTTGGGTTGGTAGAATAGGTTAAAGTTGAACTTATGGTTGTTAGCATCAATTTCATTTAAGTAGATGTGTGTGTGTTTTACTTTCCTACAGCAATAGCGTAGTTCCTTTCATGTATTTTCTTTCCTGCAGCTTAAGTAAAATGATTTTATGAGAGGCTTAGTGCACAAAATGTGCTGTCCCATTTTAAGTATACATCCTGTTGGTTCCTAGAATGGATTTTACACTCCATGAGACACCAACATACCTAAGACTAATTTTAGGAATGGTCAGTTCCAAATATGGGGAAATCTGTAGGTAATTGGACCAACTATAGGACAAGAATGCCCTCTTTACTTCTGGATCTGTAGAACCAAGGCGGGTGCACCTAATCCAATAAATGAAACACTCTTTACAACACCAAGACTAGATTTGAACAAAGAAAATAATAGCAAGAAAGTACTAAATGATAACCAGTCATTCATTGAATCTCCATTGCTATGATGAAACTGATACTCAAATACATAAAACTCAAAGGGTAGAAAGGATAGAAAAGATTTTAATTTGATTTCCTGAAGAATGTAAACAACCATGCCAAACTTGCATCACTACAGGAATTAATAATTTATGACTAGTGCCTTGTCCATTGGCAATATATCTAAGACATATACAGAATACAAGAACAAAGATTCCAAGCCATAAACACAATAAACCAAATTCATACACTGCTATAAAACATCCTTCATGTTGAACCAAATGAATCTATGCTTTATTCAAAGACTTTTAACCTGATCCTAGATCAAGGCTGAGAAATAAATATATACACAAGTAAACCCTATGCAAGGAGTCAGAAAACCCAAGACTCAAGAAGCACAACAAAAGGAGAGACCTGAAAACTAAAAACTGCATTAAGTATGAGGACTCAAGTTCTTGTATTACAAACTATTCTAGAATACAATACTCAGACAATATGCAAAAGCTTTTGAAGGTTTTTCTCCTCTATTAATACAACTAGCAAAAACATATTACAATCTAGACTAAGGATACACACTTAGCTTTTTAGCTTTCGATGTCAAGAATTTTCCAGCCAACACCTTCTAAATGATCATAAAATTCCTTTTATAGAGACAAGGATACAATAAGAAAAAGAATCATTTAGGTCAAAAACCCTAAACCTAACCAACAATCCCAAGGCCTACAGGAGAATGAAATCTGATCTGATTGTACCTCTGTAAGACATTCTCGGGAACAAGCTACCTCTTTTGAAAAGGATCAAATCAATAGTTAATGCACTTGGGAATAATCAACAAGTCTGATTTCATCCATGAATCAAAATAAAATATCTTCAAAGCAACCAAGTTGCAAGAAATCAGATCCCTCCCCCTTTGCCTGAATCTACAAATTAGTCATGTTTGGAATGAAATATCTTTACCAAATTTTGATCTCGAATACAATAATCATTGCTACTTCTACCAACTTGGTCAAATATGATTTTAACCACTACCATTGTATTCCTGGTCTCATGCCATTTCCAAAAACATATAATATGCCCATATTCTGATAAAAATGAAGCCTCCAAACGTTAAAACTGTGAACAACTTGCAGCATTTAAATTTTTCAATTTATTTCTATAGTTGGACTATATAATTCAGATTTTAATTTTTGCTACAAACTTGAATTTTGAAGTGGGCCCCATGTGCCACATGGCACCATATGAATGGGTTGACCGACCACCTCATTATCATGTCAGACCTCTGCATCATCACCTATGACACGTGTTGCTCTCTGATTTGTCTATCTCGTTGACTGACGTCCAATTGCAACACATATGCCACCTCATTATCTTGCCACATGGCAGCACATCATTGCCCCACAACCATATCTATCATGCATCTTTCTCTTTCTAGAGTAATGACAACCGTTAGATCTAGGCACACATCTCGAGGTACCTGACCTGTAGATTCACATTATGTCAAAATTACATTACCTTCGTGTGGGGCCCGCTGCTGAATCATCATCCTCATCACCTATCAACTAAGCACCAGCTGGACACCTCAGTCTCATGTGCACGTGAGTAGCCTTCCAATTGGGCGTCCTCATTTGGACTCTTTCATATTGTGTGAATTGGCTTATAAATTTCTTAGTCTTCCTTCCCACTGTCAATGTGGGATAAATATCCCTTTATATAATATGATTTTCATTCAAAACTTCTTCCTCATAATGCATGCCCAGCCAGGTCTACCAAATCTGCATGGCTTTCCACATAGATCCCTTCTCTTCTTACTTTACTTCATTCTTGAGTAGTGTTTCTTTTAAATACTTTATTATTATCCAACAACATGAATGTGGGATATATCCTCCCAACCCAACATTTTACTTTAACTGCCATCACCATGTTTGAGCACACACATTTTTTCCTAAGTGCCTGCAGGCACTAAACATCAAAAAGAGCCCACACAACATCCAAAAGAACTCACACAATGCTCTAGAAAATTCATGCAATGCTCTTTCCTTATGGTGGCATTTTCTTTTACAAATGCTGGTGCCATTACTTCAAATGCTGGTGTGTTCTCTTGCTTATGTTGGTGCCTTTGACTAGACTCGAAACCTCCTCAATTTACTTCATGTTGTTGTGTGTGTATGCTAAACACCTTCATGAAATTAGGATATTTAACTAACAATTCAAAGCAAATGCAATACAAATTTAACTAGGAAATGAAACTAAAATCCATGACATATCATGGTTTTCTAATCAAATGTGGTAAGTGAAGCTCTCAGCTCAATCTCCACTAGTGACACTTCTAAAATGAGAAAATATGATGCTACAATGATTAATCTAGCTTACTAACTCTCAAATTGATACAAAGATAATTCAAATGCTCTCAAATGCTCTTGATTGTTATGAAATTGTCTATAATAAGGATGCTTTGCAAATGAATTTCTAAGATGATTATTGCTCTCAAAATGCCTCTCATTTATAGTAAATTCCCAAGGGTAGGGGGTAGAGTGAATTAACCATGATTTACCTTTGGTTGAGTCAAAAAATTTGCAATGTTCATAAATGGGGGGACAATTTAAATGTTTGTCTCAAATCTTTGGACAAAAGGACAAAATTGAGTGGATGAGATTGAAAGGTTGAAATGAGTGATTGAGATTCATCCCTTTTGAGTGATTTGTGTCTTTTTGTCCTCAATTCTCATTGGTTGCTCAACTTTGTTGAACGATATTAGGATTAATTAAATTCAATTAATTAATTAAATTTAGCCATGTAAGGAATAGGTTCATTTTGATTTTTGATTTAACAACTATACAATTAATTGATTAAAATCAATTATGTAGTGCTTTTCACCCCTTTAAGCTTTGATTTAATTATTTAATGTCATCATTTAATTTTTCCTTTGATTTAATTGATTTTGTCCAATTTGATTTAATAAATGTCCATTTAAATTGATTTGATCCTTTTTGATGAGAATTAGTGCATTTTGATGATTTAAAGCACTTGCCCATTTTTTAGTGTCTACAAATGCCCCTCTTTGAATTGATGTGCGAAGAACATTGATTCAAAGATTCTTTTAGTCCTAAACACTTTTAGGTCCTGGTTTACTGATTTGTTGATTTACCACTGATATGAAATTTTTTTTGCTTCTTGATATGATATGTGTTTGATCTGATTTGATAAACTAATATGCCACTGATAATGATTTCATAAATTTTGATATGTCCCAGATTTCCTTGATGTTTTGATATCAATTTGATACTCTGATGCCCCCTCAGAAATGAAACATATTGATTGCTTGATTTGAAATTTTTTGATGATGATTGATCCTATATGTTTCATTTCTGAAAAACATTGATGATATGCCATAATTTACAATTTTCCCCGATTGATTGATAGGTTAATATAGGTCAAAGTCAAAATTTCACCTCTAAGGTCAAAATTAGCTTAAATAGGTTGAAAAACCTTGATTTACTATTCATTTTCGCTTTTGACTTCTAAGATATTTCTTTGGTCTTGTTTTGATTTTCATGATGGTTGTGCCTATCAGAGAGCATCGATTCAAGAGGAGTCATCAGTATCAGAGGCCACCTGACTATGGACCTCCAGTGAGTCATTTCTAACTTCCTTTTTGCATTTATTGCTCGTTTATAGCATTTATTGCATTTTTTCCATGTTCTTGTATTTTTTATTTTACAAAATCACGCCTAGGAATAGTTAAATGCTGCGTAGTCCTCTTAAGTAATGCATCAGTGCTTTTTACTCATGCCTCCATGTAGTAAAGTGTCGCCTAACAATTTTAAACTCTAGCCTGATAAAAATCTTTTTTCGCGTAGCAATGAAATTTTCATGCCAATTTCCATATAGTTCTTCGCTTAAGAAACACTAGTTTTAAAATGACGCCTAGGCTCTGTAAAATTCTACCTAGCATTGTGAAGTGACGTGTAATCTATTAAATGATGCCTGATAAGAATAAAGTACCGCATGATAGATTTTTTGCACTGCGTAAGGTAAAATGCTGCCTGGTAATGGGCAAATGAAGCTTGCAAGTTTTTGAATTTTTTTTTCAAAATTTTCAAGTTGATTTTCTGATTAAAATTTGATGTTGTCATCCGATCATTTGAATTCCAAGATAGTTTAGGTTTGTTTTAGTTTAGCAAAACAATTGATTAGGATATCAAGATAGTGGTACCAATGAATGTTTGATTACGTCAATCTGATAGGATAGATTTGATAGTGGGATATTGATAGGTAGGACTTGTTTGATCAGTGTGAAAACTAATATTGATAGGTAAGATTGATGCTTCATTCTTAGGATGCAAAGACACAAAAAAATGGTACTAGGTTTGGATTAGTTTGATACTGATTCTGATTTTGATATTGATTGACTTAGGATAACTCATTGATATGGTACACTGATATGATTCCTTTGATTTGCAAAATAGGCACATTTCTGTAGGTTATATATACAGACCGTCACTTCTTGGGTTATTGATTTAGGTCAGGCTCTAACTCCTATAGAGTATCAAGTTATTGAGTTGTGCGGTCTTAGTTTCCTCTTGGACATCCCATGGTTTCAGCTGAATCGTGGTTTACTTACCGCAGTAGCAGAGTGATGGCACTCTAACCACAACACATTTCACCTTCCCTTTGGAGAGATGACCATTATTTTGGAGGATGTATACAAATTTTTATGGATTCCTTGCCGTGGTGAGATGGTGTATTATGATTCTATCTACAATAGAAGGGCCTATTCCAGGTCGTGATGAGAGATCTAAGGATGATGATGATGATGGCAGAGATGATGATGGGGATGGTGGGGGTGGTGGTAGGAGGAGACATCAGAGGTGATGAGCATAGAGAGCTCCTAGAGCTATTGCTGGTGGGAAAGATGTACCATGGGTGAGAGGTGGGCATGCTAGGGACAGAGCTAGAGGACATGTTTGACAAGATCAGACACCTACAATAGTAGTTGATAGGCATCAAAGAGCTCAGAGACAACCGAGACAACATAGATAGGTTCATGTGGATGCTGCTAGATAGATTCTTGGTGATTTGGATCCATTAGTTTAGTTACAGAGAGTTGCCTTAGCACAACAGGATCAAGCTCTAGCACAACAGGATCAAGTTCCAGCACAACAGGTGCCTCCACAGGTTCAACAGTCACATGATATGGGCCAGAGTTCATAGGCTGCTCCTAGTATTGATAGTGTAGCATGGGATGTTCAGTCATTGAGGATAGATGTATCTACTATTGTGGGTAGACTGGACCAGGTAGCTCTTTTGATGTAGCAGTTTATGACTTATGTGACTCAGAGACCTAGTGTAGCTAGTACTTCTCAGGCTCCTCCTTCACAGGATAGACAGGATGGCAGAGGTCTAGAGGGATCAGGTGCTGGGGATGGATCGGGTGCTGCTATGAGTGCTTGATGATTTGATGACAGAGTTGCTCATTTTTTATCATTGTATCACATTTCATGTTGTTTTACTATTGATCAAAACATTAATGTATCACTTTCATGATATTGTATCTTGATATACTGGTGTATTGGATCATTTGATGTTTGAGGAACATTTATATGATGATATACTTCCTTGATTCTCTTGATGAGTTTGTTATGAGATTATCTTTATATGCAGCTATATGATGTTTATGATGCACTTACTTTTGATTATGCTATGGATGCAACGTATCTCAATTATGATATAGATAGATGAATGCATTGATGAATGAATTTTTATGATATGTTTTTTTTTGTTTTGCAATGTATGGATGCAAAGTGTTTTATGGAAATGTTAATATGAATGCCCCTATGTTTTTGATTTTTTAATGTATGCAGTTCTATCCTTAATTATATGTATGCAAATGATGTATGAGTAATGATCTTTTTCTTTTCTCTTTCTTTTTTGATAAATGGATAATGAATAATGATTAATGCTATGCATGAATGCAAAAGATAACCTCACTTTTTAATTGATATTCAAGGAAAAAGACAATTGATTTGAACCCCCCATTTCTTTAATGTTTTAACTAACCAAGATTATTAATACACCCCCTTGTCCTTGGAAAATGACCACAAATAAATGCAATTAATCTAACATGATAATGCAAATAATCTAATATGATAATGCAATGCAATGCAACTAAGTGTCACTAGCTTTTAGCAAAGAAATTCCATAGAGATAAATTTTCATCATTGAGCAATTTGGGACTGGAAAGCAAGTACAACCATCACTGACCACATCATGATGATATGAATACCACTTTTTTATCGCTTTTGGTAACCTCTTTGGAAACTAGTACAACCATCACAAGTTGGATGACCAAACTATGGGAGTATGAATATCGGTTTCAACGGATTCAATGTTTCAAGTGGAGTTTGGTATTAAGATATGGAAGATCTAAATAGCCAAGGTATCCATTTGCGTAAATAAGCAAAGGTTAATCCTTCATCCTATGTGATAGTCCTCAATGGTTCTTTTATGACCATGTCGTTAGATGAATTCACATAAGTTGATGGATCTTCCTAAAAATAGTCATTCAAAGGCAAGAAAATATCATGTCTCTATCATGGCCAATCTAGTCGAAACATCATCAATTAGCTAAAAAGATGTGATAAAAGTCAATTCCATAAAGATTATCAAAAAGAAAGCTTCAAGTGTTTTGCAATGTTTCATGATTTTTAAAAAGAATTTCCAAGTATTCTGATCTTTAAAGTGTTTGTCAATTTTTAATCCCGAATAATAAAGTCAATGAAGGCTCAAGGATCAAGTTGTGGGATCAAATACTTAGGTGTGAACAATGATATCCATCAAAGGTTCAAGAAAATATCTCTCTCTGAAGCTTTGATAATTCTCTCTTTGATATGACCGAATGTAGCACTATTGAATCCATTTGGTACCAAATTTCCAATCCTTTCTTGCCCCCAAGTGATAAATGTGATCGTGTGACAAACTTAGGGCCATAGGAAATGCAATGATGCAACTGAAAGGCTTTATTATGACTATGCACAAATGACAGATGTAATGAAGGTTTACAAGTGAGATGATAGAAATGCAATATGTACACATGTGAATAGGAATGAAAGACTTAAGGGAACAAAAGGTGCTTGATTACCAAGTTTTCACCTTTTGGGTCTTTTTCTCTTTTTTTTCTACCAAGGCGCCTATTGTTAGGTTTTCACCAAGGCACTTTTTTCTTTTTTTTTTCAATTTTTTTTTCTTTTTTTCTTTATTTTCAATTTTTTTTGATATTTTCAAGATCTCTTTGACTATGTACAATAAATATGATGCTCCTTATTTGGTACTCTTAATACTCTTTCATCTACCTCATGTATAGAACCTCTTTAGATGGATGCTATTGATAGGCTCTTGTAGTTCTTCTCCTTCACAATCTGCAAACTTATAAGTTCCCATTCCAAATGAAGAAATAATGATGAACGGACCAAGCCAATTAGCCTCCCATTTTCCTTTCTTTTCTCTTTCAACTTGATTCTTTGGGTTTTCTCTTAACACTAAATATCCTACTTGAAAGACTCTTAGTTTGATATGCTTATTGTAGTTCCTTGAGATTCTATTCTAATATACTTTCAAGTGTTCATAGGCTTCTATTTGGTGTTCTTCTAACAAATCTAATTGTTGAATTCTAGCAACTCTATAGTCATCATCTATTATTAACCCTTGCAATGATACTCGTAAAGATGAGATTTCAACCTCCAATGGTAGAACAACTTTGGATCCATAGACTAATGAAAATGGTGTAGCTCCCATAGGTTTCCGAATGCTAGTTCTATAGGCCCATAATGCCGAGTTAATTTTCACATGCCAATCTCTTCTTGACTTATTTACTGATCTCTTCAAAATTTTGAGGATGTTCTTATTTGTAGCTTCGACTTGTCCATTTCCTTGAGGATAATAAATGGATGAAGAGTGATGTGTGATATGGAATGTACTACAAAGTTCATCCACATCTTTGTTTTTGAATTGCTTTCCATTGTCTATGATTATGGCATGAGGGATACCATATCAGCAAATGATGTGATTGAGTATGAACATGGAAATCTGTTTACCTATAGTGGTGATCAAAGGAGCCGCTTCTACCCACTTAGTGAAATACTTCCTTGCGGTGATGATATACTTGTGCCCATTGGAAGATGGTGGATATATTACGCTGATCAAGTCAAAGCCCCATTGATAGAATGGCCATGGTGTAACAAATGGGTGCAATTCTTGTGCTGGTGCATGTATCATGTCACCATGGTATTGACATTTGTTGCATATTTTGACAAAGTGACAAGCATCTTTCTCTAAGGTTTTCCAAAAGTACCCTAAGCGAAGGATCTTCTTGGCTAGGTTTAATCTACTTGAGTGTGACTCACAAATGCCCTCATGAACCTCACACAAAGATAACTTAGACTCCTCTTCCTCTAGACATCTAAGTAATGTCTCGTCAAGACCCTTGCGATACAATGTTTCAGAAAGGATTATGTAATGGGTTGATTGGTGTATGAAATTTCATTTTTGGGCTCATGATTGGTCTAAAGGTAACACTTGGTCTTTGAGATAGGTATATATAGGGCCATACCAAGGTGAGTCATGTCCATGAAGTAGGGCAACAATTTGGGTTTCAGGAAGGTCAAATGTCAGTTGTGCTAACTCTTCCACCAAGAATTCATACTTCTCATTTTGATCTGGTTTTTGAAGTAAGGAAGCCAAGGTTGCCATTGCATCAACTACTTTGTTCTTCTCTCTTGGAATTTTCTCAAAGGTTATCAAATCAAAGTACTTTTTCCAAGCATCAATCATAGCATTGTATGGCATTAATTTTTCATCTTTGGTATTGTATTCATCATTGACTTGATTGATTATTAGTTGAGAATCTCCATATACTTGTAGCTCGATGATGTTCCATTCTAAAGCCATCTTAATGCCAATGACTAAAGCCTCATATTCTACTATATTGTTTGTGCATGGGAACAAAAGCTTGTAGGACTTGGGAATAGTGTACCCTTGAGGGGTAATGAATAATATGTTGGCCCTGGAACCTCCTTGTGTATATCAGCTGTCAAAGTACAACTTCCATGTCTTTGCTTCTATGTTTACAATTGTGGAATCCAGAAATTCCACTTGAATGGTTTGTGTAGAAGTCAATAGGTTTTTAGCTAAGTGATCTACTATCACTTGTCCTTTTATTGCCTTCCTATCCACATACTCAATGTCAAACTCACTTAATATCATGACCCATTTTGCTATCCTACCCGTTAAGGAAGTTTTGCTTAGCAAATACTTCAGAGGATCAATTTTGGCAATTAGTTTCACCTTGTGCATCAACATATAATGTCTCAATTTTTGGGATGCAAAGACAACCGCTAGACATGCTCTTTCCATGAATGTATAGTTAAGTTTGTATTTGATCAGTGTTCTACTCAAATAGTAGATTTCTCTTTCTTTTCCTTGCTAATCTTCTTGCACCAAAAGAACTCCTAGAGACCTTTCGGTAGCGGATATGTACAACAACAATGGTTTTCCCTTGATTGGTGGCATTGAAATTAGAAAATTTATTAGATAAGTCTTCAATAAAGTGAAGGCTTGGTCACATTCTTCATCCCACATGAAAATAGTATCTTTGTGTAGCAACCTTGTGAATGAATGACATTTTTTGGCCAATTGAGAAATGAACCTTCTTATGGATTGTATCTTGCCTTGTAGAGACCTCATTTGGCTTATGTTCTTTGGAATTTATATATCCATTATTGCTTGTACTTTTTCTGGATCCACTTCAATCCCTATTGCTGAAACTATATAGCCTAACAATTTGCCGGATTGGACACCAAAGGCACATTTTTTTAGATTAAGCCTCACTTTAAATTGTTCCAACCAGGTGAATATCTTTTTTAGAATTTGTAAGTGATCTTCTCTTTTGTGTGACTTTGCCAATATGTCATCCACATAATCTTCTAGAAATGTGTGCATCATGTCATGGAAGATAGTGGTCATTTCCCTTTGATATGTGGCTCCAACATTTTTAAGGCCGAAGGGCATGACGTTCCAACAAAAGGTACCCTAAGGGAATGTAAAGGCTATGTTCTCTTGGTCTTTGGGTGCAATTTTTATCTGATTATATCCACTAAAACCATCCATCAATGAGTACATGGAGTGACCTACTATCAAGTCAACTATTGCATCTATGCTTAGAAGTGGGAAGTTGTCCTTAGGACATGCAAGATTCAAGTCTCTAAAATCTGTGCATACCTGAATGGATTTTTTGTGCTTGGTGACCGGTACAATATTAGATATCCATTCAACATAGGCTATTTATCTTATAAATCCCACCTTCAACAATTTTTCTAATTCCGCTTTGATTAGGAGAGCTACATGCGGGTGCATCTTTCTCAACTTTTGTTTGATGGGCTTAACCCCTGGTTTAACATTCAAATCATGCATAATGAAGTCAGGATCCAATCCAGGCATGTCGGCATAGGACCATGAAAAGTTCACTTGTTGTTCTTGGAAGAACTTGATAAAATCCTTTCTTTTTAAAGGTGTAAGTGATGCGGCCAAGTGTATAAATTTTGGATCCAATTCTATCCCAATGTTGACCTTTTCTATCAGCTCTATGAGAATTGGTGACCTTTCTTCCTCATGTTTAGGTAAGGTATCCAACCTCTCTTCCTTTGGTGCCATAGTTGGGTTTTCACCATAGGAAACATCCTTTATCTTTACTTTTTTCGGTTCTAGTGCTGCCACATACTGGTTTTCATCACTAGAACTTTTCATTTTTAAATTTTTTTAAATTTTTTTCTTTGGATTAAGAGATTGGACCCCCGCTGCTCTCATCATGTTTGATTCAAATTTATTGGTGAAAGAGGGCTCAACCACATTCAAGTATTGGTTCATTGCTTGGTCATTTGGAAAATAGAATAAGTCACTTGGCTCGTTTAGGTTCCAGTCAATAAGTTTGGGATTTATCAAGGATAAGGTTTCATTTGGAATAGTGTCATCAATTGGGTTTATGGACATGACTTCATTGGAGGGTTCGTACATTGTATCATTTAGATCTATAACACAAGCTTCCTCAAGATGGTCCATGGAAGAAGGATCAAAGTCCCCTTCACTTGAGTCCTGAAGGACTTCTATGGGATATAGCATGGGAAATACAACCCGTAGACTAATCCTAATGTTCAAATCATCTTCCTCTAAGGGTTCCCAAAATTCCTCTATCCATGGTCGATTAACAGGTGCTTGTCATATATTGAGTTCTTATATGATGGGCTCTTCACGCCTTAGAGTTTGTTGCCTTAGAAAATTAGCATAAGAATTTATGGTGACAATTTCTTTATCATGGAATGATCCATCAGATAAAGTATCCCTTTCATAATCCCGGGAGTCATCACTATCTACATCAGATTCCAACATGTTCACTTGAGGATATGAATCATGCATTGGGGTGGAGATTTCTCCTTTCTATTGGTAGCCTACCCCTAATCTTTCTTCTTTTTCCCTCCAAGAAGGTTCAATGGGCTCTAGTAAACCTCTATTTCTTTGGCCTAAGGGTCCTCTTCCCTTGTACCCCATTTTTTGGATTATCTCAAATCCTTTCCCATATTGATCGATTTGAATGTTAATGTGTTGGATTCATTCTATGGGAGTACTTGAGGTATCATCTTCATCATGATAAAGCCATTGAAGGACTTCATCTTCTTCTTTGTCAAATGCTGCTTTGTCACTTTCTCTCACGAAGTAAGAGTTATACTTATGAGGGAGATGTTCTTTTGATGGTTTCCCATGTGTTCTTGGAGATGTGGGCAAGTCAAATAGGGAAACAAAATATTCCCCTACTCCTTTGGAACTGATTTTACATTGTTTTTCAAATGTATGCATCATTTCACTCATTTTCTTGTAATGATCTTCTTTAACTTTATCTTTCTCTTCTTTTGTGGGTTTGAAAAGTACTATCTCTGATTTAGGCGGTTGATCTGAATCTTCATTTGGAGTTGGACCCTCATAACTCACTTTTTCCTTTCCTTTAGTTGATGTCGTTGAGCTAGCTTGAGAAGGGTTTGAAGTAGCACTTAATGCTAACATAGGATCATCCATTTTGACATCTTCAATGGTGGCTCTCTAGATAATTCCTTGTCTGTTATGGGGAATAAATAGCTCATGAAGGGGTTTAAGTGCATTACAATATTGGAACAGATTTGAGTCCCCTCCAACTATGATTTCCTCACCCATGTACAAAAATTTTATGCATTGATGATAAGTGGATGGAACCGCTTGCATCTCATGGATCCATGGTCTCCCCAATAATATATTGTAAGTTAGTTTCATATCTAACACTTGGCATTTTGTGTCCTTTTTGACTGGTCCCACTTGAATGGGCAATACAATCATGCCTTTGGAGGCTCTTTCAACTTCATCATAGGTCTTTATGGTGATTCTTTTCATAGGATCAATGCATGACTTGGATAATCCTAGGGATTTGACAAGGCTCAATGTGCAAATGTTAAGACCAGCTCCCCCATCTATGAGAGCTCTTTTAACCCTATGTATTTCAATCAAGACCTTTATATGCAATGGTAGATTTTGGGGATGGGTAATAGACATGTCATCATGGTTTGAAAATGAAAGGCAATGAGGTGCAATGAGGTACACTACCATGTTTTGAAACTTTTCCTCTTCTAAATTAGTAGGAACATTAGTTTCCACCAAAGCTTTCTCTAGAATTTCCTTGTGATTGGGAGATAGTTTCAATAACTCCAAGATAGAGATTTGTGCTAGAGTCTTTTGTAGCTGATCTACCAAACTATATGGTTTTATTACTATAAATGTTTTCTTGATCACAATGTTGGATTGCAGAGGGCCAATAGGTTTAGGATCAACCCCTTGTAGGGTAATCCTTGAAGTCTGCCCCTAGTGATAACATTAGATGTCTCTTTTTGGGACTGTTCTTTGATCACTATAGCATTCACAACATTATCATAGGGTGGTGCAAAATTGATATTATTGCTGCTTTGTTTCTTGCCATTGGATGATTCACCTTCTTCATGTTTATAAAAGGGTTGTTTGAAAGCTATGTGGTCTTCATTACTTTGAGGTCCTTCAATGGTGATCATACCACTATCAATCAAGTCTTGCACCACATTCTTTAGCTGCAAGTAATCATTTGTCGTGTGCCCTCGAATTCTATGGTATTCACAATGGCTATTTTCACTCCACCAGCTGGGCTTGTGCTATGGCTCATAAGGTTGAATGCTAGGTAAAGTAATGATGTTGTTAGCCATGAGGGTCTTAAATTCTTTTTAGAGAGGTTCACCCAAAGGTGTGAAGTTCCTCTTTGGAGTTGGTACCAATAATTTATCAAATTTGTTACTCGTTTGATTGTTTCCTTGATTGCCACTATTAGCATTGTTGTTGAAAGGTGCCTTGGAGGCCTGATTTGCATTGTTCACCTGATTAGGTGTTCTTGTGAGAGCAAATGGAGTCACCTTTAAATTACTAGAATCAACAACACCATCATTGACTACTCCCTTATTGTTTTTCTTCAATCCAAATAGATTATAGCTATTGGACCAATTCTTATTCTGATTATTATTATTATTGGAGTTATTGTTGTTGGAGTTATTCTTATTATCTTTATACAATTTAAACTCTCCACTCTTAACCAACACTTCTTCCGTGGTTACTTCATTTTTGATAAGATCTTGGAAGGTCTTGGGACATTGCATTATCAATCGGTAGTTCATCTCATTTCTCAGGCTATTGATGAAGATATCCATCTTCTCCTTTTTGGGTACACTCCTAGGATACCTAGCAAATTCCATCCTCCATCTTTGTAAGAAAATGAGGAATGCTTCTCCATCCTTTTGTTTTCTATTACATAACATTATCATTGTGACCTCATGCTTGATGTTGTATGAGTAATGTGCCACAAATTTTGAAGCTAGTTCTTCAAATGTTTTGATGTCAGATGGTAGTTTAGAAAACCACTCCATGGACATACCTCCTAAACTTCTTGGGAATAGTCTCATTAAATAAGTGGTATCATGCATGAACTCCAAGCTCAATGCACAAAATTCTTGTAGGTGATCTTGAGGATCTGATGTTCCTTCATATTTATCATACTTGGGAAACACTACATTGATCGGGAATGGTACCATGACTAGACTTTTATCAAATAGAAATGGACACAATGCTTTGATAGAAAATGGTTTAGGAGCTCTACTTTGCTTGATTGTATCTAGTTGCATTTGAAATATCTTAAATTGCTTGTTCATGATGTCAATGTGATGCAGTGCAAGGTAGGAGAATCCCCGATGGAGATGTCCTAGCCCCCAGCAAATAACCACCCAATAGAATATAATAACAATACAAAGATTTAGATCCACACAATGCCAAACTCATAATAGAATTATCATATTTTCATCCAACATGCCCGGCTGTAAGGCCTTCCGGGTTACGGCCAAATACAATGCAATTTCAATAGAAACTCCATAATATCTCACAAGATCCAAACCAAACCATAGCTAGCCCAGATCCACACACTAGTAGGAACACCCAAGGAAGATCTAAACTTGTGCTCGCAAGCCCACCAAGCAATCTCCTTGTTTCCCAAGCCGCAACTACTAGCTCTCCTCAAAACTCACTCCACATCCACCTCCTCTTCTCCCAAGTGGATGAATGATTGCCTAAAGACTTCCCCCACAACCTCTACTTATACCAATCTAAGCCACAGGTCGGCCCTGAACATAAATTAAATACAAATACCGAAATTAAATGCCACAAGTCGGCCAACAACAATAATTAAATTCTTAAAATTGATGTCTTAGTAAAATCATGATATCTCCTAGCTCCGGATGAATTAGAACTTGTGCTTTGAACTGTAGGTAGAAATATAGGCCCTCTTCAATCCCTGAAATTTTCATCCTCTAACTCTTTGTGGAAAATTACTTATATGACCTGAAATAGGCACCAAATTCCTAAGCAAGGCCGAGCTCCCCTAGGCCATGCTGAGCAACCAAGACCATGCCAAGTTCCATTAAATACATCAAAACCAATTACCCAAGACCCAAGTAGGTTCATCCAACTCTACCAAACTCCTCACATATGAAAATAAGTCCACACAACTCCATCAAATCTCCCAAACATGTAGGATAGCCAACTACCCTGGGATGCTCCTGCATCAGACTCCCCAGGTGCGAAAAGAAGTATGCCTCATACTTTGATGCTAGATGAAATATTTGCAACCATCTTCATCTTCACCAAAGGCTTCCACTCCAATAGGGACAATATAACCAACATGCAAATCATCCAAATCCGCATCCATCTGTTAACCACTAGAATCTCAACCATCCAATCAACATGCTCACTCCCAAGAACAAACTGAACATAGTGCCTCACCAATATTCTCTGTAGCGAATCACTACCAAAAACAACAATATCCTCAAACATGAAATCCATGTCACCAACATGTAAGCTCAAATCCATAATAGGAGCAACATGTAAATCCTCAACCATGTCAACCACCAACAGGTTCACATTAGGAACATACAGATCCGTAGTATCATGTAGATCCTCAACCACATCAATAACTAGTGAATCCACACCAGAAACATCCATATCAAAAACATCCATATCACCAACATATGGATCATCACCCTTATCAAACTAATTATCCATGACCAAGTGCTCCACAATTTCCATGTCAGACTCAACCAACTGATCATGAAAACCAACCTCAATCACAACATCAACAAGGTTAGGAAGCTCCATAGAAACATCCACAAGTTTCTCTGTAGGTTCCACATCAACCTCCACACACTGATCAACAAAACCAACTTCCATCTTGACCTTGCTATGCCCTCTTCTCTCTCGAACAAGTCTTCTAACGGGCTAGACAACTCGCTTCCTGATCGATAGACTCCAGCTCCACAGTTTCAAGATCTCTCAAACTCTCTTATGAAATTTATCCAGAGATGGATCACTCTCAACCATCCTTACCTTAACTTGATTAGTCAATCTAGCTTCCAACCGAGCAAAAGTCTTTGAAATATTCTTCTCCACTACATCATGGAGTTTTGCAATCATCTTAGGGTCCAATCTTCTTAGAGCCATCTTCCAAGATCTTCACAAACCCTCTGTAGAAAATCACCAACTAGATCCAACCTTCAACTAGGTCCTAGTGAAAACTGCCTCACATTCGACACTCTGTCCACACACTCAGGAACAACCTTCACTCTGAAAAACTCCACCCAAGGTCCTAGTGTAAACTGCCTCACATTCGACGCTCTATCCACACACTCAGGAACAACTATGCTCTGATACCACTTGATGAAATGCAAGGTAGGAGAATCCCCGATGGAGATGTCCTAGCCCCTAGAAAATAACCACACAATAGAATACAATAACAATACAGAGATATAGATCCACACAATGCCAATACTCATAATAGAATCATCATATTTTCATCCAACATGCCCAGCTGTAAGGCCTTCCGGGTTATGGCCAAATACAATGCAATTACAATAGAAACTCCACAAGATCTCACAAGATCCAAACCAAAACCCTAGCTAGCCCAGATCCACACACTGGTAGGAACCCCCAAGGAAGATCTAAACTTGTGCTCGCAAGCCCACCAAGCAAGCTCCTTGTTTCCCAAGCCGCAGCTACTAGCTCTCCTCAAAACTCACTCCACATCCACCTCCTCTTCTCCCAAGTGGATGAATGATTGCCTAAAGACTTCCCCCATAACCTCTACTTATACCAATCTAAGCCATAGGTTGGCCCTAAACATAAATTAAATACAAATACCGAAATTAAATGCCACAAGTCAGCCAACAACAACAATTAAATTCCCAAAATTGATGTCTTAGTAAAATCATGATATCTCCTAGCTTTGGATGAATTAAAACTTGTGCTTCAAACCGTAGGTAGAAATATAGGCCCTCTTCAATCCTTGAAATTTTCAGCCTCTAACTCTTTGTGGAAAATTACTTATATGACCTAAAATAGGCACCAAATTCCTAAGCAAGGCCGAGCTCCCCTAGGCCATGTTGAGCAACCAAGACCATGCCAAGTTCCATTAAATACATCAAAACCAATTACCCAAGACCCAAGTAGGTTTATCAAACTCTAAAAAACCCCTCACATATGAAAATAAGTCCACACGACTCCATCAAATCTCCCAAACATGCAGGATAGCCAACTACCCTGGGATGCTCTTGCATCACAATGAGACTCTCTTCAACTTTTGGTAGTCTAAGTTGATTAATGTCATAGTCATAAGGAAGCTTAAGACCTGCCTGAGCTAGGTCTAGAAAGTACTTTTCTTTATCTCTTGACATTTCTTTTTCCACAAGTTTTATGAAATAGGGGTACTGAATGGGTTCATCAACTTTGTCATCAGTTTCATCATCGACAGTTGGTTTGGCATTAGTTCTATGGTTAGTGGTATCAATCCCTTGAGTGTTTTGATCCATCCCTCCACTATTGGTATTACCCTGATTATTTGGGTCAATACCTCCATTATTTGGATCACCTTGATTGTTTGGATCGATGCCACTATTTCTATTATTACCCAAGCCACTGTAGTACATCATGTTGTCTTCCACTTCTTGAATGGGTGATTTTTGGGGTACTCTTGGGGTGGTAGAAGTGTCACATGGGTAAGGAAGCTCTTGTCTCAAATAAGTCCCATCTGCTTGCAAGGTTTGCTTGACGTAGTATGATCTAGTAAAAGTAGGCATGAACAAACCACTTGGAAAATAAGATTCGATCATGCTCGTGGTCAAATCCTTGTGAAATTTTCAAAAATTGTGTAGAACCAGGATTTACGACTAGGCTAGATGTTGGAATAGTAAGAACACATAAAAGGGTATCTGAATATGTGATCAAAATTTTTTGAACTCCTTGGTAAGTAATCACTATTTTCCCTTTTATGTTTCTGGGCATCACTTGCCTGAGTGTAGGCGTGACTTAAAATATGGTACGTGTTGACTGGAATTAAGTTAGGTGGCACACTGCAGGTGTGTAGGCGACACTTTACTGTTGATAGGCATTTTTCTAGTTTTTATAGGCGTCACTTAGTATGTCTTAGGTGTGACTTCACAATTGATATGCGTTTCCTTAATAGTCACAGGCATGACTTTACTGCTGGCAGGTGGTATTTCTTTGTGCACAGGCGACACTTTGCAAACTAGGTTGTAAATTTTTTGAATTTTTTAAACGTTGTAAGATTAGGTCTGTGAAATTTTCTTGTTTGAAAATGGAAGACAATCGCAATACACACATCAATTTTTTATCATGTCCCTCAAACACACTAAAGTGTATATTCTTGATCGTTTCCACAAGTATTGCACAAGAAAGAATTCCAAGCAGTCTACCTATAGTCAAATTTGGCTTTTTAACATTTTGGCTCTATGAGGTAGTTTGCTACTTATTAGGTTTTTATTGAACAATTCCGTTCTAAACTATGCCAATTTCTTATACCCACTTGCGGGCTTCCCACATGCACAAAAGCATGATTTGGCGCAATCTGTGAGGACTACTAGAGGAAGTGAAGAAACTTGTACATAATCTAGCCACTTCCCTTTTAAGGAAAAGTGTATTTTTATTAGAGTGGGTTGGATATTACCGTGACAAAGGCAATTGTCTCCCACTTGGGTCATTCCCTCTCACCGGCCTCATTAAGGCAATTTCTCAGGAGGCAGACCCTCTAGTGTTCTAGCATGTTCATGTTTAAAACAAGGAAATGGAGTTAAGAACAAATTTTTGGGAATTTGGTTCACCAAAAGGTGAAGAGCATATCCCTAACTTTTCCTTAATTTCCCCAACACAATTAGCAATGTTCAATTTCTTTCACCCACTAACTATAGGGATTTGAGTATTTCTACTCTCCTCCACAAACAAAGGGGCTTTGATTTTTATGTGTTTAATTCCTCAACCTTTCTTATTAATCAAAAAGTTCAACACCTTTGGCATTTTGATTCACTAGAAGAAGTGAAGAGCATAGGACTAAATGCTAAACTTTCCAAACAAAGAGAGGCTATCTGTAATTACTAGATTTTGGAAATGCTTCAATGCCACAATCTAAGGGAAAATATTGACTAGTTTTAAGGCTTACCTCTCCTTGTAGCTAGCATAAGCTAGGGGCATTTTTGAGTGATTTTATCATTTTTCACCTTACCTTGGCAATAGCTTTCCTTTCCAAATGAGCTTGTCCACCAACAAGTTAGTCAACACAAATAATCATAATGAGGGAAACCAAATCAAATTTGAAGAAGCAAACTTTTATGTTGAATCTTAAAACCTTATTCGCAAATTTTGATGAAAACTTGAACTAAGGAGAGAAAATCCAATTGAGAGATACAAATTTATTTTTGTAAGCTTCTACAATTTTGAGATAATTCTAATATACCTTATTTTCTTCTTCTTGTGACTCCTCAAGAACTGCTTTGATGTGTGCAACATTTTCCTTCTTGATCTTCCTAGCCAAAGCCTTGCTTTCTTGGTGAACCTGCTTTCTGGCTTTTGAACTTTTTTGTGCCTGCTCATTTATAGTAAAAACATATAGATAGAGAGTAAGATAATTAAATTTATCAATCTGACAGTAAATTAAAACAATAGACAGTAGGCGTCATTGTCCAGCTAATATGCGTAATTAAACTGTTAACAGGCGTAACTTTAACATTAACGAGTGTCACTTTCTAGTGGCTCAAGCATTATTTAAAGTTACTCAAGCGTGACAATTTATTTACTAAGCATAAAAATTAATGTAAACTGCATAAGGTAAGCTATTAGAAGCAGCAATTCACAAAAATTAAGCATCGGTTAGAAGATACTAGGCGTGACTGTTTGTGTAAATTGCATCGTAAAGGCTATGACAGGCGGTAGAAGTCAGCTAACACGCAAAACTTCTCTAGTTGCAGGCATTGCTTTGCAGTCCCAAGCATGACAATTTATCTCTCAAGTGCAACTATTTATCTAGCAGGTGTTAGAAAACTGCTATGAAGTGGCAGAACAGTAGGCATAGGTGTCAGTTAATGCTTTATACGCATCATTTTACCTATTTTTTGCAAAAATTTCATGTAAAAGTGAAGATACAACACACAAAAAAAAGGATTGAAACATTAGAAATGAGGCTTAGAGCCCCACGGTGGGTGCCATTTGTGTGTGTATGCTAAAAACCTTCATGAAATTAGGATATTTAACTAACAACTCAAAGCAAATGCAATACAAATTTAACTAGGAAGTGAAACTAAAATCCATGACATCTCATGGTTCTGTAATTAGATGTGGTAAGTGAAGCTCTCAGCTCAATCTCCACTAGTGACACTTCTAACATGAGAAAATATGATGCTACAATGATTAATCTAGCTTACTAACTCTCAAATTGATACAAAGATAATTCAAATGCTCTCAAATGCTCTTGATAGTTATGAAATTGTCTATAATAAGGATGCTTTGCAAATGAATTTCTAAGATGATTATTGCTCTCAAAATGCCTCTCATTTATAGTAAATTCCCAAGGGTAGGGGGTAGAGTGAATTAACCATGATTTACCTTTGGTTGAGTCAAAAACTTTGCAATATTCATAAATGGGGGGCAATTTAAATGTTTGTCTCAAAGCTTTGGACAAAAGGACAAAATTGAGTGGATGAGATTGAAAGGTTGAAATGAGTGATTGAGATTCATCCTTTTTGAGTGATTTGTGACTTTTTGTCCTCAATTCTCATTGGTTGCTCAACTTTGTTGGAAGATATTAGGATTAAAAATTCAATTAATTAATTAAATTTAGCCATGTAAGGAATAGGTTCATTTTCATTTTTGATTTAACAACTATACAATTAATTGATTAAAATCAATTATGTAGTGCTTTTCACCCCTTTAAGATTTGATTTAATTATTTAATGTCATCATTTAATTTTTCCTTTGATTTAATTGATTTTGTCCAATTTGATTTAATAAATGTCCATTTAAATTGATTTGATCCTTTTTGATGAGAATTAGTGCATTTTGATTATTTTGAGCCATTTTGATGATTTAAAGCACTTGCCCATTTTTGAGTGTCTACAAATACTGGTGCCATTACTTCAAATGCTGGTGTGTTCTCTTGCTTATGCTGGTGCCTTTGACTAGACTCGAAACCTCCTCAATTTACTTCATGCTACAGACAACATCCTTCATGGAGGCTCATGCAGGTTCTATGTTGAATGCATATGGGGAGGGAAAAAGTGGCAGAAAGATGCCATGTATGTAGCACCTCCCACAACCTACGTAGACTCCTTCCAACTTGCAGATAGCATCAAACAAAGGGCATATGCTTTATGCTGAAGACCACCCACACAAAACCTCATGCAAGTTGCCTCATTCTTTTTGTTTTTTGGGCCTGTTAATATGCTATAAAACACACAAGCAACCCCAAGGAGAAACCCTATGCAAACTCTTAAGAAGGCTGTGTAAGACCATAGAGTCTACACAACACCTCCTCCACACTTGGTGCACCCAACTTGGCCCTTACGTGACAAAGGAGAAAATAAACTTTTGGATATCAAAATCTCCTTCAAGAGATCACGTACAACAACATATTTGTTGAATATTGATGTTACTATGAAGTGATAGATCGGTTTCCCATCTGAATTTTATCAAAATCACTTTTGGAATTAATTCCATTGTCCTCATACTTACTTTGATATTACCAATCCTCTTCACTGATTCAAATCCCCCCTTTTTAAAATGTATTACTTCTCTTGTTCTCAATCACAAAATACTCTTCAAAGAAGAAATAACTCTATGATTGTTATGGTTGTGAGATCCAGAACCTTTACCTTGATCTACCGCAATGGGTTTCAAATCTATGAGAATTCAACCATTTGATCATAATGTGCCAATTATAAATTTTAAAGAATACTGCAATGTTATGCCAAATCCCAACTGGTTCATCCACTTCTTGTAGCCTTTAATAATATCGATGAAGCAGGTCAGGCCCCAAGTGGGTCCGGCCTAAATTTTTTTTGATTTCAAACACCCGAACCTCAAACACAACCAAAACGACTGGCATCTGCAACTGGATCCATTTTGGACAACTGAAAACTTTAAAAGGTTTCAATTTCTATTACTTTGCCAATCGACAAATTTGAATAAAATGCCTCCAGTTGCGCTATTAAATCACTGATGAAAATTAATCCCTGGAAGCTGAAAGTTGGCAAGTACAAAATTTGTACTATAGATAAACATCTTGTCAAAGGGATTCACCTAAAGATGAACATGGCCAGAGATTTTAAAACTTGAAAATGCTTGTTCAGAATTGTCGGCAAGCACAAACCGAAATCATTGTAAACTACCTCGAAAGGAGATGAATTAAAAATATCAAACGATGAGTTGAGGGCACACCATCTATTGTGGTAGAAAATTCATAAGCAAGGAATGAAACAAAACAACCCTCAACTAGAGACAAGCATCCACCAAAAATCTACAAATTTCAGAAAATGGCTTCTTTGCACAGTTATTCTATCCGCACTTTTCATCATTATTGAACACCTATTGTCTGATTTTGTAATCACATCAAATGGAACCTTCATAGTTTGAAACCCTAGGTAAATGATCTCTATTATATTTATAAATCAAGGTTGTAATCAGATTTTTAGAAAGATAAACCAATCATCCAGAAATAAACTTCAAAGTCGGCCACTTGGAACATCCTGAACTGAAACATAGTGAAACTATAGAAGTTGCATCTGGAATTGTCTGAGGAAATGGATCAAACGATTGGTCATGATCTAAAAATTATCAAGGGGATTCAATTCCATGTCTAAATTATGAATCAAACTTTAATTCCTCTTGAACATCGATGGGGCACAAGTTACACGACCTCAAAGTAGGCAACTTCAAAACTGCATTCCCATATTCAGGAAAACTGGATAAAATGCAATAAGAAGCCTGGTAAACTGATCATACAAACCCTTAGGAATCTGAAAATGAGCATGGAGACACAATCTCATACCTAAAATATGATGCAATATTCCTTTCATCATGACTATCATCCAGGCGTTAGATACAAACCCTCAAAGTAGGCCATTTAGTTAAAACTGAACAGGATGTAAAGTGCTGATTTGTAGAATGCCCTTCAAATGGGTACCTTCAAAACTTGTCTGAACTGAATTCTGGAAGTTGTAGCCAATTTCATATACCAAATGAAATGTGAGGAACACATGTCCCAAGCACCATCTTATGAAAATAAATAGGCCTATCTTTGTATGCACTTGAACTAGGGTATTTAGAAATGATCTTTTGAAAGGCACAAACCTTTCCTTAGGAAAATTTTCTGACTATGGGCTCAAAACTATATGGATTTTTTAAAGTACCAACAGTGGCTCTGATTGGGGATGCGTGCCCCTTGTGGGCATGCAGAGAATTCATGAATCTTTGGTACAACAGACCACTCAAAAATGAAAATCGACTTCTTTCTCTCTTTGAAAAATAGGGAACCTTACTGAAGGAAACAAACCACACAACTAAAAGAAAGCAATTGCACAATATATACATCAGTTGCAAAGGATCAAAGCCTCAAAACTAAAATAATTGTTTACCTTTGTCAAACAAATGATTTTCATCCATATATGAGACCAGCCACTTAAAAATATCATGACTAACATGCTGCCTACATATGTGGACATTCATGGGCTGAAAAATAATTCTATATTTGTTATAGCCCACATTCTTCCAGTCACCATCACTATTATTCTCACATTCCAAGAAATATGGAAGGTCTTTTATCTCATCTTGAGGACTAGAAATATAAAATTGATCTAGTAATGCATCAAAATATAAATTGTAATGATCCATATGTATTACTACGAACTCACCTGGCTGGGAATGAACTAAATCCTTAGTTTTATCTTTATGGGATACTTCAGCCACTGAGCAACTTGGATCCTCAATAATATCTCCATGAATCAGATCATGAACCAAGTACAAATTCTCTTCACTAACATTGTAACAGAAGGATGACTGAACCATACCATCATTTTTATCAATAAATTTGTTTTCCTCAACACTGTCACAATCACTATCAAATTCATCAAAAGAAGAAAGAAAGAATGAACAAGAAACTTGTTCATTACCAGAATCTGAATGACAAGGCAAAACATTGTCATGGTCTTCTTTATCTTCTTTTGAGTCACAACATGAGGGGATTTCATGCAAACATGAATCATTATTTTCATCATTTTGAACACATGCCTCATTATCAGTGTCAAAACATATATCAACTGGATATTGCAAAGTAGAATCCACATTGGAGGCATACCTCTGAAAATCAACAGCCAAGAATGCTGAAATTTCTTCACTACTTAGTGGATATCAAACTTCATGTTCATTCTTTTTGGCCTCATGCTTGATGCTGCAAACTTCTTCCCTTTTTTGAACAAGGGCTGCAAACTATTGGCTCATATCATTTTGTGCAAAGCCATCACTACAATAACTTTCATTTGCATCATATCTATCCTTTTGTTGTTTGCACAAATCTTTCTTATACTGAGACAAGAAAGTTGATCTCTTATGTTGATAGAAAGAAAGGTCTACAAACTTAATGGAAACACTATTAACTGTAGAATCTTCTTTATCATCTTGACATCCATTGAATTCACTATCAGCATCATAATCAGCATCATTATCACAAAAGGAAACAACATCATATTTTTTATTCGCATAGAGCTGCTCACAAGGAAACCTTACTGTCATATCCCCATAATATGATTTTGTATCTGCAACCAGTCCATGATCATCACAAGAACTCATAACCTGATCATTCTCATCAAAGGATTCACACTCATAAATCCTTTGCAATATTTTCAATACCAAAACAAAAATCAACAGGGTATAACATTTGCTGACCAAATAGATGTGTACACTTATTATATTCAGTTGTCAACAAATCAGAGATCTCATCACTACTGAGAGAAGGAGAACTTGACTCATCTATGTGCATCACATCTTTATGACCATAAGCACTTGCACAATTTATATCACAATCCTCATCATTTTTATTACCAGAAGAACATACACCTTTACTTGGTATAGAATCATAATCAATGTAACTTTTGGGATCATTAGAATTGCATTCCTGAATACTTTCATGAATTGTTTCACACAAATTCAGAAGCAACTCATCCTCAATATCTTCATCAAAATATTCACTTAAGAAACTTTCACTTTCAAATTCAGACATCTTTGAACAAGTCGAAGACCTTGTATACAATGATTCTGATTTCTGATTACTACTATAATCTGAAAGCTCTTCTGTCATGGCTTCATAATTCTGAGAAACATTTTCAGCATTAAACATGGGCTGCTCTGGAATATTATTTGTATTATTTTCTTGTTGATGATCCTTTAGTAACTTATTCCATTCATTATCATCAACAAACTCTTTTAAGAACAACCATTTGAAATCAGTCAATGAGGGGATGCATTTTGGGGGTAAAATCAAGTACCAATCAGCTGCAACCCCTTTGAGGGATCTCCTAAAAAACATCATGCTAACATCTTCATCATAAATCTTATATTTCACAACAAATCTAAAGAATGCTAGGAGATGCTCTAATGTTAAATCTGACTAATCATCAAAGAATGGGATTAAATCAATGAGCTCACTAGGGAAAGAATTGGGGAATCCCAGAACATGAGCACAATTTAAAACTCTATCCAACTTGATAAAACAGCCTTCTAGGCTGGATCATTTCTTGGTTATCCATTTGATTTGAAACAAGATGGGAATCGTTCATCTTGTTCTATCTTTACAAGAGGGAAACCAAACCATTTAAACCTTTATGACAACATTCAATGTTTCATGACAAGATATTCAACATGGAAACATGAAACTATCCTGATTATTCTCTTCCCTTCTTACTAGTATTGAAACACTCGATAGGGAACAAAATACTTTACAACTTGATCTTACGGAAATACACACAAAGATCAAAATACCTGGAAGTGTTGAAGTTGAAACTCAACTTACTGAATGGAAATCCTCTAAATCTGAAGCTTGCTTTGTTGAAACAATTGTAGAGTCACCACCTCCTTGAAGAGGAAAAACACCTTAACCACTGAAAACTCTTTCTGTATCTCTTTCCATCAACACAACAAACTTAAACAAGGTATAGAAACTATTGATCATGACTAAAAATATATCATTATATGCACTGATCAAACAAAGAACTCAGAGTCACCACTCACAACTGGGTAAGATTATTTGAAACTTTTAAAATTGACTCTTATACAATGGAAACCATTGGATAAATGAAATAAGCAGGCCAAGAGTCCAACTCAACTTGGAACCTGCATTATTTTAGCTTCACTTAACATATCCCCAGTGGAGTCGCCATTTTGTTAGTTCCTAAAATAGATTTTACACTCCATGAGACACCAATATACCTAAGACTGATTTTGGGAATGGTCAGTTCCAAATATGGGGAAATCTGTAGGTAACTGGAACAACTATAGGGACAAGACTACCCTCTTCACTTTTGGCTCTGCAGAACCAAGGCGGGTGCACCTAATCCAGTAAATGAAACACTCTTTACAATACCAAGACTGGATTTGAACAAAGCAGATAATAGCAAGAAAGTACTAAATGATAAGTAGTCATTCATTGAATCTCCATTGCTATGATGAAATTGATACTCAAATACATAAAACTGAAAGGGTAGAAAGGATAGAAAGGATTTTAATTTGATTTCTTGCAGAATGTAAACAACCATGCCAAACTTGCATCACTACAGGATATACTAATTTATGACCAGTGCCTTGTCCATTGGGTAATATATCTAAGACAAATATAGAATACAAGAACAAAGATTCCAAGCCATAAACACAATAAACCAGATTCATACACTGCTTATAAAACATCCTTCATGTTGAACCAAATGAATCTATGCTTCATTCAGAGAACTTTAACCTGATCCTAGATCAAGGCTGAGAAATAAATATATACACAAGTAAACCCTGTGCAAGGAGTTAGAAAACCCAAGGCTCAAGAAGCACAACAAAAGGAGAGACCTGAAAATTGAAAACTGCATTAGGTATGAGGACTCAAGTTCCTGTATTATAAACTATTCTAGAATACAATACTCAGACAATATGCAAAAGATTTTGAAGGTTTTTCCCCTCTACTGATACAACTAGCAAAAACATATTATAATATGGACTGAGGATACACACTTAGCTTTTCAGCTTCCTGTGTCAAGAATTTTCTAGCCAACACCTTCTAAATGATCATAAAATTCCTTTTATAGAGACAAGGATACAATAAGAAAAAGAATCATTTAGGTAAAAAACCCAAAACCTAACCAACAATCCCAAGGCTTGCAAGAGAATGAAATCTGATCTGATTGTACCTCTGCAAGATATTCCCAGGAACAAGCTACCTCTTCTGAAAAGGATCAAATCAATAGTTAATGCACTTGGGGATAATCAACAAGTCTGATTTCATCCATGAATCAAAACAAAATATCTTCAAAGAAACCAAGTTGCAAGAAATCAAATCACTGCCCCTTTGCCTGAATCTTCAAATTAGTCATGTCTGGAATGAAATGTCTTTACCAAATTCTGATCTTGGATACAACAGTCAATACTGCTTCTACCAACTTGGTCAAATCTAATTTTAACCACCACTATTGTATTCCTGGTCTTGTGTCATTTTTGAAAACATATAATATGCCCATATTCTAATAAAAATGTAGCCTCCAGACATTATTTCCATGAATAGCCTGCATCATTTAAATTTTTCAATTTATTTCAATAGTTGGACTATATAATTCGGATTTTAATTTTTGCTGCAGACTTTAATTTCAAGGTGGGCCCCATGTTCCATGTGGCACCATTTGAATGGATCGACTGACCACCTCATTATCTTGCCACATGGCAGCACATCGCTGCCCTGCAACCATATCCATCGTGCATCTTTCTCTTTCTAGGGTAATGAAAATTGTTAGATCTGGGCACACATCTCGAGGTACTTGACCTACAAATTCATATTATGTCAAAATTACATTTCCTTCATGTGGGGCCTGCTGCTGAATAATCATCCTCGTCACCTGCCAACTAAGCACCAGCTAGACACCTTGGTTCTCATGCGCATGTGAGCAGCCTTCCAACTGGGCATCCTCATTTGGACTCTTTCATACTGTGTGAATTGGCTTATAAATTTCTTAGTCTTCCTTCCCACCGTCAATGTGGGATAAATATCCCTTTATATAATATGATTTTCATTCAAAAATTCTTCCTTGTAATGCATGCCCAACTGGGTCCACCAAATCCACATGGCTTTCCACATAAAGCCCTTCTCATCTTACTTTACTTCATTCTTGAGCAGTGTTTCTTTTAATACTTTATTATTATGCAACAACGTGAATGTGGGATATATCCTCCCAACCAACATTTTACTTTAACCGCCATCACCATGTTTGAGCACACACATTTTTTCCTAAGTGCCTGCAGGCACTAAGCAGAAAAAAGAGCTCACACAACATCCAAAAGAACTCATGCAATGCTCTGGAAAACTCATGCAATGCTCTTTCCTTATGCTGGCATTTTATTTTACAAATACTAGTGCCATTACTTCAAATGCTAGTGTTCTCTCTTGCTTATGCTGGAGTCTTTGACTGGACTGGCAACCTCCTCAATTTACTTCATGCTGTAGACAACATCCTTCCTGGAGGCTCACACAGGTTCTAGTTTGAATGCGTATGGGGAGGGAAAGAGTGGTAGCAAGATGCCATGTATGTAGCA
Organism: Chamaecyparis obtusa; assembly: GCA_027943335.1. Lineage (NCBI taxonomy): Eukaryota > Viridiplantae > Streptophyta > Pinopsida > Cupressales > Cupressaceae > Chamaecyparis > Chamaecyparis obtusa. The sequence continues at coordinate 210,742 of BSBK01008974.1, read as the reverse complement.
CCTCCCACAACCTACGTAGACTCCTTCCAACCTGTAGATAGCATCAAATAGAGGGCATATGCTTTATGCTGAAGACCACCCACACAAAACTTCACTCAAGTTGCCTCATTCTTTTTGTTTTTTAGGCCTGTTAATATGCTATAAAACACACAAGGAACCCCAAGGAGAAACCCTATGCAAAGTATCAATAAGGTTGTGTAAGACCATAGAGTCTACGCAACACCTCCTCCACACTTGGTGCATCCAACTTGGCTCTTACGCAGCAAAGGAGAAGACAAACTTTTGGATATCAAAATCTTCTTCAAGAGATCACATACAATAGCATATTTGTTGAATATTGATGTTCCTATGAAGTGATAGATTGGTTTCCCATCTAAATTTTATCAACATCACTTTTGGAATTAATTCCTTTGTCCTCATACTTACTTTGATATTCCCAATCCTCTTTACTAATTCAAATCCCCCATTTTAAAAATGTATTACTTCTCTTGTTCTTGATCACAAAATACTCTTCAAAATAGAAATAAATCTATGGTTGTTATGGTTGTGAGATCCAGAACCTTTACCTTGATCTGCCGCAATGGGTTTCTAATCTATGAGAATTCAACCATTTGATCATAATGTGCCAATTACAAAGTTTAAAGAATATTGCAATGTTATGCCAAATCCCAACTGGCTCATCCACTTCTTGCAACCTTTAATAATATCGATGAAGCAAGTCGGGCCCCAAGTGGGTCCAGCCTAAAAAAAATTTGATTTCAAACACCCAAACCTCAAACACAACCAAAATGACTGGCGTCTGCAACCGGATCCATTCTGGACAACCAAAAACTTTAAAAGGTTTCAATTTCTATTACTTTGCCAGTCGGCAAATTTGAATAAAATGCCTCCAGTTGTGCTATTAAATCACTGATGAAAATTAATCCCTGGAAGCTAAAAGTTGGTGAGTACAAAATTTTTACTACAGATAAATATTCTATCAAAGGGATTTGCCTAAAGATGAATAATGCCAGAGATTTTAAAACTTGAAAATGCTCGTTCAGAATTGTCGGCAAGCACAAATTGAAATCACTATAAATTGCCTCGGAAGATGAATTCAAAATATCAAACGATGAGTTGAGGGCACACCATCTGTTGTGGTAGAAAATTCATATGCAAGGAATGAAACAAAACAACCCTCAACTAGAGACAAGGAGCCGCCAAAAAGCTATGAATTTTGAAAAATGGCTACTTTGCACAGTTATTCTATCCGCACTTTTCATCATTATTGAACACCTTTTGTCTGATTTTGTAATCACGTGAAACAAAAATTCATAGTTTGAAACCTTGGGTAAATGATCTCTATCATATGAATAAAACAAGGTTGTAATCAGATTTTCAGAAAGATAAACCAATCATCCAGAAATAAACTTCAAAGTTGGCCACTTGGAACATCCTGAACTGAAACATAGTGAAACTGTAGAAGTTGCACCTGGAATTGTCTGAGGAAATGGGTCAAACGGATTGGTCATGATCTGAAACTTATCAGGGGGAGTCACTTCCATGTCTACATTATGAATCAAAATTTAATTCCTCCTGACCATTGACGGGGCACAAGTTACATGACCTCAAAGTAGGCAACTTCAAAACTGCATTCCCACATTCAGGAAAATTGAATAAAATGCAATAAGAAGAAGCCTGGTAAAATGATCATACAAACCCTTAGGAATCTGAAAATGGGCATGGAGACACACTCTTTTGCCTAAAATATGATGTAATATTCCTTTCATCATGACTATAATCTAGGCATCAGATACAAACCCTCAAAGTAGGCCATTTAGTTAAAACTGAACAGGATGTAAAGTGCAGATTTGTAGAATGCCCTTCAAATGGGTACCTTCAAAACTTGTCCGAACTGAATTCTGGAAGTTGTAACCAATTGCATATACAAAATGAAATGGGAGGAACATAGGTTTGAAGCACCATCTTATGAAAATCAACAGGCCTATCTTTGTATGCACTTGAACTAGGGTCTTTAGAAATGATCTTTTGAAAGGCACAAACCTTTCCTTAGGAAAATTTTCTAACTATGGGCTCAAAACTATATGGATTTTTTAGAGTACCAACATGTCCCTGGGTTGAAAATTTAAATATACTTCATGATAGGGAAAATAATACTTAGTTTGAATACACTATTCCTAGGAGAGGCTTAGGCATGATTATTATTACCTATTATGGGGTTGTTCATTTTTGGCATCGTTGTCGGGGATGGTGTCAAGCTGAGAACCTTATTGAGTCATTTTAGATAGTTCCCTATTTTCTAGATAGTAGTTCATAGTTCTGAACTTGCTTCACAAGTTCATCCAATCACTTGCATGCATCGAAGGGGAAGAAGATGAGATGTCCATGACAGATTCCTTCCAAGAGAACCTATCAATTTGAACAAAGAATTTGGAGAAGTTGAATTACCTTTTGTTGATGCAAGTCTAGAATTTCCCTTAGAAAATTCATCTATAGAAGACCCTTTTGATCCATCTGACATTTAACACTAGTTGCTAATAATCCTTTGGCTATTATCATTTCCCAACTGAAACTTCACTCCCAATTACCTACAGTAATGGCCCAACCTACCTTTCCATTTCCTCTTCCTAGCCTTATCAATAATGCTAATGTTAAAAACATACACACTGCTACACTTCCAAAGTTCTATGGCCTAATAACTAAGGACCCTGACACCTTTTTATTTGAGTTTGACATTCTTTGTTGAAGCTTTGACTACAACATTGATAGTCACAAATTTAAGTTGTTTCCAGCAACATTAAAGGATTCAGCCCTCAGATGGTTTATGGGATTAGGGGCTAATACAACAACTGATTGGAATGAGATGCAGACCCTATTTTTGCAAAAGTATAAATAATATTGTAAAGGGGGTGACTTGAGAGGAGATGACATTTTTCAAATGTCACAAAAAAAGATGAAACTATGGAAGATTACATTTCATGCTTCTTGTACAATCTGTAGAAGAATCCTCAACATGCATTGTAAGAGGATTCACAAAAACTCATTTTCTTGAGGGGAGTAAATGACAACTATCTTGAAGAACTGGACCTTATGGCTGGAGGAGATATATCTCAATCTTCTTGGTATAATCTCAAGAAAATATGCCTCAACTATTAAAGCTCAGGTGTAAAGAAGGACAGAGGATCCTGACCCACACTTTCTAAAGGAAATATATTTGGCATATTCAAGATGGAAATCTTAAATCTATTGTTATATTTCAAAAAATACATTATCAATGATGTTTCCACATACCTCAACATAATGCAGGCCAAAAAGAAGCATGAAGATGCCAAGGTGAAGCTAGTTGAGTACTTCCCTCACTATTGACAGAAAAAGAAGAACTGTCGGTGCAAGCTAGTGGCAAATTTGGAGACCCAACACATTCCTACTGAGTTTAGGAAAATAGGAGAGGATGAGCAAGTATTCTTTGTTTCTCAACGTTGGCCATGGCCCCAAGACAAGGTATATCTTAGGACCCTTTGCAATCTTTTAATCCTCATAATAGCCAATGACAGAACTATAATTCTCAATATCCTTCTCATTACTCCCAACCTATTTGGGATAATACCTGGCCTAATACTCAACAGAACCAGTGGTTTAAATCCCAGTAGACCCAATGGCCACAACCTCAAAATTAATGGTAGCCACCATAGGGGAATTGGAGACATATAACCAGTGGAAAGGACCCCAACAATGTCCTAATCAAAATATTGGTTATTAGTCATTACTACCTACAATGCCCCGACTGACACTTATACCACCTCCTCCAACCACAAGTCCTCCACGACCAACACAATTACCTGCTCAGCCACAAACCAATCCTAAAAACAATCAATAGTACCCTACCTATGCATTAGAAATAACTAATATTCACTTGAGATCTATTACTACTCTACCTACACTAGAACCTCCTGTTATAACATAATTTCCAGACAATCCTGCAACATCAACACCACTACCAGAAACTACTTTACCAAATGTAGTCCTACCAACTAATGTGTCAAGTCAAACTAATGCTCAAACCTCAGTTAATCCTCCTTTTCCTTAAAGGCTTACAATGGAAAAACCTATACCCCAAGAAGAAACACAATTTGACATCCTTGACCAATCGAAGAACATGCATATCAAGATTCCACTGTTTCAGGCTATTAAAGATGTTCCTCTCTATGGAAAAGCCATTAAAGAAGCCTATCTCAAGAAACTTGGAAGAAAGAAGAAGGATCCCCAAATAGTACATGTTATAGGTCAACTTACAGATATAATATAGGGAAAGATAGTCATTCCAAAGTACTATGATCCAAGAAGCCCAATTATTGATATAATAATTCATGGCTAGTTAGTGAAGAATGCTCTCATAGATTTGGGTCCCGCTATTAATGTTATGACCAAGGATACTATGCATAGATTGAGTATGGAGGGATTAAGGACCACTCCAATGGTCTTACAACTTGCAGACAGTTCCATGATCACCGCATATGGCATAATAGAAGATATAGTAGTTACATTGGATTCCTAGGAATATCCTGCTGACTTCATGATATTATCACCCAAGGTAACTCTTGTTGGTTATCCAGTAATCCTTGAAAGACCATGGTTAGCAATAGCTGATGCTAATATCAGTTGCTGATCAGGTAACATGAAAATCTCAGATGGCCAAACAATTAAGAAGCTAGCATTATATCCCCCATCTCAACCACAACCTAATTTAAGTATTCTTATTTGGCTAGACTTGGGAGATGAGGAAGAAGAGATAAAATCTGTTGCTCAACTAATGATGTTACACATGAAATATTTCCTAAAATTGCAAGAAGATGATGATGTGATTCAGAGCATCCCTACTAATGAACTTGTCACAAAAAAACATTTCTCTGAAAGCTTTGTTCTGCAGTTGACTACCTATGAAAAATGTGTTCTACTATTGGAACCTAAAATCATCCATCAATTACTACCCAGTGAAATATCTACAATTCCTATATCTGAAGTATCAATTCTAGAACTGACAACTATTATGGAGTTCTCACCTGGCCACAATCTTCATGTTAACAATAAATTGCCACAACAACAATTAACATTGTCAACCCAACTCCTCTATAAACATGAAAATATTTTGCTTGGGACTATGGAGATATGAAAGGATTGAACCCAAAACTTTGTACACATAGAATTTGCATCAATGAAGGTAGTCTACCACTCCACCAACCTCGAAGAAGAATAAACCCAACCCTAAGAGAAATTGTAAAGAGTGAGCTACAAAAATTACTAAATGTTGATTTCATTTATCCAATCTCAGATAATAAATGGGTTTCACCTTTGGTAATTGTACCTAAAAAGGGGGTAAATGGAGAATATGTGTAGATTATAGAGAGCTAAATAGTGCAACAAAGAAGAACCATTTTCCCTTACCATTCATTGATAAAGTTCTAGATACCTTAGCTAGTAAAAAGTAATTCTCATTTCTTGATGGGTGTAGAGGATATAATAAGATTAGCATTGCTCAAGAGGATCAAGGAAAGACAACATTCACATGTCCTTGGAGAACATATGCATATTCTATGTTACCATTTGGTTTATGTAATGCTCCAACAACATTTCAAAGAGTTGTAATCAGTATTTTTGTTGACATCTCACATGATTGCATGGAAATTTATATGGATGACTTCACCACATTTGGTGTCACTATTGAAGAATCTCTGGAAAACTTGGGGAAAGTATTGATCAGATGCAAAGAACACAATATTTCCTTGAACAGTGAAAAATGTTTCATGATGATGCAAGAAGGAGTTGTGCTGGGACATTTCATCTCAGAAGCTGGCATACAAGTGGACCCTACAAAAATTGAGGTAATTCTTACATTGCCTACACATACTAAGCAAAAATATGTTAGATCCTTTCTACGACATGATAGTTATTATAGACACTTCATTCAAAATTTTAGTCAAATAGCCAATCCACTATACACCTTGCTTACAAAAGAGGTTGAGTTCACATGAACACCAGCCTGTGAGAAATCTTTCCTGTAGCTTAAAACCCTTTTTACAAAAGCAACAATACTTAGAGGGCCTGATTATACTTTAACATTCCATATACATAGTGATGCATCTGATTATGCAATAGGAGTCATCTTAGGCTAGAAATCCAATAACCTTGAAAATGCTATTTACTATATCAACAAAAGTTTATATGGGACAGAGTCAAACTATACAGTCACAACAAAAGAATTATTGGAAGTTGTCTATGCTTTGAACAAATTTTGTTACTATGTAATAAGATATCCAATATTTGTTCATACTAACCATGCAGCCATAAAATACCTCATGAACAAACCTACCATTTCAGGAAGGTTAGCAAGATGGCTTTTACTCTTACAAGAATTTGATCTAACAGTATTGAGAAGCTAGGTAAAGCCAATGTTGTAGCTGATTATTTATCAAGACTTCACAATGATGACATTGATAACTTTGTGATAGATGACACATTCCCTGATGAACATTTGTTCCACATTGCTATCAAAAGCCTATGGTATGCTGATATAGCTAATTACCTTGCAGCTGACAAGATGCCTACACATTTCTCTCCTAAGGAAAGAAAATTTCTGGTTGAGAAAAGCTTTCAATTTTCTTGGAATGACAGCACATTGTTCTACACTGGTCTAGACCAAGTCATGAGAAGGTGTGTGTGTGAAGATGAAACATATGACATCCTCCATGCTTGTCATGATGAACCTTGTGGAGGACACTTTGCAACTAAAAGGACAGCTATGAAAGTATTGACAACAAGTTACTACTAGCCCACACTTCATAAGGATGCAAAAAATTATACTAGGAAGTGTGATAAATGCCAAAGGATGGGTCATCCTACAAAACTAGATGAAATTCCTCTACATCCACAAGTGGTTGTTACACCATTTGATAAATGGGGCATAGATTTTATTGGTCCTATAAATCCTCCATCTAATGGAAAATCACACATCTTGGTATGTACAGATTATGTAACCAAATGGGTAGAAGTAAAGGCAATGAAGCATGCCCATGATAAAAAAGTAGCATAATTCTTGTATGAAAAAATATTCATTCTCTACAGTGTGCCAAGAGAGCTAGTGATAGATCAGGGAGCACAATTCACATCAAACCTGATCACTGAACTCATGAATGAGTACAATATTAGACATAGGAAGTTCATCCCCTATCATCCACAAGCAAAAGTCACCAATAGAGAAATTGAAGCAATACTCACAAAAATAGTTCAACTCAACTGTAGTGACTAGAGTAGTCATCTTTCAGAAGCAGTCTGGCAATACACAACAACATGGAAAATAATGACAGGATTCACTCCATTTGAATTAATGTATAGAAAAGCAACCATTTTACCAATTGAATTTGAGCATAAAACATTGTGTACTACCCTTAAGCTAAACATTGATCTTCCTACAGCACAATGAGACCATCTATTACATCTCAAATCTTTAGATGAGATGAGAAAATCTATATTGGAGTGTATAGAGATAGTCCAAAAGCAAAGGAAGAAATGACATGACTCTCACATAAAGAACAAACAGTTCAAAGTAGGTCATTGGCATTACTATTTGATTCAAGATTCCAAGAAACACAAGGCAAATTACGAACAAGATGGTTAGGACCATATGAGATTGATCATGTCTTCAACAATGGAGTAGTCCAATTGACAACAATTGATCCAATTCATTTTAAACTATTGATCAATGGTCATAGACTTTTTTTATACCATCAACCCCAGACAAAGGAGAATTTCATGTAGCAATTTTGAGAAACCATTCCAACAGCACAACGGGTAATACTTCCTATAGTAGAAGGTACCCACCTTCTTCCTGTAGCTTTAACCTAAAGTCCCTTCGGGTTCACCCATAATAAATACTTCATTCCCAATTAAGTCTAATTCTCCATTCACTTTCTACATTCTTCTTTACAACCCACTCCACTTCTCTACCTTCCACCCACACATACTCTGTGTCATCACATTTTCTATATTTCCTATGTTTTCAATAAATGTCACATCAGGTGATGCATACATCTAGTGATGGTACCTTTTTTGATGAATTTCATTCTCGTCACCTTCCAGTGCATTTGACAACACAATGCCATGTAAAACTCTTCAATATTTTCCACTTTTAGCACACATATTTCAATAATTATATCTAATATTGCATATATTTATATCATATTCAGTATTATGCCATCTTTCTACCTCTTGCTAAGTATGACAAGTGCAGACACTTGTCTTTATTTTGTAGGGGGAAAAGAAGTGTATTAATTTCTTAAGTCACTATTTTTTTACCCATAATTCCTAGCGAGATTGTCTGTCAGTTCAAATATGTACTTATGTGTTGTTTCATTAAGTCCTTTTATTGTTCGCACAAGTATTGTACCTAAATTCCCAAATTATCACTGATTCCTGATTGATGTAACCCTAAGGTGACATGATCAAGTTGTGTGGAAGTTAATTGCATTTAAAGCCACAATTCCTTGTTGAAAAGTGTCATTAATACTCATTTTTCAAAAATGAAACATAGAGATTGCAAGGAAATCTGTAGTTTGAAGTGCAATTAGGAGCTTAATTTCAGGGTATTTCAGGAGGAATTAGGAAATTGGGAATTTCAGAGCAAAAAGAAATTGTAAATTGGAAAATTGTAGAAGGAATTTGGAATAATGGGAGGACAATGAATGCGTCATGAGCCAGTGTTACATGCTATTCTACTCACTGATGTGGAAGGTTTTTGAAGATTCAATGTGTGCGGATGGCTTGGGTATTTCTTAAAGCTGACAAAGTTTGATGAGGAAGTAGCTACTAAATTTATGAACACCTTTGAGGAAGGAGAGGCAAATGTATGGAGTTTAAAAGTTTTGGCAATGGAGGAACACATTGCAGAAGTGACAGGGTTGCCCACAATTGGGGAGAATTATCCCAATGAACATGATGCTAGGTCGGCATGAGCTCAGTTCACTCTTTCTTTAGATCCTTCGTTGGAGGTGAATAAATAGGGTTGCAAGTGCATGTCACTTCCTACTCCATTCAATGAGCTGGAATCACACATTATAAGGTACCTCACCTTTGAAGGAAGGTTTTCCCATTTGTATGGGCACCATTTTAAATTGCTTAGCTATATAAGGCATAATTTCCTAGTAAACATTCCAAATTTTTTGTATAGTATGCTGAGCATTAGTGCTGAAGAAACCCAAAAAGGAAAAAAAAAATTTTTCACACCATGCCCTAGTCAAATTACTAGTTGAAAGATCTCTTAGAGATGTGTCTCTCCTAGCATGGGATGAATTTGTTCTAGTCAAAACTTTGCAACCTCAAGATGAACCTATTGAACAACTAGTTTATGAGAGTGAAACTCCCTCCAAGCCAGTTGCTGAAACAACTACCAGAGAAAGAGAGCATGAAATATTAAGGAAAAGGAACCTTCCCCTAATCTAGAGGACAATGTACCTACCTCTTCCTAGAAGAAAGGAAAATGAAAGGTTAGTGAAGGAACTTCAGTTCCTGAGAAAGAACCCCAAAACCCTACAGTTTCAAAGAGTAAGAAAAGGAAGTCAGCTCCTATAGCAGAGAAACCAAAGAAAACTGTCAAAAAGAGAACTATGGAGGTAAAAAAGACTCCCTTGAGGAGGAGTTCTCAGATGAGAGGATAGATACTTCAGGTTTTCCTAGATAGCCAAGTTGTTCCATTAGAAAATCCTACTACATAGCCCCATGTTGATTATGTTTCAGATAATTCCCCAATTCAACCAAATATTCCAGATCCTCCTCATAATTTAAATGATTCATTTGATAATGAGCCTCCCAAGCATGAAAGTGAACCTGGAGAAAGTCATCAAATAGTTCAAGAAGGTAATCAAGAAGAGCCTCAGTTGCCTCAACCATTAGCTCATCCTTGTTTTCATAATGCTATAGTACCTTTTAGGAGAACCCAGTTCACCAATTACTTGGAGAAGTCCCATAGTGCAAAGAAAGACAAAAGACTCAACCAAAAGAGTTTGGCCTGTCTACTCTGTAGTCCATCCTGTTTAGTCTATACACTTAGTTTATCTTTAAGAAAACTTTGTGGAAAGAAGAGAGGAAAACTATGAAAAAAGAGATTGATGATCAAAAAGAGGAAATAGAGGATCTAAAAGAGAAAATAGAGAAATAAAAACAAAAGATGGACCATGCCTTAAAATTGGCTGACCAAATCATAGTTTGCAGGCCCCCTCCTATAGTATATGTCATTTTCTTGAAAGAGTAATTTTTATTGTTTCGATTGATGATTATTATCAAAGATAAAAACTTTGAGTTTAGGACATCAAAAGAATTTTATGATATATACTAGACCCTTCCTGTTTGGCAACAAAACTTGCTTTGTGAACTATATCTCCACAACTTCATCATTCCAGAAGAGACTGGTTGGAATCCCTTGCTTTGCATAAGAGACATACATGTAAAAGCCTTGATGTCTTGGATGCACAATGAAGCTAATTATGATAGAAAATTAGATAATTACAAGCATCAAGAAAAATTAGAGCAATTACCTTTGAGGGCTAAATCTAGTAAGCTCGATGTTCTACTAAGAGATTGGTTCAGTCTCACTTATGTGAATACAAAAAGAGGAACTCGGGACAAGATTTTTGCTGTCAGAGAAAAATTCTACAAAGAGTATCAAGAGATGCCTTATTTCACATTTTAGAGAGTCCTAGCTGGTGTCAGAAGTAGATGGAACAGGTTTCCAGAGGCTTTTAAAAAGTCTAAACCACATAGTCCTATCAACCTAGAGGTAGCAATGAACAAAGCACCAAAATACATGTAGTTGGGAAGATAAATCAGGCCTGAGCTCTAGTGCCCCTTGACCTTCCAGCCACTGATGCTTCTATGGCCTTTATATGACATTAACACTACAAAATTGGACCAACTGCAGGAAGACTACAAGATGGACTATTGGGAAAGAACCAAAAGGTTCTACTACACTTTAAAAAGCAAAAAGAGAGGCAAGAATGAAGTTGGAGAGTTTAGAGGAGTTGCTAAGGATTTTAATTCTTGAGGAAAAGCATTATGCTTATTAGGGGGCAGATGATGGGGCAATAATTTGTCTTTGTTTTATACTATTTTTATGCTTTGTTCTAAGACATTTCCATAACACTTGTTGTGACTTTTAAGTACTTGAACTTGTGTACATACTATAAGTACAATCAAATCCACAAACTTATGGGTAGAAGATAGTTGACATACCTTGTTAAATATTATATTTATATGTTGTAGTATTTCATATAATTGTTTTAATGTATGTCCTAACATTTGGATTAGATTGAATAGTTGAAAACTTGAATATACATGCATGCGCTACTAACCTGCCAGGGTAAAAGGAGTGACTGGAGAGTGGATCGACAACATTGATGAAGAATTGATGAAGTTTCATCCACGATGAGGAGAACCATTATGACACCATGAAACATGCTTGAGGAATTGTGAGAATGATCATTTCAGGGTATATAGGAGCACGACTATGCTATATTTCCTCTGCAAACAATACTTTGTTGAAGCGATTATTTAGTCTTTATGATCTTTTGTTGTGGATAGTCTCATTCTCCTTTCTTTATGGATGAATCATTCAAACCTTATCTTTATGTTCAAATAAATTTCAATCCTCTATATATAGGGATATGATTGTTAGAAATCAAGCTAGAAAGATGATTGTATTACTGTTATAATTGGAAGCAAGTTACTCTTAATTTCCATGCACTATTTTATGATGATGTAATCAGTTTTTCTAAAAAATATAATGAAGTAATTTTGAGTTATACTATGTGTTCATAGCTAGTAGAAGCTGACCAAGGGGGCCCACTTGGGAGGTGGATTAGAGTAGAATAGAGTAGGCCTAGTTTAAGAATTTTTAGTGTTTGAAGCAGAATTTACTATTTTCTCTTGTAGCATTATAACTTGTGTATGCTCCTGCAGCACCTGTAGAGATAGTCATAGTAAATGATTTGGGTTGGTAGAATAGGTTAAAGTTGAACTTATGGTTGTCAGCATCAATTTCATTTAAGTAGCTATGTGTGTTTTACGTTCCTGCAACAATAGCATAGTTCCTTTCATGTATTATTTTTCCCACAGCTTAAGTACAATAATTTTATGAGAGGCTTAGTGCACAAACCGTGCTATCCCATTTCAAGTATACGTCCTTGGGTTGACAATTTAAATACATTTTGTGATAGGAAAAAATAATACTTAGTTTGAATACACTATTCCTAGGAGAAGCTTAGGCGCGATTCTTATTACCTATTATGGGGTTGTTCAATGGTATTTTGAGTTTAGTCAAATTTTCCTTCGTGTTTTCATGTCATATGGTTTCATGTGATTTTGTGTTAAAAATGTATTAAAGATTTAATTAAGATTAATTAAATAATTTTATGATTAAATCTTATTAAATATAGAAATATTAAATATGAGGGTATTTTATTAATGAAAATTAATTAAATACATTTGTTAATTAAAAGATTTAATTAAAAAGTCTAATTTTTGGTAATATAAGATTTAATAAATTATTAAACCCAAAAAATTAAAATTAAAGGTATAAATTATTAATTAATATTTAATTATCAATTTTCATATATTAATATGCTATAGTTATTAATTTAAATATTATCATGCAACTTAGTCACACAATCAGTTCTTTAAAATTAAAAACTGTCGACTTCAAAACTGCAAGATGGTTCTGGTACCTTTGGAGGTATTGGTGCCTCTCTGTCTTCTGGGCTTCCAAACAAGGCTCTATTTTCATCACTTATTTAAAACCTTGATCAATAGGGGAGTAATGAAGTTACAAATGCCCCTCAGCCCCCTTTGGCTCGCACTTTGTAAGAGACTTCCACCATCTCTTCTTCATCGACTCTACGTCGTTCTCGCAGCCTTATTGGGCGTGTTGAGAGTGAAGAAGGGGCATTTTCAAAAAAGTAGTGTCTCATCTCTAATGAGTCTTCTCATTCTAAGTTTTTGCATAATAGTTTATCATCTCTGGGGGATGGAGATGAAATTCAAGAGTTTTTCTCATGAAGTACATCTCATGAAATGTGTGAGGTATCACAAACCTACATATAAAGTATTATGTGAGAGATGTTCATCAACAGGTTCTTGGTTTGGATATCTTGTGTCTTGAGGAAGTGAAAATTATTGGATTTATGCTTCAAGATGCTTGTTGTGTTATTTAGCCTAACAACCTTGTTCTTTTTTCTCAACATGAAGTTGGTCCAAGTGGAGTCGCTACTCTCATTTCCCCTCGTTAGCATTCTTTTCTCATTAATCATGGTTTTGACCCTATGTAGAGAGTTGTATGGGTTATTTTGTCTATTGAGAATCATTCTTTTGGGATTGTCAATGTGTATGCTCCCAATGATGTTGTTGAAAGATCACAGTTATGGAGTTGACTTGTTGATTTTCTGCCACCTGCAACCTGGCTCATGTGTGGAGATTTCATTATGGTTGAGGTGGCATCTACCAAAGTTGGGATTTTTCCTTTTTTCTAGATAGTTGGAGAAAGAGAAGCCTGGTTTTACATGTATAATAAATTGGGTATTTTTTATCCCAATACCGGTCATCGTCATTCTGGTGATATTTGTCATACTTGGTCTAATTTTAGAGCTAGTTCTGATAGGGTTTTTAAAAGGCTTGATCGTATCATGGTTTTGACGTAATATTTTTCTAATTTTTTGACAAAAATGAATTAATTGTCATTTCACTTATTGATGCAACCTTGTAAAATCACTTTCCCATTGCCTCTGCCATTGGCAGACAGCTAAGGAATGACTTCCCATGATGTAATTCTACCTCAACACTTCTCTATTGAGTCACAAGCCTACTTTGTCCCACATTCACCAAATGTTTAATTTAGAACCTCAGCCACATCAACCTTTTGGCTGGATTAAGTGGTGGAATGCTGCCATCACCCACTGCCAGGTTCCTACGCATTTATGGTAGGCAAATTACTTGATATTGCCAATGATCTTATGAGGCTACCATTAAAGAGCTTCATTCAACCTTTGAAGCTTTGATTCTTGATCCTTTTAAGATAGATCTACAAATCTAGCTTGCTCAGATTCAACACCATGAATAAATTGCAGACAATTATTTTTCTAGAGGATCTCAGATCAGGCTCAACTCCACAGGTTAAAGGTTGGAGATTGAGTGTCAAAAGATTTTTTCTTGGCTCTTCGATCTTGCCATACTGCTAATGGAATAAAAATATTAAAGAAGGTCATAATTTACTTACAAAGCTCCTTGATATTTTGCAATCTTTTGTCTGACACTATGAGAAGGTATTCACTGCACAAGGAAATTCTTTGGCGAGAGACCAAGCACTTTCAGACTGTTTGGTTGTTTTTCCTCACTGTCTTTTAGCTAGCCAACAATCTTTTTGTGATCACCTTCTTACGCTTAATGATCTTAAAGAATTTGTTTATTCTATGGCAGATGACAAGGCCCCTAGGTGTGATGGCTTCCCTTATCAATTCTATAAGGCTCTCTGGGATGACATTGGCCCAAACCTTCACAAATTGTATCCGGAAGTCTTTCACTCCCACTCTTTATGGGATATTATCAACAAGGGAAATATTAAGTTCATTCCCAAGGTAGGAGATTGACGCAAGGGCAGGAAAGGTGAAGGAAAAATCAAGGTTAATTGAGACTGCTTAAACCCACAAACAAGCCCTGCGAAGAGTTACACATGGAATCAATATGAAAACCACATGAAAGTGGTGAAAACACAATGGATATGAGACAAGCAATTTGTGACAACACTGGTGCAATTATATTAAATCTTTCAACATGCCCGACTATGAGGCCTTCTAGGTTTCAGCCTTATACAATGAGAATTATGAATTTAGAGTCTCATCTCACATATTTTCTTCTCTTCTACTTCTACTACTACCATCTTACTTGAACTAAACAACCTAAGCTCCAAATATATAGCCAGCAAAGCCACAAGTTGGCCAGTCAGGCATTTAATTACATTATAGGTCCACTTAGGAGGAGAAACTAAAACTAATGCAAGAAACAATAAAACATGTTGTGAAGCCACATTTAGGTCCACACATGGTCCAAGAACATATCTTGAACTTCACAAGATCTAATTTCCCCACACAAAACCGCGCAAGATGAAATACCATATGTTTCATGTGAAACTGGCAGTGAATCAATGTCCGAGGAAAATGGTGATAACTTCTAGGTCCAAATGAATTAGGACGTGTGCTCTTAGGAGAATGCTCAAGAATAGGTCTTCAACACCACATTAACTTTGCAAGGCAAGAAACCAACACCAATAATGGCTACAAAATAAACATCAGATAGGTACAGGAAAAACATGAAATATTTTTGGTGATGCAAGATTGCTCAAAGACCTAAGATGCTCCTGCATCAGACACCTGAGGTAATAGAAAATTTGATGTCCACATCAGGCACTACTCATATTTTGACCTTAATCATAAAGATCCAACTCATCTTGTGTAATCCATGAACTATCTTCAATTGGCTTATCTTTCCACTGAACTAGGTATTCCATGTAGTCTTTTCCTCTTGTACTCTTGCTCACTCTACTATTCAAGATCTTCTCAATGTTGTCTTTATTCTTCTTAGGATAATTTAGATCATCTTCAATCTCATCATTTGATTCAAATTACACAAAGATATCAACAATGTTGAATATAGGTGATATGTCCATGTCCTCTGGTAATTCCACTTCATAAGCATTTCCACTATCAAACTTCTTCAGAATCTTACAAGGTCCAAATTTTTTCATTTTCAGCTTGTTGTAGGTACCAATTGGAAATATATTCTTCTTCAAATGAATCATAAACTCATCTCCAACTTCAAAATATTTATGTCTCCTTCTCTTATCTTCTCTCTATTTATATTTCAGATTACTGTCCTCCAAATTCCTTTTGATTTCATCATGAAAAGTTCTCATGTATACTACAAAATCCTCAGCTTCAGCACTTCTTTTGGTGTTAGTAGGAAAATATCTGAACTCTATGGTTCCCTTAGGATGAAATCTAGTATCAATCTCAAATGGTGTTCTCTTAGTACTTCTATTCATAGAATTATTATATGCAAACTCTGCTTGTGCCAAAAATAAATCCCAATTAGCAGGATTATCCCCAACTAAACATCTCAACAAGTTTCCCAAACTTTTGTTCACAACTTTATTCTATCCATCTATATTAGGGTGAAATGTAGAACTAAACTTTAACTCAGTATTCATCTTTTTCCAAAGTGTTCTCCAAAAATAACCAGTAAACTTAGTATCTCTGTCTAAAACAATAGATTTAGGCAAACCATGCAATCTTACTACTTCTTTGAAAAATAATTCAACTACATGTAATGCATTAGATGTCTTCTTACAAGGTATGAAATGAGCCATCTTAGAAAATCCATCAACCACTACCAAAATAGAATCATTACCTCTCTGATTTTTAGGCAATCCAAGAACAAAATCCATACTCACATATTCCCAAGGTCTATTAGGTACAGGAAAAGGTGTATAAAATCCCACATTCAGACTAGTTCCTTTTGCTACTTGACAAATTATGCAACCTCTAACCATTCTCTATACATCTCTATAAATTTTTGGCCAAAAGTATCTTTCTGAAATCAAATTCACACTCTTATCAATCCAAAAATGTCCAGCAAGTCCACCATTATGTTTCTCCTTTATTATGTTATCTCTCATAGATCCCCTAGGTATGCACAACTAAACTCCTTTAAAAAACATGTCTTCTTGAATGAAATAATCAGTCCACTTATCACTTACTATTTATTCTTTACAAGCTCTCCAAGGTTCTGCAAAATCAAGGTCAATTTCATACAAACACTTCAAATCATCAAAACCAAGTACCTCAACTTTCATCCCTGTTAGAAAATTTCTTCTTTGACTCAAGGCATCAACAACCTTATTCAACTGTCCACTCTTATGTTTCAAAGAAAAGGAAAAATTCTGCAAGAACTCAACCCACTTCATATGTCTCTGATTCAATTTATTTTGACTTCCCAAATACTGCAAAGCTTTATGGTCAGTATACAACACAAAATCTTTAGGCATCAAATAATGTCTCCATTTCTTCAAAGCTTGAACAATAGCATAGAATTCCTGATCATAAACTGAATATTTTCTCTTAACATCATTCAAATTCTCACTAAAGAAAGCTACAGGTCTTCCTTCTTGAATCAAAACAGATCCAATTGCACTTCCACTAGCATCACATTCAGCTTGAAAAACTTTACTAAAATTAGGGAAAGCAAGTGTAGGTAATTCAACAATTCTTTTTTTCAATGTTTCAAAACTCTTTTGTGCTCCATGTGTCCATTTGAAATCCCTTTTATCTCATCTCATGGTTTCAGTCATAGCATTACAAATAGAACTAAAATTTTTGATGAACTTCCTATAAAAAATTTCCAATCCATGAAATAATCTTACCTCTCCAACATTCTTTGGTGTAGGCCAATCAAGTATAGCTCTCACTTTCTCAGGATCCATCTTCAATCCATGAGTTGAAATTACAAAACCAAGGTACACAATCTCTCCTTTCATAAATGAACATTTCTTCAAATTAATCAACAATTTTTCTTCCTTCAATCTCTACAATACTTGTCTGATATGTTCAAGATGTTCTTCCTTACTCTTACTGAATATTAAAATGTCATCAAGATATACAATTACAAACTTACCCAAGAATCTTTTCAAAACTTCATTCATCAGCCTCATGAAATTACTAGGTGCATTAGTCAAACCAAAAGACATAACCAACCATTCATACAAACCGTCGTTAGTCTTAAAAGTAGTTTTCCATTCATCCCCTTCTCTAATTCTAATCTTATGATATCCACTTTTTAAATCAATCATTGTGAAATACTTTGCTCCACTCAAACTATCCATTATGTCATCAATCCTAGGCAAAGGAAATTTGTACTTTATTGTTATCTTGTTTATAGATCTAGAATCAGTGCACATTCTCCATTCTCCATTCTTTTTCAGTGCTAACACATTAGGTACTACACAAGGACTCAAAATTTCCCTAATCAAACCTCTCTCAAGAAATTCTTGCACTTGTCTATTCAACTCAGTCTTTTCATTAGGTGTTAACTTATATGGTGCTTTATTAGGCAAACTAGCTCCAGGTATCAAATCCATAGAGTGACTTATACTTCTCATAGGCGGTAAACAATATGGTACATCATTAGAAATGATGTCATGAAATTTAGTCAGCAAAGGTTTAACTTCAAGTGCATGTTCTAACTCATCTTTTTTCTCAGTTTTCCTTGGAATTAAAGCAAAACAAACATTTTGTTCTTTCATTTCTCTTGCAAACTTTTTACCATCAACCAAACATAATTTGACTTAGTACAGTAACTTTCATCAAAATTTTATACTAAAGGCAATAATACTTGTTTCTTTCCATCCATCCAAATAGTATATTGATTAAATCTACCATCATGCAAAGCTTTCCTATCATACTACCAAGGTCTACCCAAGAGAATATGACAACAATCCATAGGCATAATATAACACAAGACTTCATCATGATAACTTCTAATTTTGAATTTAACAAGGCATTGTTCACTTACAAGTAGTTTATGCTCCTTCTGGATCCAAGCAATATGGTAAGGCTTAGGATGTCTCAGTCTCTACAACTACAATTTGTTAACCAGCTCTTTAGATGCCAAATTATCAGAACTTCCACTATTAATGATTACCTTGCAACATTTGTCAGTGATCTTACATCTGGTTCTGAACAAATCCTCAGAATAGGTTCCTCATCAAGTTCTTCATTCCACAAGATCCTTCTTAGCATCAAGTTCTCACCATGTTCAGGTTCATTAGACAATTCCTCAACTTTAACTTCACAAGCCAAATTATTTCTGCCATTACCTCCAGTCTTCTTTCCAGAGTTAGTACATTCAAAGGCTCTATGTCTGTCTTCACCACATTTGTAACAAGTACCTTTAAACCAAGATTTCTCTTCTCTTTTCCCATTATTGTTATTCCTAGAGTAACTAGTATAGCTACCTCTAGAGTAGTTACCTCTTCTACCAGCATGTTCATCTTTCCATCCTTTATCTTGTATTGCATTGTCAAATCTACTACTTTATCCATAAGATCTGCCTCTACCTCTCTAAAATCTGCCACCTCTTCCTCTTTGTCAATCGCTCTTTTGCCTTCAAAAAAAATTGGTATGCTTGTTCTACACTATCTATTTTAACATAACTGATCTCATCTTGAATTGATGTCCTTAGGCCATTCGGGTATCTAGCCACCTTCTCAACTTCATCATCCACATGTCCAGATCTAATATCCAATTTGTAAAATTCCTCAGTATATTCTTTCACACTCATGTCCTTTTGTCTCAAATTTTTCATTTTTCTCATCAAACAAACTTGGTAGTCAGCTGGAAGAAACTTATTTTTCATCTTTCCAAGCATCTTCATCCATGTCTTGATATTTTCTTTTCCTCTCTTCTATCTCTCAGTTTGCAAATGATCCCACCAAAGAAATGCATGACCTTTCAACTTTGTAACTACTATCTTAACTTTCTTATTCTTAGGAGTACCTTCATACTCAAAGTATTTATCCATCTCATAGATCCAATCCAAAAGTGTATCAGTCTGAAGTCTTCCATCATAACAAGCAACTTCAATCGTAGGTCTAGAGTTAGCCTTAGACAAAACTCTCCAAAGTCTTTCCTCATCCTGTTCAACTTCAGGTTCCAAATTAGGTGTTGCTTCTTCTTCATCACTAACATATTCAATATGTGTGCCTCTTCTCTAGGTTTTCTCTACAACTTCAATCCTATTTGCAATCTACCCAAACATATCCATGATAGCATTATCATTTCCTCTACCACAAACCATCTTGACAATCAGGTTCCAACAAGATCGTAACCTTCAGCAAGTTATAGGTCAGATCTCATATCTTCCACCCTACAACCAATCCAATAAGGTTCTCCATGATCTAATCTACAAGAAAGAACTTCACTCTAATACCACTTGACACAAGGTGAGGGAAGGTGAAGACAGAATCAGGGTTAATTGAGACTGCTTAAACCCACAAACAAGCCCTGCAAAGAGTTACACATGGAAGCAATATGAAAACCACATGAAAGAAGTGAAAACACAATGGATGTGAGACAAGAAACTGGTGACAACACTAGTGCAATTATATTAAATCTTTCAACATGCTCGACTGTGAGGCCTTTCGGGTTTCAACCTTATATAATAAGAATTATGAATTCAAAGTCTTAGCTCACATATTGTCTTCTCTTTTACTTCTACTAGTACCATCTTAATTGAACTAAACAACCTAAGCTCCAAATATATATCCAAAAAAGCCACAAGTCAGCCAATCAAGCATTTAATTACATTATAGGTCCACTTAGGAGGAGAAACCAAAACTAATGCAAGAAATAACAAAACACACTGTGAAGCCACATTTAGGTCCACACATGATCCAAGAAAATATCCCAAACTTTGCAAGATCTAATTTCCCCACACGAAACCGCGCAAGATGAAATACCACATGTTTCATGTGAAACTGGTGGTGAATTTATGCCCAAGGAAAATGGTGATAAATTCCAGGTCCAAATGAATTAGTATGTGCACTCTTAGGAGAATGCTCAAGAATAGGTCTTCAACGCCGCATTAACTTTGAAAGGCAAGAAACCAACAACAATAATGACTACAAAACAAACATCAGACATGTACAGGAAAAACAAGAAATATTTTTGGATATGCAAGATTGCTCAAAGACCCAAGATGCTCCTAAATCAGAGACCCATAGGATATTTGTAATTAGAGGTGAATCATTTTTCTTAATGTCTCTTACAAGATCATAGCCAAGTCTCTTGCTTTAAAAAAATTTCAAATCTTGCCTTTGATTATTAGACCAGAACAAAATGGCTTCATCAAGTCCAGGTTTATTCTTGAGAACATTATTGTTGTTTGGGAAGGCATGGAATGGGCTCAGAGGTCAAATAAAAAATCCCTCTTCCTCAAAATTGATTTTGCTAAAGCATATGACTGTATTGAGTGGCCTTTTATTTTGGCTATGCTTCAAGCTCTGGGTTTTGACCCCATATTTATACAGTCTATTCAAATGCTTTTTGGAGATGCCTTCACTTGCATCACTATCAATGGACAATAGTCTAAAGCCTTTGGTCTCTTCAGATCCATTTGTCAAGGTTTCCCTTTGGCTCCTTCTTTGTATGTTCTTGCAGCTAAAGGGTTTGGCTATTTGTTTGCCAATGCCACTTCCATTGGTCTCGTCAGAGGAATTTCCATGTCTAAGTCATCTGCTCAAATTTTCAAATACCATTTTTCTAATGATTCTTTCCTTACTCTCCTTGAGGATGAAGATAATGTCAAGGTGGATCTTCATTTCCTAGAAATGGTGGAGTTAGAGTTTGAGTGACTCGTGGAATACACTTTACAGAAGTAGTAGATACAATCCCCAATGAAGAAATAAATCATTGTGATCTTTAGAATATTTAATCTTTCCTTGTATTTATTTATTTAATTAGGAGATTCCTATGAAATCCATACATGTATTTTGTCCTCTAGTCCAAGTGGGAGGACATGTCATTTCTTGGATTTCGTTTATTAAGTAATTTAGTTTTTCCTCGTTAAGAGGATGTTTCTAGTTTGCACACATCGGTAAGTTACTTAGTAACTCCACTCCTCATCTCTATTTAAGAGATACTCTCCTCTCTCTTATCTCTTTTCTACTCTATGAAGTTATTGTAATATCTCTCTCTCTCTCTCTCTCTCTCTCTCTCTCATTCTTAATATCAGAAGGGGTTTGTCTTTGCTTTTCCCCTTTCAAAACTGCTTGTCTCCTTGTTGGCTCTTTAGGTTTATGCTCCTAGTCTTGCATCTCTTATGGTAACTATCTCTTCATCAAAATGCTCTCTTGGATTATTGTTTACTTTTCATGCTCTTGATTTCTTTTTCCTTTCATGGTATCAAATCTTGGTAACTAATCCTTGTTTTGAGTGAATATGGATGAAGGTTACTGATAAGGCATATTAATGCCATGCTATAGAATGCCTTAGGATAGTATTTGCTATACCTTTTTGCTGCATTTTGATACATTTACCAAAGAAATCTTATGATTTTCTACTACTATTTGGCATGCTACCAACAGACATTTAATATGGTTTAAACATACTTAATATACTATGCTTGGATAAAATGCTATATTTCTTGATTTGAAAGTTAATGTTGTGTTTTGAATAAGTAAGGGTAGATGTTTGAATGTGATTGATTATGCGTATTCTGATAATTATTGTCATAAATATCTTATCCTAACCCTTCAAGGCATAGTACATTGGAATAGTGAATGTTGTTTTTGACCAGGTCTGGAGCATTCAACCATAAAGAGTTCCACTCGATCTTCCTGTAGCCTTCAATGAAAGAACATTCAATATAGCACCTATTGAAGGAGCAAGGTGGTAGTCTATTAGCCCCTTGCTAGCATTATTTGCTAAAATCATCAGTTGCTTATTCTTGATCAAATCCTAGTTCTATCATTTATTTGATTATTTTCTATGGGCTAACCATCTTATCCTAAGTATTTATTTATTTAAAAGGAATTTCCTCCCCTTTTAATAAATAAAAAGCCCCCCACTTTTCCTCTTATCCTAAGTTGCACAAATAAAGCATTATTCCTATTTTATAGAAAGAAGAAAAACACTTTTTGTCTCATATGGACACAAAAGTCAACTCTTATTTTCTCATTGGAGGATACTTGTGCACATGGATTGCTCCTTTTGATGCTCCACCATTGATTAAATATTTTTGCCTCTTAATCTCCATGGTCCATTCCTTCTCATTTCTTATAAAAGGAGAGCTCTCTTCTTCATTCTACATCAATCTTTTTATGCTAATGTTATGCTGCAAGTTTTCTAGGTCACTTTGGAGCTTTTGAAGATTTGGAGCATTCTTGGCTTTTGCATCTACATGCTATCATAGTTTTATTTCTTGCATTTTCACGACATTCATAGCTTCATATTACCTTAGTTTCCTTTATGATTTAGATTACTTCATCTAGCTTAACTAGGAGGCTTTGTAATACTTCTATCTTTCATTTTTATAGCTTAGCTTGCATTTCCATTTCTATCATAGTTGCATTGCATTTGCATTTCCATTTGATTCTTGGGGATATTGGCATTCTTTCCCTTGTCTTCATTTGAATCTCCCATTGCATGGTTTACTAGCAAGGTTATTGGCTTAATAGCTCTAGCTGAGAGCATTCTTAACACCTTTGCACTCCATGCCTAGGGAGCTCGAAATTGATTTCTCAAGGTTTCCAATCCATGGATTCTCTTGGAAGAAATGATTTAGAGAAGTGCACTATTTAGTGTGTACATTTTTGGCACCCACCGTGGGGCAGAGCACTATTGTTTTGTCCTTAATTCTCTGCATTTCCGTCAAATTTTCATCAATTTTTAGCTTCATTTTCGGCTCTTTGGTTTTTTAGTCTCAAATTATCGTGTGATAGTTTGCTAGTATCGTGCGATAGTTTCTGTATGGTGGTGTGATACTTTACCGGTTAAATTATCACTCCATTTGAGACATTTTATCGCACTGTTTGGAACACTCTATCACCTACAGGTACAATAAAGTATCACCCAGAAATATATTATCGCCCTAGTATACTGCAAAGTATCGCGTGATTCTTCTAGCAATAGAAATATCGCATAGACTTGGAAGTAATTGTTTTTAGCTCTTTTTTTTATCTTGCAAGTTTCGGGCACCCATTTTTGAGAAATTTTCGCATACGGTATCAAAAAATTAAGTGTGATATATCATTGGAAAGCTCTTTCCGAGCCTAATCCAACCATGTTGGTTTCATTTTCAAATTTTGCCATTTGATCAGCTATTTTACTTGCAGATTATCTAATTTTTGATGTACTAACCATTGTGGAGCTAACAAGTTGTGCTTGTAGGTGCTCTCATTGCTTGAAATATTTTGCCAAAAGAATGCATGTCAAAGCTTCAAATGCACAAGGGCTACTAATTGTTTTTGCAGGGCTGCCCAAAGCATAAAAACCAATCAAGTGCTTGTTGTTTATTTCATTTCAAGTGTGGCAATTACTAGTTGTTTCATTTCATAGGAACATAATATCTTGTTGTAGAAATTCTTGGGTGGTAGGAGAGGTATGCTCTTCACCCTTGTGGTGAACCAGAAAATCTTGACCCATCTTTGGATTTTGAAAGAAAGAGGGTAATTGAACATTTTATTGGTGTGTTTGGGAGGAAACTTTGAGATAGGGGAGTATGCTCTTCACCCTTGTGGTGAAACAAAAACCTTGAACCTCATAAGTTGATCCACTCTTTGTTTAGCTTTTTAGAATCCTTTAGTGAGCCTGCTCTTGAGCAATCAAGAGGAACAACCCAAGTGGGGACAAGCTAATACTGAGCTATTCCAACCCACTATAATCTCAAGGCTATCAAGGACACAAAACTTTGGTAGACGTAG
The DNA here is from genome assembly GCA_027943335.1 of Chamaecyparis obtusa. NCBI lineage: Eukaryota > Viridiplantae > Streptophyta > Pinopsida > Cupressales > Cupressaceae > Chamaecyparis > Chamaecyparis obtusa. Next base: position 186,177 of record BSBK01008974.1, on the reverse strand, counting down.
TGCTTGTCTTCGCTTGATGTGAGTACTTGTGGGATTGTGACCGTGAGGAAAGTGTTGAGCAAGAATGCTTAAGGTACTCTTGTGGCCGCGAGGTCCCAATCCTTTTTGAGGAGCAAGAGGGGTACTACGAATGGAAGCCCTTACTAAGAACCATAGGTAGAATCCACCCTATTTTTCCACTTATCTTCTTGGTGCAAGGATTGATCCAAGTGGAATAACCCAGATCACCCCAAGATTACTCACCATCTGTGTTCCTTTGGTTGTGTCATTGACATCTCCATGACAAAGCCAACATCTATTGTGGGCAACCACTTTGTGTGAGGCGATGGAACATCAAGTGTGGGCCAAGTTGCTAAGTATTGAGCCTTTGTCCTTTTAGGATAGTAAGTGCTTGAAGTGTTCTCATTGTGATCTACTCGTGCAAATGTTCTCAAAAATCAAACATCACGGTAATGCTCATAGAAGTTTTTCATTTTGATATCCTAATTGTTTGTCTTGGCAAGGTTGCTTTTGCCCTTGTGCAAGTATTCTATGACATGTTTGATTACCTACTATTTGCAAACTTGTCTACTTCCTGATATTATTGTGCTTGAAATCAAAAAATTAATCTTGCAACTTACAACATTGACCAAATTGCTTTCAACACTAAATCTTCCACGTTCACTAGTCAAGAGTCGTGCGACACTTAAACTCAAACTTAAATCACCCTGACTTATTCTGCTGTCCTACTGCTGTTGCAATTTGAAGCTACTAAACTTGCATTTTAACCTGTTGTAGAGTGTCTTTTTCTATTCTTATCTGAAGCTGGTTTGTTACCTACATGCTTAGGATTGTTCTAGACTGAAACAAATGAGCTAAAACTATTGGATTTGAGCCTATCGAATGTCACTTTTGATCACTTGTCAAAACATGGTTACCTATCTAGCTACTTGCTAATCGAGCTTCTTGCTCACATCTAGACTTGTGTCAATTGATTGTTGTAAGTTCTTGAGCACTTTGACTAGCCATCTCTATTGTTCTATCTCGACAAGTGATCATCATTGGCTTTTGCTTATCTCAACATCTAAGAAACTTTGTCTCATTTTATTGGTTAAACAACATTCTTTTTCATGCCGGTTACAACTTGGTCTCAATTTGAACAAGGGAGTCACCTTCCGTTCAATTATACGCAGTTACCTTCTCCTACTAGATGCTCACGAGCACCTGTTAGCAACACTAGTTCTAGTTCTGAGGATTCTAAGGCCATCTCGTGGTACAAAGGAGGTTTCCTCTTTTTAGCATTTAAGTCCTCCAAAAACACAGATAGTGTCTCACTCACCTTGCCCGAACAAGAAAAGTTTCACTGTTTGCAAGATCACTTTGAGCATAGAGACAACCAAAAGTGCTTAGACAAGGAACACGGTGAGAACATAATGGATGTTGCTAGGTGCATGGCTATGAGAGGCATGTCTCATGAGCAACCCGAGACTAGTGGTTATGAGCATAGACCACTTTTTGATGTTCATGGCAATTATGGCAACAACACGCCACCTAGGTCTCCTCCAAGATGAACTTTTGCTATACCTTCTTCACCTCCTAGACCACCTCCCTCTCACCATGAGGAAGAGGCCATTGATGTTATTTCTAGTGAGGATCTTATTGCATTTGAACAAGATGAAGTCTCCCAACAAAAGATGCTTAAGCTTTTAGAGTGCAATGGAGACCAACATTTCCAATATATGACTTCTAGAGGATACAAGCTTCCTCCTAGCTATGATGTCAAACAAATTTTCCAACAAAGAGTACCAATTGAATTGGAAGTCCTTAGAGAGGAACTACATCAGACAAATCAACATCTTACTCAAATGGCAATAGAAAGAGAACCTCCAAAGGTTTCCTTTGTGGAATCTATTTGTGCTCTTCCTTTTGATAGAAGTCTATACATGGTCCCATTTCCTAGGGATATTGAGGTTCCTAAGTATGACAAATATGATGGAAATGGTGATCCCCACGAGCATGTGCATCACTTTTATGCTCTTAGCATGCACTTCCTTCATGAAGACACATTTTTGATGTTACTATTCCCTTGAAGCTTAAGAGGACAAGCTTTAGAATGGTTTGCCAAGTTGACACCTCCTTTGAAGACTTTTGATGAATTGGCTATGCACTTTACACAACACTATTCATACAATATCCAACAGCCTATCACCATGATAGACCTTGGCGCTTTAAGGAAAAATAAAGGAGAGCCATTTGCTACTTATCTACAATGTTGGAGATCATTGTATTCTAGATATTCTCGTCTGATGCCTGAGAGTGAAAAGATTGACATTTTTGTCAACACTCTAGTGCTTGAGCTATATTATGATCTAAGGAAACAACTTTTCTCCTCTTTCAATGACATGGTTGAAAGTGCATATAGGATTGAAGATGTAGCCATAAGAGAGGGGGATATTGTTATTAATAAAGATACCAGAGGCAATGGCAAGGATAAGAACAAACCTTGGAATAGAAACAAGTATGTTGTTAATGATGGTGTTGTGGATGTCCCAAAAGCCAAAGAGCCTACTTTCAACCTCTCTAATGCTATATATGCAGAAAAACAACAAGAATTTGCCAACACTCGAGATGCTCCTAAGCCTCAATATGCTGATAAGCCAAAGAAGCAATTTCGATGACGGGTCTATACCCCATTGGCTGAACCATATGATGTGATTCTTAAGACTTTGGTTGCCAATAATTAGCTTATGCTTCCTGAGAAAACTCATCCCTATGATCCACCAATTAAGCCAGATTGGTGGAGAGAGGATTATTACTGCCACTGTCATAGAAACAAGGGACACAAGACTGACAATTGTTTCACGCTTAAAGATATTATACAAGATCTCATTGATGGGGGCACAATTCTCACATATGGCTTAGTTAAAAATTCTGATCACCAAGCTTTCAAAGATCCTCTACCTAAGTATGACAAGGGGGAGTCCTCTCAAGAAAATAAGAAGAATCATGATGCTAAGATCAACTACACATATACTTCTGATATGCCTATGATCAACATGGTAGAGCCTATCAAGAGTGTTCTTATGATGAGATCTCAACATGATAATGATGCCAATCATGGTAGGCCAAAGTTGGTCTTACAAACATTGAATGGTTCATCTTCTCAAAGTGAGACACTGAATGTTATTACTAGGGGGCAAGCTAAACTGGTCCTTAAAACTGCGCCTGATCCCAAGCCAGCCTCATCTTCCAAACCAATAGCTCCTCTAGCTTTGTCTAGCTATGATCTTGTCCATCAGTTGCAACGGACACCAGTGCAGATATCTATTTTTGAGTTGCTTGAGCTATCCCCTTTGCACAAGGAGATCCTTGAAAAGGCTCTACGTACAGCTAATGTCCCTAATGACATTGACCCAGATAGGTTCCAGGCTATGTTTAACCACATCTCATCACCTCACTATCTCTCCTTCTCTGAAGCAGATGACACATCTCTTTGCCACCCTCATAATCTTGCTCTACACATCAAATTTCAAGTCTACCATACCCAAGTCTGCCGAGTCCTGATAGACAATGGTGTAGGGTTAAATATTGTTTCTTTCAATGTCATACAACAACTGGGTTTGTCAAAATTTGTTGTCAATCCTAAGCAAAAAATCACTATAAAAGCATATGATGAAGTTGAAAGATCTTCCAAAGGTCTTGTCACGATGCCTGTTCGTGTGGGCCCTATCACAAAAGATATCATGTTCCAAGTGTTAGACATCCCACTTTCTTATAACATTCTTTTGGGTCATCCTTGAATCCATGACATGTAAGCTATTCCTTCTACATACCATCAATGCATCAAATTCCCTCATAACTGAGCTGAAATTGTTATTCCAAGGGATCATTCTATTGCTATTAATACTCTTGCTGCTACTGAAATGTTTGTTCCTCATAAAAAACCTTCTAATGATCCTACTACATCCCTGGTTGCTGCTAAGAAAACATTTAAGATGATGAGCCTTGGTATGGGTGAATACACACTGGATTCCCTTGCTGCTATGCCTGCTTCTCCTAGATCATATGGGAGACCTTCTGAAAAGACAAAGCCTTCTACTTCTACCATGAAAATTTTTGGTAATTTTTTTCAAGCATTTGTACCTTTAGAGGTAGAAAGAGAAGAACAAGCTATTAAGGAATGGATCTATAGAGAAGAAGAGGGTAGTATGACAATTGCTACTCCTATTTCCCCTAAGTGCTATGGTAAAGGCTATAATTTTTTGCAGAAAATGGGCTATCAAGGTCAAGGCCCTATAAGTGATAATGGACATGCCCTAGTCGAGCCTTTGAGTCACACTAATGGCTGACCCTCTAAGATTACAATAGGTCTAGGATATGGTGCCAATGATGACCTCCCTACATGTTCTAGAAATGCTCCCGCAATCAGTGATTCAGACACAGATATAGATGAGTCACCACTGCATACTATGACTCAAATGGGAGACAATCTTCCTTCTACTTCACTTCTTTGGGGAGAAGAACACATACCTCCTGAAGGCACAGTTGAAGCTGCTACACCTAGGAGCAGACAACATCAAAATATTTTGTGATTAATGGACAAAGGAGATCTTACACATAATGATGCTAAAGCCTCTACTTCTAAAGGTCCTAAACCCTCTTGGTGCAAACATCCCAGTAGAAGCGTAACAATAGATTCGAATGAATATGAATGGGATACTCTTTCTGATGGATCTTCCACAGTGGATATGGATGTGGATGTGGTTCATACTTTTGGTGACCAACCTGACATAGTTGATGAGTCTTACGAAGCGTCTGATGAGTTTTATCCACGTATTGCTTTAGTGGACCACGCTAGTTCCTCTCTGACAAGTCTAGATCTTAACAATTTTGGAGCTTACCCTATAGGCTCGACTTCTCTTGTCACCAGAGATGATATCCCCATATCAATCACCTTGAACCAGTCACTTCCCTTCATCTCATACATGCAGATCTCCTAGATTGGTCCACCCAAGATCAACTTGCCTTTGAACCTGTTATTTCTTCCATCAGTGAATCGGCAACAAAAATGATTGAATTAGATATCCAATATTTTCATCATCAAAACAAATGAAAAGTGCAATGGTCGAATAGCGAAAACCACATTGTGGCAGTATCTGAACCTAAAAAAAGTAAAAATAAAGATTTGCTAAAAAATGATGATTATTCAATAAAAGATGAAAAGTTGATTCTTTACAAGAACATGGTGAACTTATCTGAAAATAACATTGCTAATGTCATGGTTACTTTGACATCCATTTTACAATTGAAAAAGCATAAATCATGCTTTAAGTTCCTAGTGGAAGAATTACACTATCTTGCTCATTGTCCTTACAATGCCATCATATTTTCCTATCTCCAAGATCATGTTGTTCTTGAAAATCTAACACACAATATGAAGCACCATCTCATCCATCATGCCTCACACTTTACCCTCGTCTTTGGTGACTTGTATAGGAAGGGTCTAGATGGAACTCTCCTTAGGTGTCTAGAAATAGAGGAGTTAGAGAAGGCACTAGTCGACATTCATGACAGTATATGTGGATCACACTTTAACGACCTTGTGTTAGCTTGCAAATTGCTTAGGGCTAGCTACTATTGGTTAGGACCTTATCTTATCACTACAACATTTGGGTCCAAAGCCTATCAGTTATCTACATCAGAGGAAGCAGAGCTTACCGAGCCTATCAATGTTCTACAATTGCAGAAGTTCTATGCCTAAGGTTCTTGAGCTCTTTTGTATATATTTTATTGATCCTGAAAAAAATTACAAAAAAATTCATATATGATGCTGAAAAAATCCTAAAAAGCATAAAATGTCATGAAAAAATGAGCATCCTAGTGAAAACCTAGCAATAGGTGCTTTGATGTCTCACCAAAAAAAATAAAAAAATTCAAAAAATTCAAAAAATTCAAAAAAATAGAAAAAGTGCCTTGGTGAAAACCTGGAAACGGGGGCTACTTGAGACCCTTGCACCTATGTCTATCAGTCTTGCATGGTGCTCCTCCACTCCACTTTTCACTTTGCCTCTCCTAGCCTGGAATTGACTCTTGTCTTAGTCTAGGGGGCATACATTATTCTAGCTTATCTTGGGTCTCTTTGTGCATCTAGGTGTCTTAGGCACCTTACAAACGGTGTTTTTCAACACCACCCCAATTGTGTTTTTCAACACTACCCTAGCGTCAAGTGTTTCTTAACACTTATCAGATATCCTACCCACAGTCTAGACGATGCAATATTTCTCATTGGCAAATGCGATACTCAAAATTTGACTCTATGACCTACACACACACACACTTAAACACTTGACTTGCTAAAATTTGCTTTATTTCTTTGTGTGTTGTCTATGATGATTTCTTTGCTGAGTGTTCTCTCCCTAATAGTTTTTGATGATGCCGAGCTAGAAGACTGGGGCATGAGGACATGTTTTATCTACTTTTTGCCTGTGGGTATATTTTGTTGATCTTGGTTGTCATGAGCATTTATGCTTGTTCCACTTGACTCTAGGATTTACAAGGTATTATCCTTGTCTATTTCCGCAAGTGCATGCTTATAGTCATCTTGACTTTCCTTGTGTCTCGATGCGAGTATAATCTTGCTACATTAAACTTAGGTAATCTCACTGCACTAGTCATCTTGACCTATATGTCTTTGATGCCTAGGTGGGATTCCCACATATCTATCTGATATAGATCATATTCAGATTCACATAGTTATACTAGTGTGTATTATATGATCTTGCGATGCTACCAATAATGCTCAATGATGAATATTAGAGTCTAAAAGCTTTGTGACCTTGCAAGTAAACCACTTTTCATAGTAGCTTGCATTCTTAACTTCATGATAGATAGTTTTGCATCTTGCATATGGAGAGAGCTCTCCTTTCATCTTTCACGAACTTATTAGTCAAACTGCGCTCACCTTTCGCTTCTTCCCGATCATGTCTTTCACTTCTTGTCTTACATATCACATCATTCTCTATTCATTTCAGGATCAAAACTGAAATCTGAGTTCACCTTGATCATCAAAATCACATTTCTCCTTCTTCCACACAGTTGGCTGACCATTTAAGGACTGATCCTTCAATCTTCACTGGGGCATCTTCATTTCTTCATTCCCATCTCTCTCACCCTTCTAGTCTTTCATTCACATTTCATTTCATTTCTCTCTAAGGTCTTGACTGGGGCATATCTTCACTGCTTGATGGTTATCCTATCATCTTTCATCTTCGATTATGATTTCTAGTGATTCAATCACGTTACTCTTGCTTTTGCCTTCCCTCTACCTGATTTCACTTTTGATCCCGAGGGGGCAGACACATCATATCCTATTGGCTATTCTCTAGAGCATATGCTTGACCATTCCATTTGCTTTGATCTATCTATCTTTTCACTTGACATGTTAGTTCTCATCTCGAGTCCTGATACTGTCCATCTCTTTCCTAAGTGTTCAATACTGTCGCTACCAGGCTGACCATGTAGGATTTTCTATCTCTCTGCACTTCATACTTTGGAGTCAGATCTCTATCTATTGCCTTCTTAGCTGATCTATTCTTTGACATAATGTGTTCCCAGATCGATCACACATTAGTCAAAGAGGGGCAAATGTAATCATCTAAAAATGGTCATCTAGACTATTAGCCCCTTGCTAGCATTATTTGCTAAAATCATCAGTTGCTTATTCTTGATCAAATCCTAGTTCTATCATTTATTCGATTATTTTCTATGGGCTAACCATCTTATCCTAAGTCTTTATTTATTTAAAAGGAATTTCCTCCCCTTTTAATAAATAAAAAGCCCCCCACTTTTCCTCTTATCCTAAGTTGTACAAATAAAGCATTATTCCCATTTTATAAAAAGAAGAAAAGCACCTTTTGTCTCATATGGACACAAAAGTCAACTCTTATTTTCTCATTAGAGGATACTTGTGCACATGGATTTCTCTCTTTGATGCTCCACCATTGATTAAATATTTTTGCCTCTTAATATCCATGGTCCATTCCTTCTCATTTCTTATAAAAGGAGAGCTCTCTTCTTCATTCTAGATCAATCTTTTTATGCTAATGTTATACTGTAGGTTTTCTAGGTCACTTTGGAGCTTTTGAAGATTTGGAGCATTCTTGGCTTTTGCATCTACATGCTATCATAGTTTCATTTCTTTCATTTTCATGACATTCATAGCTTCATATTAGCTTAGTTTCCTTTATGCTTTAGATTACTTCATCTAGCTTAACTAGAAGGCTTTGTAATACTTCTATCTTTCATTTTTATAGCTTAGCTTGCATTTCCATTTCTATCATAGTTGCATTGCATTTTCATTTCCATTTGATTCTTGGGGATATTGGCATTCTTTCCCTTCTCTTCATTTGAATCTCTCATTGCATGGTTTACTAGCAAGGTTATTGGCTTAATAGCTCTAGCTGAGAGCATTCTTAACACCCTTGCACTCCATGCCTAGGGAGCTCTAAATCAATTTCTCAAGGTTTCCAATCCATGGATTCTCTTGGAAGAAATGATTTAGAGAAGTGCACTATTTAGTGTGTACAGGTTGGATGTCCAATCCTTGAGTTCAGAATTATACCTAGTTTCTGAGCCTTTATAGGAAGTGATCATTTTTGGCACCGTTGTCGGGGATGGTGCCAAACCAAGTCTTCACTAAGCCATTCTTGGACTTTTTTTTTATTTCTAGTTTGTTAGATTACATTACTTTTAGGAGAAATTTTGTAAACCACCTCACTCCCTACTATCTGTATGCATAACTAAAGAAGAGACGCCAGAGGATGGTACTTGCCAAATCAATTCAATCACCCATTGGAGAAAGAAAGTTCATTTGTTGATGCCACCATTGACCTCCCTACAACCACATCATCCTCCTCATCCTCTAAAGAAGTGCAGGTTGATTCTTTCAAAGAGCAACCTGAAATTAACAAATTTGTAGACATCTTTGCTCACCTGAGAGCTCATTTTCCTAAAAACCAAGTCAGTCAAGAAAACTCATTACAGCTAGTTGTATACCAACCTCCTTATCAGCCACCTCCATGACCTATAAATCCTACCAGGATGGCTAATCCCCCTACTTTTCCATTCCCCATCTCCAGCTAGTGAGACACCAACAACCTTAAGAACATACCATCTTCTGCCTTGCCAAAATTCTATGGTTTAGTAACAAAAGACCCATATACTTTTCTTTTTGAGTTTGATATCCTGTGCAAAAGTTATGACTATACCACTGATGCTCACAAGCTCAAACTATTTCTTGTGACTCTTAAGGAGTCTTCTTTGCGTTGGTTTATGGGCCTAGGATGGGATTTTGTCCAAGATTGGGCAAGAATGCAAGAAGCATTCCTGACTAAGTATAAGGAATATTGTCGAGGCACTGATATGAAAGGAGAAGACCTTTTTAAAATGACTCAAAAAGAGGATGAGTCACTTGAAGACTACATTTTGCAGTTCATGTATAGTCTACAAAGGAACACAGAGCATGAGATTAATGAAGAATCTCAGAAGCTGCTATTTCTCAGAGGACTACAAGATGGATGCACTGAAGCTTTAGATTTGATGGCAGGAGGAGATATAACTCAATCCAGTGGGATGACATAAAGAAAATATTCCTCAAGTATTCATGTGCTGCTGGGAAAAGAGGAAGAGGTTACAAACCAGCAATAGGAAGGACAAATGGTTCACATGCTTCCAGATTAGAGATAACTCATCTCTTATATGACTTTAAGAAAGATATTATCAACAATATGGCCACACAGCTGGATACTCTACAAGCCAAGAAGAAGCATGAGGAAGTAGAGGCTATGTTAGTAGAATTTTGCCCACATTGTCAACAAAATAAGAGAGAGTGTTGGTGTAAATTGATTGCAAATATGGAGGCCACCCAAATGCCAATCAACTACAAGCCAATTGAACCAACTGATGAATAGCTATTCTTTGTTGCTCAATGGAGACCATGGGTACAATGACAAGGCATGCCTCAGGACCCACTTACATTTAGTAGTCCATTTTATAACAATCAATGGAAACCTTCCATGAATTATCAAAATCCACCCTGGAACAACTATCAGAATCAATGGAAAAATTACCCTAGTCTGCAATGACAAAATCCTCAAGGGAGTTGGCAACAACCCCAAGGGGCCTGGCAACCACCGCAAGGTAATTGGTAGTAGAATCCTCAGTGGAGAGGAAACCAACAATGGCCACCTCAATCCCAGGGATACATGAATCTACCTCTTCAGACACCAGAATAGCAAGTACTCTTACCACCACCAGCTGCTAATAACCAACCTCCAAAACCAACCTAATTGCCTACACAGCCACAACCAAACCCAAATAATAGGCCTCCCGTACCTCAGAAAAATGTGTATAATAATGATCAAATGTAGTATCCCATGCAATACCCTACCTATGCAATCACCCTTGATGATATACACCTACGGTCAAGGACTACTCTTCCTACTCCTGAACAACCAACAATAACTGAAGTACCCCAAGAGGAGCATGTCCTAACAGAACATACAATCCCTCTTCCTGCAATGTAACCTATTGTTAATCAAAGCTCCCCTACTGGGCCACCTTTTCCACAAAGGTTACAACCTACCAATCCTAATCCTACTTCAGCAACCGAATTTAACATCCTTGATCAATTAAAGCATGTCAATGTCCAAATACCTTTATTCCAAGCCATCAAAGATGTTCCCACTTACAACAAAGCCATAAAAGAAGCCTACTTTAAAAAGCCTGGTTGGAAAAGAAAAGATCCTCAGATGGTGCATGTGTTAGGAAAGCTCATTGACATAATGTTAGGAAAGCTTACCATCCCAAAATATTCTAACCCAGGCAGTCCTTTTGTTGAAGTCATTATTAATGGGACTACCATTAACAATGTATTGATAGATCTTGGAGCAGCTATAAATGTTATGACCAGAGATATAATGCAACAACTTGGTATATATAACCTCTGAACCACTCCAACTATTTTTTAGCTTGTAGACAGTTCAACTATAAAGCCGGATGGAATGATTGAGGATATAATTATTGACCTTGCAACCTAGTCATACCCAGTCAATTTCATGATCCTGTCACCAAAGGCCACGTTAGGAGGATATCCAATTATACTAGTAGGCCATGGATAGCAACTGATGATGCTCATATAGGTTTTCACTCAGGGGATATGACCAATTCTGATGGCCACCATACTCAGACTCTTTTCCTATATCCCCCTGCTCAACCCCAAATGGAATTAGCCTCACCAATATGGCCTGACATAGGAGAAGAAGCTGAGGTTATAAATTCAATGTCAAAACTAATGATGATAGAAAGGGACCCCTTCCTGTAGCTTCAGGATGAAGACAAGGTCATCACCAATATCTTGCAAAATCAGTATGGATCCAGCTTGGATTCTCTGGGCTGTTCTTCCAAAGATTGCTCTTTGCAAGTTTTAAACCCAGATGGCCAATGGTCATCTCCTGTAGCTAAAGAAATCTATCACCAATTACTTCCCCATGAGATATAGGTGCCCTCATTTATTGATGTATCTATGATAGAGCTAACTAAGAAAATAGAGGTTTCCCCTGAATGTTACCTGAACATCAATGGAAAGTTAACTACACAACAGCAAACATCTTTAACTAAGACACTGAAGGCCCATACTAGAGCATTTGCTTGGGAGTATTTTGATATGAAAGGTTTGGATCCAAAACTATGTACCCATCAGATCTATCTCAAAGAAGATAAACCTCCAGTAAGGTAGTTCCAAAGGCGAGTGAATCCAGCCCTAAGAGAAATCATTAAAATAGAATTGCAAAAACTTCTCAACGCTAGATTCATTTATCCAATATCTGACAGTCAATGGGTTTCTCCATTAGTTATAGTGCCCAAAAAAGGAGGTAAATGGCAGGTGTGTGTCAACTATAGGGAGCTCATAAATGCAACCAAGAAGGATCATTTTCCTCTTCCATTCATTGACCAAGTCCTAGATTCTCTAGTAGGCAAAAAGTACTTTTCTTTCCTAGATGGATATAGTGGGTATAATCAAATTCGGATCTTTCCAGAAGATCAGGAAAAAACAACCTTCACTTGCCCTTGGGGAACTTTTCCCTATTTTGTTCTTCCATTTGGTCTTTATAATGCTCTAGCAACCTTTTAGAGAGTAGTCATCAGCATATTTGTTGATATCTCTCATGACTATATGGAGATCTATATGGATGACTTCACCACCTATGGTGAAACCCATGAAGAAGCTTTGAGCAATATTGACAAGGTTCTGACAAGATGTGAAGAACATAATCTTTCTCTTAATAGTGAGAAATGCTTCATGATGATGCAAGAAGGGATAGTGCTTGGCCACTCTATATCTGTAGTGGATCCGACCAAGATTGAGATCATTCAAAACCTTCCCACACCAACCAAGAAAAAAGATGTCCGAAGCTTTCTTGGACATGCAGGCTACTACTAAAGGTTTATAAAGGATTTCAGTAAAATAGCTAGTCCTCTTCACACTCTGCTCACTAAAGATTATGAATTCCACTGGACCCCAGACTATGACACTGCCTTCCTGCAACTTAAGACAGTCCTTACCACAGCCCCAGTCTTGCGCGGACCCAACTAGGAACTTTTGTTCCATATACACACTGATGCCTTAGATCATGCCATTGGAGCTATATTGGGCCAAAAGGAGGATTACATTGAACATGATATCTACTTCATCAGCAAGAATCTTCAAGGTGCTAAATTGAATTACACGGTCACTGAAAATGAGCTCTTGGCAGTCATATTTGCACTCAATAAATTCTACCACTACATAACATGGTATCATATTTTTGTGCATATAGATCATGCAGCCATTAAGTATCTTGCTAATAAACTTGCTATCACATGTCGCTTGGCTCAATGGCTTCTCTTATTGCAGGAGTTTGATATTGCCATAGTGGACAAGCCAGGAAAATCCAACGTAGTTGTAGATTTCCTTTCACGACTGCAGAACGCAGATGAGCCTCAACCTGTTGATGATCACTTCCCTCATGATCATCTATTCTCTATTTTAGCTAAAACACCCTAGTATGTAGATATTGCCAATTCCTTGGTCTCTCAAAAGGTACCTCCCTATTTCTCACCAAAAGAAAAGAGGCTTCTAACAGAAAAGACTTTCAATTTTTCATGGATTGCTGATTGTCTATTCTATAATGGCCCTAACCAAATATTGAGATGATGTATAAGGGAGGATGAAACTTATGACATCCTTCATGCATGTCATAATGAGCCTTGTGGAGGACATTTTGTAGCTAAGCACACAACAATTAAGATAATCAATATAGGATATTATTGGCCAACACTCCATAGAGATGTAGTCAACTATACAAAGAAATGCAATTGATGCCAAAGGATGGGACGCCCAACAAAATCTGATGAGATGCCCCTCTTTCCACAGGTGGTAGCCACTCCATTTGACAAATGGGGGTTAGATTTTGTAGGCCCTATTACACCATCTTCCAATGACAATTCTTACATCCTTGTATGCACTGACTATGTGACTAAATGGGTCGAAGTCCGAGCCATGAAACATGCTTGAGATAACAAAGTGGCTGAGTTTTTGTATGAAGAGATCTTCACACTCTATGGTGTTCCAAGGGAGCTAATTACTGATCAGGGTGCTCAATTCACTTCCACACTGATTACAACACTCATGAATGAGTATAAAATTCACCACAGGACATCCATTCCATATCATCCACAGGTGAATGGGCAATTTGAAGTTACCAACAGGGAACTAGAGGCAATCTTGACAAAAATGGTGCAGCTACATAAGAAGGATTGGAGCACACAGTTGCAGGAAGCTATGTGGGCCTATAGGACAACATGGAAAATAATATCTGGTTTCACCCCATTTGAGTTGGTTTATGGGAAACATGTTGTCATGCCCATAGAGTTTGAGCATAAAACATTATGAACAACATTATAGTTAAACATTGATCTTCCAGCCACCCAAAGCGACAGGATCCTGCAGCTTAATCAGCTAGATGAAATGAGGAAAGCTGCTTTACAACACACTAAGATGATCCAACTATAATGCAAATGGTGGCACGATTCCCACATTCTCAAAAAAATATTCTCTCCTAGCGACTGGGCTCTCTTGTATGATTCTCACTATCAGGACAACCAAGGTAAGCTCACTACCCGCTGGCTAGGTCCCTATGAAATAGACACTATTTGTGCTAATGGTGCAATTTAACTATCAATGATTAACCTAGTATGTTTCAAGTTGTTGGTTAATGGGCACAGACTCCATCTGTATCATAAACCACAAAAAAAAGATGAGTTCCTATGGTAGTTTGAGATTTCTCCTGCCGATACTGCACTTCTTGCAGCAAATCACCATCATTCGACCACTGGCCCCACCACACATTTTGAACCTCCTCCAACTGAAGACATTCAAAAGGTAGATGGACCTCCTCCTAAGAGAAATTCTCCTACCACCACATGAACCATCAAATCATCACTTTAAATTTGCATCCGTGCAGTCATAATAAAGTTTTTGTTCCTTGCGAAAATATTCTTTTCCATAATAAAAGCTCCATCTCATTACCTTTCTCATTTCTTCACATTCATCCGTCATATCATGTCTTTTCCACCCCATACTTCTTATTGTATGATATACGTCAGATGATATTTTTTTATTTTGGTATTTATGATACATTCACATCAGGTACACATGATTATCTATTCTTTCAAATACTCTGTACTTATTTAGCCACCATTATCTTTTATGTTTCATTTAATCTACATTTATATCCAAGAATGGTTGTACTTTTAAACCATGCCAGTGAGGACACTTGCATCATTTTCGTAGGGGGCAGTACATTGGCATGTGATTAAAATTTTGTTGCCCATGATTTTGAATTAATTATCATCAATAGCCCGTAAGTTGTAAGCCTGATCATTAATCCACCAACCTTGGATTTCAGTCTCTTTTATAAAACCCTAGAAACCAAAGCTCACTTCAATATTCACAGTTTCTGTGTCTTTCATTTTTCACCCTTACCGCAAATAGAAAATATTTCCAAATTAATTCTTGAGTAAGGATTTTTGGGAGCTAGGAATTATGAACAGATTGAAGTTAAGAACAGAGGGTTGCAAAGATTTTTAACAAATATGGGTGGACAACCTATCCAGTCGGAGCCAACAAATCACATGTCACTGTTGCAGGATCAAGTCAGTGTTCGTGAGTTTAATCATGTGGGATGGCTCAGTTACTTTGTTAGGTTAAATGGTTATGACGAGTTTGTGGCAATCAAATTTCTGCGGACATTCACCAATGGCATTGCATATGTGAAGGGGTTGAGAATTGAAGCTTTTGAAGTGCAAATAGTAGAAGTCTCTGGACTTCCTGCTATTGGAGAGCATTTTCTGCATGGTCATGACACTCGAATGGCCAAAGCCAAGTTCTCCCTACCAACAGACAATGCACTTGAAAGTAGTAAACAAGGTACCAAAAGGCTTTCTCTTCCAAGAGATTTTCCGTAATTTGTTGTTCATATTATTAGATATATCACTTGTGAAGGAAGGTTTTCATTTCTGCATGTCGTACATTTTAAATTGTTGAGTCATTTGCGGCATGGGCATTTAGTCAATCTACCCAATGTGTTATATTCCTTGCTAAATTTGAGTTATGAGGAAGTAAGGAAGGGCTAGTAGAATGTTGTTACCTATCATGGGTTGATCAAATTACTGGTAGAAAAGGCCCTCCGCAATAATTCTCCCATGAGTTGGGATGAATTTCTCATTGCTCCTCATGTTCAACATAATAGGGCACATCCAACACCTGTAGGACCATATCTCAAGCCCCATGAAGCACAAGAAAATCTTACTACTGAGGATAGTCCCAAAAGAGTTTAAGAAAACCCTCCTTCACATCAAGAAGATATAGCAGAAGATGCTCCAAACCCCAATTTTGGGGAAGAAAACATTGGGGGATCTAAAGAAATCCATAGTACACAAGGAGCTGGGAAAGATGAAAAGGAGAAAGAGAAAATGTCTGGCTATGAGGTAGGTGGTAGCACTATTCATCCTGAAGCTACGTCCACCTTGGTGAAATCTACCCCGTAGAAGCATTCTGCAACATCAGAAGAGCACCCAGTACGGCGTAGTGTCTGATTAAATTCAAAGAAAAAGAAAAATAACTCACCTAAAATGGCTAGTTTAAATAAGGAAGTTCTGAGTGAGGAACCAATGAATTCAAACCCTCAGCAAGAAAATCTATCCATGGAAGAAGATGTTATGATGAAGGACCCTACAACCGTAGTACCACAGGAAAAAGGGAAAAAGGATGATTCTGAAGTTTCCTCCACTCATCCAGGCAAAGCACAAACATGTGATATCCCTACAGCTTTTGTATTGGTTCATAAAAGGGGACAAGCAATAGAAATAGGGCATGTTGGTCCAAAGAGAGGTCAAAATTAGGTAACCATATAGTGCTTTTCCTTGGATTATTTTCAGCAAATTCAATATGAAAGGGCAATGTGAGCCATAGAAAGGGACAAATTGAAAAAGGAAATAGTTCAACAGAAACAAGAAATTACACTCCTACAAGAGAAACTAGATTCAGTTGTCAAATTGGTTCCAAAGGTCATAGAGTGCCGACCACCCTCGCGGGTGTATGCTTTGTGCTTAAGGGAGCAGTTTTTACTATTTCAATTTTTGAGAATCGTTAAAGATTTTAATCCTGACATAGACACCCCTAAGTCTTTTATGGCTACATATGAGGAGTCACCTGATTTTATTAAAAACCTTCTCTGTGAGTTATACCTACACCACTACATTGTTCCCTCTAACATAGAATGGAATCCCTTGCTGTTTCTGGGTGATATACATTTTTCTGCACTACTCTCCTGGGTTAACAATGAAATTTACTATGGGGAGCAATTAACCAGATATAGGGCATTTGAGCATAACATCTCACTTCCATTATGCCCTAAAAGTAAAAACCCCAAATGCCTTTATTGTGATTGGCTACACATAGTCTACGGTTTTAATGATTCCACTCATAGAAGAAGAATTTTGGCAAAATGGGAACAGGTACATGTAGAGGTTGAGAGACTATCTCTAGATGATGGGAACAGGGAAGCAGATGGGATACAGCAGAGGTGGGCCAGGTTGACTATGTCACTGAAAAAGGCAGAGCCCCACAACATCATGAATTTTAGGGCTGCCATGCAGAGAGTCCATTGGTACATAGAATTGTGTCAAAAACCAAGATCAGAACACTAGATGCCACTCACATTCCAACCACCTGTGCTCCTGTAGCCACTTTATAGTTGTATAGAGGAAGAACTGGATGAAGATTTAGAGCTGAGTCGATGAGTCAAAGTAGAAAGGATGAATGGATTCTACTGGAGGGTGAAAAGATAAATGACTGGACAAGTATAGGAAGGTGACTTTAGAGTGCTAGCGAGGATTAAAAACCCTTTAGTGCCTGAGGATAGGCACTAGTCTTCATAGGGGGTAGAAATGATAAGGCATATTAATGTCATGCTATAGAATTCCTTAGGATAGTATTTTCCATACCCTTTTGTTGCATTTTGATACATTTACCAAAGAACTCTTATGATTTTGTTCTACTATTTGACATGCTACCAATAGACATTTAATATGGTTTAAACATACTTAATATATTATGCTTAGATAAAATGCTATATTTCTTAATCTGAAAGTTAATGTTGTGTTTTGAATAAGTAAGGGTAGATGTTTGAATGTGATTTATTATGTGTATTCTGGTAATTACTGTCATAAATATCTTATCCTAACCCTTCAAGGCATAGTACATTGGAATAACGAATGTTGTTTTTGACCAGGTCTGGAGCATTCAACCATAAAGAGTTCCACCCGATCTTCCTGCAGCCTTCAACGAAAGAACATTCAATGTAGCACCTGTTGAAGGAGCAAGGTGGTAGTCTCTACGATGAGTTAGGTAGCATGCTAATTTATCTAAGAAGATCTAGGCATGGATGGAAGTTGGATTTTCTATCATGACAATTCTCTCCTCTGCTTCGGGATCAATCTGTTTAGTCTTTAAAGCTTCCCTTCTTTCTAGTTATTAATATTGTAATAAAGATCCACCTATTTCTATGGTGTGTTAGAAGTTAGTTAGAAGCTTTTCCTTTAAATAAAGCCTTGCTCTTGCGCAAGCACAACAACAAACATAGAGGGCATTGTTGAATATATAGAAATAGTTTTCAGCTAGTTTCAGAGTGTTATGAGAATTTTGTACTTTGATATTCGATCAATAAAATGAAGTGTTGATATTCAGTTGAGTACAATTGTGATTTAGGATACTCATCCAAGGGGGCCCACTTGGTGAGAAATCCACAGTAAAATAGAATCATAGTAGTTAGAAGCATTTATTGCATTTTTGTTGATTAAGCACTCAACATTGAACTGCTCCTGTAGCCAAAGCTATAGACCAGCCAACACCTCCTGCAACCAAAGTCATAGAACAACAGAAGTGTTATGGCATAGTTTGTAAGAATTTGCATATCTCGTTAATAGCTATATTCTTGTAGCTTTTGTTCTAGCACTTACTTTTCCATAAACTTCAGCTTAAGAATTACTTTAGTATTCATTTCCTACAATTGTAGCATAGGTTTGCTTTAGCATTTACTTCCTGCAGCAATGATAATGCATGGCTAAATAATACTTGGAGCATATACTTTGCTGGCCCATTTCAAGTGATACATCCCTAGTTTGACTTACTAAATGAATTTCCATAAGGAGGATAAGCTGCTCGGTTGGATGTCCAATCCCTAAGTTTGGAATTATACCCAGTTTCTGAGCCTTTATAGGAAGTGATCAGTTACCATTTTGTGGAATACACCTTCTTGGAGATTTTTTTTTAGAAGAGAGAAGTTCGTAGTCTTTTTCATAACTCATTTGTGTTGCAAGATTTTGTATTTTTTCTAACCCTCTTTGGAAGGCTTTTCACCATAGAGTTTTATGCATTCTTGCATTTTTTTTAACAAAAAAACCTTTTAACCTCATTTGGGAAATAACAAGGTTACAATTTTTCTTGTCATTCACCTCTTTTATAGGATTATTTTCCATTTTGTGCATTGGTATTGTCTGCATATCTCACAATTGCTTATAGGTTTATATTCATCTATATTTAATTTTTTCATCTACAGCATAATAGAAATCAATATTTTATATTTGCATTTGCAAGTGATATCTATCTGGTTTTCATAAATATGACTATGTTTGATGTACATGCTAACCTTAATCAATCTTTGTTGAAATATTTCTATTCTTTAACATATCTCTACTATCTCTGGTTTTATTGCAAATTTATCTCTTTGTATTTTCATGTCATGTATTTAAAATAAGAGTTTAAAACATTTGCAGGAGGATCGCTTCTCTCCCCTTGTTTCTACTCCATAGTTTTTAGTTTTTATCATCTATTCTCCAACCCTCTAGCAACATAGTCTCCTTGCCTCTCATCACTACCTTCGCTCCACCTCTCCCTTTGCACACACTGCTCCTCCAAAGTCTGCAAGCAGTTTATCTAAGAAAGGCATCTCACACCCTTTCTCATCTCTCTTCAGGCCTTCAAACCCTCATTCACCCCCCTCACCATTAATTAAATTGAGTCAAATCTTGTTGTGATTGTATTCAGGAGAGAAGGGTGAATAATACCTCATCTCATCTCGTACCTCTCATTATTGTTTGTATTTCTCAGTTGCAAAGCTTTTATCGCCCATTCGTTCTATTAGGCTACCTCCCATCATTCTATTTGTCCTCCAACTGTAGTGCTATTCTACTCATATCTCTGCTCATTGTGGTTTGCATGTACTGGATAGTAGATTCAATCTGAGCCAATCCCAATGTAACTATTTTCTCTGAATCTCTTAGACCTGCCAACTGATTTCATCGCTAGCTTTTATCTAAGTTTAGATTTAGTTTGACTTTTTTTCATAGTTTAAATAACTTTTTTTTAAAATATAGTTTAATTTCATTATTTTTTTACAATAAATTGTAAGAAATGATAAGGAAGAGCAAAAAAATGATCTTGTTTAATCTAATGAGCAAGGCGTGAGGAAATGCATACCATGAAATAAACCAAGTCAAGAAGCATTCATCATACAATATGAGACAATGTTTTGAAGGGGGAAAAGCGTAAAAAAAACCCTGTGATATTATTATGAATGGGCCATAAAAAGGCCTAAGAGAGAGAAAGAGAATGAGAGCAAAAATGCTCATACAATACTTCAAGAGAATGTAGAATGAGAAACTAAGTGTTGCAAGTGAAAAATGACTAAGAATGAGAAAAGAAGCATCTCTTATGTAGAGATGAGAAGAAAGGAGTTGAATGTAACTCCCATGTGCATGTTAGCCACATTCATAATGTGTGTGCCACTTGTGCTAATTCCTCTTAAGGAGGAATCTAGGAATAAAAAGAAATTACAAATAAATATTATGTCCTCACACATGGAAAAGAGGACAAGTGTTCATGTAGGGATTCTATAGGAATCTCCTACTTACATAATAAATAAACTAAAATACCTTGGTTTATAATATATTTCACCAAGGAAAGATTACATATTCTAACATCCCCCTTTAATCTTTACTTGGGGAAATGAGCTTGATGGGTATGAGACCCAAATTATTCCAGTAATCTGCAACATGTTCATGGTTGTGAGGCACTCTCTTTGGTAAAACTGATCTTCTTTTGTAGCATGGTGAGTGAGCAAGATCTGAATGCTTCAAAGATGTGGATTCACATTGTTGTTGGTCCAAGTTGTCAAAAGGGGTGTCTTCATAATCTGCATCATTATAACCTGAATCTAGAAAACAAGTACTTCTAGTGGATTGCCCACCTAGATTTGTATAATCTGGATAATGACTTTTAGAATTTAATATAAATTTTGCATCATTATCAGAATTAGAATCAGAATCAGAATCAAAGGTATTATAACTAGAATATAAGTCAAAGGTATCAAAACCAGAATTTGAATCAAAGGAATGAAAATGAGAATTTGAATGATAAGCAGCATTTGAATTATAACCAGAATTTGAATTAAAAGCAGAATTAGAATCTTTTTTCATGTTAGGATCAAAAACATAACTTGAATCATCATCAAAAGGGTCATTTGAATCATCAGAATTATAAGCAGCATTTGCAACATCAAAAACATAATTTGAAACAATAGAATCATCTTTCATAATATTATCAACATTTTCCTTAGAATCAAAGGCAGAATTTAAATCTTTAAAATCAAAATAATAGAAATCATTATCAAAAGCATGTATGTCAATTCTAGCATCATCTTTAGGATTAGAATCAAAACTACTCTGAATATCATCATTTGCATTAGTTTCATCAAAATTTTCAAAAAGATTAGGATGCATATTTTCTACACAAACAGTAGGATTAGGAAAAGGAATAATGGATAGGTCAGGAGAAGCAGTTTTATGCAAGGAAGGTAAGGTCACATTTAGGAAAGTGGATATAATGTCATTTTCTTGATCAAGTATTTCATCAAAGGATACATAGGGAGCATTATGTAATTTACCATTTGGAACAGACACATCTCCAAAACCTTCAACTTTGCAACTATCATTATTAGCCAACTGAATTGGAATGTTAGATGTATTAGGTTCAATAAAATCAAAGACAACTTTATGAGATGCACCAGTATTAATAAAAGGTTTAACAAGATTAAAACAAACAGTAAAAGCATGACGAGTTTGAGGTCCATTTGATTTTTCAACGGAATTGTTCTGATTAGGGGATTGATCCCTTTGTTTCTTAAAACAGTTTTGAGTTATGTGGCCATCCTTACCACAGTACGTGCAATGTGGTCTCCTAGAGTTGTAATTATTATTATATTGTTGTTGGACTGTTGATTGTTTTGATTATTGTGATTATTATTATTAGATCGATTGTGAGTTTTAGCAACATAAGCAAGGTCATTAACTTTAAGTATGCCAAACTGAATTAATTTTTCCTCCTCTTGCCTTAACATAGTTTGAAAAATAGAATAAGTAAGTTGATTAGCTAAAGATGGAATAGCTAACTGAGAGTAAATGTTTGTAATGAATTGCTGAAACTGACGTGGTAAACATTTCCTAATTATGATGTGAATAATGCGAACATCAGATAATGTAACTTTAAGACTAGAAAGCAAAGAACGGATAGAATCAAATTTTAACAAAAAATCATCAACAGAATTGAAATCAGAATATCTAAGATCTTCTAACTGATCTTGAAGTTGAATCTTTCTAGCTTCATCTGCATTATCATAAGTATTCTTAAGGATATTCCAAGCCTCATGGGCTTCATCACAAGCAGAGATTAAAACATACAATTCAGGATTTAATGATATACCAATCAACCCTAATGCTTCCTCATTTTTAGTTTTCCAGGTATCCTGGTCAGCTTGAGAGGTAGTAGAGGCTGGTTTGGGAGTGGCATTAGTAACAATATCATAAAGATGTCTAAAACAAAAAATAAAAGCCATATGAACAGCCCAAGCATGATAATTAGAACTTGTTAATTTGATTTCTGGCATCAAAGTTGACATGATTACAAAAAGTATGAGGAAAAAGCAGAATAGAAATGAGCACCCAAGTCAGATTCTAACATGCAATGAACTTGCATGCAAAATATATGACAGGTGACAAAAAGATTAACTAAAATAGATAGGATTAAAGCAGATTACAGATAGATTTAAAATAGATTCTAAACATGCAAAAATATGGAATTGCATAAAACTTTATATGAAATTGAATGTCAAGATCAGCAATAGTTAGTAATTTAATTAGAATTTATGTTGAATTGAAACTATATATTAGTACCTAAAAAAGAAACTCTATTAAAGAACTATAATAAACTTTATACACTTAATGAACTTAAAGCTTAAATATTAAGATTAAGAACCAAAACCTATAGCAAGAACACGTTAGTACAAATATGAAAGGGCCTTTAGAAAAAACACCTTATCTTTATAAAAAAACTCTCGATTTATTAAGCAAAGAAGTTTTAGTATATATTTCAAAAAAAACTTATATGAACAAGTAAATTTCTTAATTAACAAAAAAGAAATGAGAGATATTCCTCCTCAAAATTTTTAAATTATATAAACACAAAATTTAAATTTAATAAACTTATTAATAATTAAATAAATTAACAATTAACGTATTAATAATAAATTTATTAGGAAAACTTATTAATGAATTTATTAACAATTGAATAATAAAACTTAAAATTAAATTTTCAATAAAAAACAATAAAAGTAAAAAAAACTTAAAAGTTTAAAAAGCTTAGAAAAAAAACTTTACGTTAATCTTAAAAAACTTAAAAGTTCTTTTAAAAGTTGCTTAGTTAAGAAAAGTTATGAGAACTTTTGATTTCTTATCTTATATCTTATATTAACGTTGTTATATCTTACATATTATTAACAATATATGAATTTGAAGCAGAATGGTAATACATGAAAAGAGCAGAATGTTAATATCTTGAATTAAGCAGAACGTTAAGATTTTAAGGAGTATTAACGTTAATACTAAAAATAACGTTAATGCTAAAAGAATAAAAGACAGAGTATATAAAAGAATAAGTATCCTAATAATAATAACGTTGCAGATTTAATAACGATATGCAATGATTGAACGTCTGTAATGATCAGAAAATAAAGAAACGAAATCAAGCGATAACAACACAAAGAAAGAACTATAAACAAAAACTATAATGCTATCTACGCAGTTTTGCTAAGAAATTATTCCACACCAGTCCCTGCAACACTAAAAAAAATGAACAAACTAGACTTCAAGTGTGATCCCTGCAATCACTTCTATCAATGCATGTATTCTAGGTTTCAAATACAGTAGAAATGCTAAATTCAGAAACGCTGCAAGAATGAGCGAATCCAAAATGAAGGTTCTCTAGATTTCTTCTATAATCAAAAAAACTTTTAACAACAGCGATCTATAACTGCAAGCAACAAGTAACAATAAACAAGTAACAAGAATGATAGAATAAGCAAGTAACAAGAACCGAAACGCTTCCTCATGTAAAGTATGAAAAAAAAAAACTTTAGTAGTATATCATGCAGCGTTAATATTACATGTAGTGTAGTCAATACTTAAGCATATATTCCTCAAAAGAAATTGTCGAGAGCAAATATGCAATACAAGCACCAAGATATAAAGAGGCACGAAAAAGAAATATACACAGCAGAACAACGCATGCAAGGAGGATACACATGCAAAAAAGACAAACACATGCAAACGAAAACACAAGAACATTAAAACAAAATGTTAACCAAAATGTTAACATGCAAGAATCGTTAACATTCAAGAAATGTTAACTGGTGCATGCTATTGAAAGTGATTTCACGCATGCAAGAAATATCGGACTGCAAAAAACCAGAGAAATGCAGAGAGCTAAGATAAAAATAGATTAGAATCTAATAAAATAGCAACTGTAAGAATTTTATTTTAGAAAAAATGCATGAAATCAAGTAGTGATAGAGCAATAATGAATAGATACTCTGAAGGGAAATTGGTAATAAGATCCGAACCGCATACAGAAGGAATTAGAAACAAATAAATACACTTTTAAAAGAGACCGCATAAAGGAAACTAAGTTAGACGTTTACAATATGTTACAATATGATTGGAAAGTTACAATATGATTGAAAAGAGACTGCAAGGGAGGGTAGGGTAAGGTAGATTTTTATAATAAAGTTTATTATGATTTTTTGAAATGATTTTATATTAAATATATATTTTACAATGATATAAAAATAATTTAAAAAAGAAATTTATTTTTTTTAATATTGAAATTTTAAATTTGACAAAACAACATGAAATATGAACAAAAAGAGAGATTTTTTTTTCCTTTCAACAAAAAATTACAAACAAATATAAGGAATAAAGAGGATTTTTTCAAATAAATCTACTAAAAAAGAATAGAGTAAAAGGAGAGGGGAAAATTTTCCCAAATTCTTGAAGGACAACCTGCAACACAAAGTTGTTAGAAACCAAATAATACTCTCTCAACGTCTCCAAATGGAGTGCTTCAAAAAATGGTAGCTCCTCCACCTGTACACTCAAACAAAGATTAAACCAACCTGCTCTGATACCATGTAAGAAATGATAAGGAAGAGCAAAAAAATGATCTTGTTTAATCTAATGAGCAAGGCGTGAGGAAATGCATACCATGAAATAAACCAAGTCAAGAAGCATTCATCATACAATATGAGACAATGTTTTGAAGGGGGAAAAGCGTAAAAAAAACCCCGTGATATTATTATGAATGGGCCATAAAAAGGCCTAAGAGAGAGAAAGAGAATGAGAGCAAAAATGCTCATACAATACTTCAAGAGAATGTAGAATGAGAAACTAAGTGTTGCAAGTGAAAAATGACTAAGAATGAGAAAAGAAGCATCTCTTATGTAGAGATGAGAAGAAAGGAGTTGAATGTAACTCTCATGTGCATGTGAGCCACATTCATAATGTGTGTGCCACTTGTGCTAATTCCTCTTAAGGAGGAATCTAGGAATAAAAAGAAATTACAAATAAATATTATGTCCTCACACATGGAAAAGAGGACAAGTGTTCATGTAGGGATTCTATAGGAATCTCCTACTTACATAATAAATAAACTAAACTACCTTGGTTTATAATATATTTCACCAAGGAAAGATTACATATTCTAACATAAATTAATCAATTTTTTTTAATAATAATTAAAATCAATTGTTTCTATATACTTTTTTTATAAAAATAATGAATGTTCATTTAGTTTTAATAAGTTTTAAAATAACATTTCAATAGCATTAGACTTTGCCATTCGATAACATCACTTTGGTTGTTTCATCAAAAGTTTAATTAAAATGATTTTTTAAAAAATAGTTTAATTAATTTTTTTTTTAATTATGTAGTTTCCTTTTGTTTAATCATTTTTTTAAAAATCAATTCTTTCAATATAGTTTTTTTTTTCAAATAAGAGATAGTGGTAAATCAATTCTTTATAGCTTCCACACGCTTTAAATTTCATTTCAAAAATTTAGTAAGAATTTATTATTTCATTTTCAATTAATTTTTCAAATTTTAACAAACAATTAATTTTTTTTAAATATTTATTTAAGCTACTTCAACCCTTATTAACATTGCGTTAAATATCTTTTTAGGACTATTTGGCATTAATTTATTATTGTTTCTAACTCGTTCTTGTCTACTTATAACGTTTAAATCATTTAATTTTTAAGTTATTATTCACTCATGTCTACATTAATTCCTAAGATTAAATTAAACAGTACTAATTATCATGCCTATAAAATAGATATTTCCTTTTTTTTTTTTATTTAAACACATGTTAGATATAGCTATTGGTGCTTCCTCTTCTCTTGTCACCACCGCTTCTCAAGCTAACATAGATGCTTGGAACGCTAAAAATGAGGAGGCACTTGGTCTCATTAGGATTTCTCTCAGTCCAAAATTATATGTGTTGATTGTTAACTGTACTACAACTCATGCAACATGAGACATTCTGGAAAACACCTATGATAGTCCGAATGAATCAAGAAAGATTCAACTCCAAGATCAATTGGAGGATCTAAGGTATACTGATTTCAAAACTATGGATGATTTTTTGTTAAAGTTTGATTCCATTAAAAGTCAGTTAAATGGTTTAGGAGTTACTATTGATGATATTCGTTTAATTCATATTATTTTAAAGAAATGTCTTCCTAGGCAATTTCAACAATTTATCACTAATGTGCATTCTCAACTAACTATTCCTAGTTTAGGCATTCAATTAACCTATATCATTTTTCAAAATTTATTGTGTCAAGAGGAAGCTAAGTTAATTCAAATTGGTACTCTTAAATCTCATGAACATGCTTTTGTGTCTAAAAATCAAAATCATAACTTTCGATCTCATAATCATAATAATAATAATAATCATAGCAACAACAATTTTCATTTTAGGCGTCAATATAACAACAATAATCATCATAATAATAATCATAATAATAATCATAATAATAATCATAGTAATAATCATAATAATAATAATCCAAAGAATGGTCCTAATAAAAAACCTCATTGCACCTATTGTGGGAAAGCTGGTCACGTGACTAACAATTGCTTTAAAAAGAAAAATGATAAGAAGCTTATGAATCAAAATAATCAACATAATCAGAAGTCTCATTGTAAGAATAATAATGGTAATTCATCTTGTCATGCTTTTTCAGTAAGTTATAATGTTAATTTCTAATCCTTTAGAGTGGATTGTTGATAGTGGTGCATCTCAACATGTTACATCTCATAGATAAGTTTTTGATTCCTTATATCCTGATACTTCAAATATTCCCATTCAATTAGCTAATCATCATAGTTGCAAAGTTGAAGGTTTTGGTGATGTTTTTGTTCCTAATGGTAAATTGCATGATTTTCTTTATGTTCTTGAATTGAAAGCTAATATTTTTTGAGTTTATAAGTTATGTCAAGATTATAAGGTTGAATTTCATAAGGATATGTGCTATGTTATTGATCCTAAATCTAATCACATTGTTGCTAATGCTAAATTGGATCATGATAATTTGTTTAAATTTTATGAATTTTCCACTTCAAGGTACTCATTGCATGCTAATGTGGACTTTAATATATGGCATGAAAGGATTGGCCACTTAAATTCTGATTATATATCTTAGATGCAAAAAACAAATATGGTTAATGGATTGCCTCATATTGTTTCTTCCAAAACTATATGCAATGGTTACATGAGTGGTAAGATGCATAGAGAACCTTTTCCACATGGTCAATCTTGGAGGGCACATCATAAGTTGCAACTCATTCATAATAACCTTTTGGGTTCCATGGAGAATAACTTCATCCAAGGTTCTAGGTATGCTCTTACTTTTGTTGATGACTTTTCAAGAAGAACCTGGATCTATTTTTTCTATAGTAAGGATCAAGTTCTAGATATATTTGTTGAATTTCATATATTTGTTGAAATACAATTTGGTTTTAAGATTAAAATCCTTAGAATTGATAATGGGAAGGAATATGTCAATAATGCTTTTCATTCTTATTTAATAACTTTTGGAATTAAACATGAGCTTACTATTACT
This sequence comes from Chamaecyparis obtusa, assembly GCA_027943335.1. Taxonomy (NCBI): domain Eukaryota; kingdom Viridiplantae; phylum Streptophyta; class Pinopsida; order Cupressales; family Cupressaceae; genus Chamaecyparis; species Chamaecyparis obtusa. Next base: position 158,029 of record BSBK01008974.1, on the reverse strand, counting down.
TATTGTATCATCAAAAAATGGAAGCACTTCCATTTAGGACTCATTTAGCCCTTTGAGTAAGTGGTCTGGGGTCATGTAACATGCCTTGAATGGGGCTTTGAATTGGATCTAACTTTTTCCCCCTATTCTGTTTCTCTTTCCACCTTTTTCTAGCCTATTTCTGGCACCTGACCTTGAGAATTTGAGATTATTGACCTTTTGGGTCAAGGTCAAACTTCTAGGTCAAGGTCGACCTCGACCCTGACCTAGGTTAGAGTCAACCTTGACCTTGACCCTGGGTCCAGATTTTAAGTTTTGAAAGTTTCCAAATGTCGAGCTTTGGAAAGTTTATTTTCCCACTTCTGGGTCGGTTGTTTCAGACTTCAGAATGGTAAACTCTTAAATGATATTTAAATTGGGTCCACTTCCAAGGGTAAAGGCTTAAATTGGAATTTAATTCTCCTATGTCAGTCTCTCTAGAAGTTTGTGCCCTAAATTGTATAAAAGGAAGCCTTCCTCTCTCATTTTCACATCCATCATCCATTGAATTCAAGCATAAATCAAAATCAAGTGATCAAGCAATTATCAAGCGAGCAAGAGGGAGAAAGAAAGAATTAAAGCATTCATTAATATTCAAGCATTCAAGCATTCAAGGTCCAATTCATCAAGGATATCCATTGGTAACCATTGAAGGATTCAATCTCTATGGAGCCCCTTTGTTGAAGATTCCTTCATCCATTTCTATTCAAGCTTCTTCCTATTCCAAGATCCATTCAAGATTGGTTTTGAAGATCTAATGCAATTGATTTGAGACATCCCACATACAATTATACATTCATTTGGAGCATTCATACTAGTGGATTCAAGGATTCAAATCCTCCACAAGGGTTTCAACATAAGCAAGGTGAATTATTCCATTTACTTTGTTTATTGGTGCAATTTCAATTACATTTCAAGGTTAATTCCAAAACTGGGGTTTTACCAAGGTAAACCCTTCATCCAAAAAACAAAACCATTTTTCTTGTAGGTACAGGTGGGGAACAATGAATCGTAGATCATATCTGAGTACCCTTTTCGGTGAACTTCTAGGATCTACGAACATAATTTTTGTCAGAACAGTGTAGGTCAAGGTTGACATAAAGGGGTAAGATTGTGCCTCGGGGTAAGATCTTACCCTTGTTTTGGGTCAAGGTCGACCTTTCTCAAAAAAGAAGAAGGTTTCTAGGTTTTCTATGTTTTTGTGTTTCCAGGCCAGACCCGGTTGCAAAATTTCCCGAAACTGAGTACAGACACCAGAAAATAGTATTTTCCAAATCTGTCATATTTTGAGGTTAGTACTTGTCTTCAATTCAATTAAGATTTTTGTACTTCCTTTTCATAATGAAATATAAATTTTTCTCCTTTCTTCATATTCTCCTTCGATTGATTCATTTATGTATTGACCATCTTCTTGTGGTTAATCAATTCAGATCTTTCCTTTGGGAATTTGGGGTTAAGAAGAAGATCTTACCTTTCCCATCACATTTCCATACATCTCCATTTTCTTATATTACATTTTGGTGAACCCACGATCGACAACTCTTTCTTTTATGGTGTTAGATCTTGCATTTACATTTCATATAAAGTAAAAATACAAAAACATTTATTTTTTTATGCTTTGTGTTTTCCTAGTTTAGTTTATTTTGTATTTGCATTGGTATATGAGCTTTACTACCTCTAGCCCTACTTATAATATTTTGGTTAGATGAATTCGTAGACTTGTGGGTGCCTTTGATCCTGAGTCTTCCTCTCCTTTTCTTAGGATCCCAGATGAAAATTTGATTATTCATGATTCTAATCCTACTATGGAGCATAACTCTTCTCACTCATCTCATGATGAGGATGATTTTTTAAGATTTTCTCCTGAAAAAGTCCAAAAACTTTCAGTTGAACTTGATAAAATGGGAAATTGGATTACTCAAGAGAACCATAATCAAGATTTTATTCAAGCTATAGATGCTCTTAAGAAAGTCCTTCATGATAGTGATCAAGGTGTTAATCTCTTTCGTGGTATTACTCATCTTGTAGATTTAATTGTTAAACCTTTAGCTAAAGAAGCTCAATATTTAGGATTCAATCCTCCTATCACTATTATGGAACCTTCTTCCATTCCTTTACCTAGCATTCCTACGTATACTCCTCCTTTAGTAACTATGTCAGTTCCCTCTCTTCCTATGAGTGTTCCTCCTATATCCCTACCTACTTCAAAACCTTATTATCATAATGTTCCTTTTACTTATTCCAATGCTCTTCCAACTATGGTTCCAAGTGTTCCCCCACTTGTGTCTTCAATTCTTGCCACTTCGTACACTTTACCTAGTGCTTCTAGTGTGTCTATGCCTCCTATTTCATCTAATGATTCAACAATCATTAGTTTGGCTCAAACTGTGTCCTCTTTACAACAACAACTTGTGTCTTTAACTCAATCCAAGTTTAGCAGTCCTACATGTGACATGGGAAGTCCTTTATCCCTAGACATTATTCATTCTCCTGTTCCTCAGCAAGCTGATATGCCTCATCTTGAGAATTATAATGGTAAGGGAGACCTTGTTACTCATGTTAAAACATTCCAGATCCTTTGTAGTGACTATGCTCATGACCATAGGATTTTAGCCAAGTTGTTTGCTAGAACTTTTCACGATAAGGCCTTGCAATGGTATTGTTCCTTTCCACCTTCTTCTATTGATTCCTTTCCAAAACTTGCTAATTCCTTTATTCAACAATTTCAAAATAACATTGGTTTGCAAGTGTCCTTAACTGATTTGATGCATTGTAAACAAAATACTAAAGAAAAATTGACTGAATTTATTGGTAGATTTAAGCATTTGTATTCTTAGATTTCTTATCCTGTTCCTGATATTGATATTCAATGTATGTTTATTTCAAATTTACAAAAGGATATTAGAGATAAGATTTTGCTTACTGAATTTACTTCTTTTCAACAACTTTTTGCAGCGCTTCATCATTATCAATTACAAGTAAGTCAATTTGAGAGTAACACTCCAATGGCTCCTGTCCTAGTTGATAAGAGTGATGCTGCTCCTAATCCAAACAAGTTTCAAAAACCTAACAACTATGTTAAGATAAATACACAAGCGAATGCAGTTGCTGATCAAGTTTTTGTTGCATCCAACAATGTCACTTCTGCATCCAGTGATTTTTAGTTGAATCGTACATTTACTCCTCTTTCTGAATCTTTGCATTTTATTATGAATAAATTGTTGACTGCTAATATGATTACTTTACCTCCTATTCGATATCTTCTACCTACTACGGTGGCATCCAAATCCTTTGATTCCAAAGATTTTTTTCAATACCATCATCAAAATGGCCATGATACTGAGGAGTGTTATTCTTTAAAACATAAGGTTCAAAATTTAATTGATTCTAATACTCTTTTTATTGATAATTTTGATGGTAGTGGGAAAAAATATATCTCTCCTAATCAAAACCTCCAAATCTATACGAATCCTTTGCCTACACATGACACTAATACCATTGTTTAGCCATCTTCTATGGATATTTTTTATGATTCAAAGATGGATGATCTTAATCACATTGTTAACCATGTGGAGGATGTTGTTTTGTCTCAATCTATATCTCCACCCTAGCCTCAATCTCAAACTCAACTTCAAGTTCCACCTCAACCTAAACTTAAATCAAAACTTTAACCTAAACCTCAAAAACAACCTAAGAATAAAAGACCTTGGGAACTCTTGATTACCTTTGATGATTCTGAGACTATTAAATCTCCTGATGGTCCCCTCTACATTTATGCTAGGATTTCTAAGATACCTACGCATAGGTTTCTTGTTGATCCTACATCCTTAGTCAATGTTATTACTAAAGAAAATCTTTTTATGAAAAACTTACAATGTGATTCTTATGATACAATGGATGTGTGGATTCAAACTTGTAATGGTTTTATTTATCCATCATTTGGTTCTATTAACTTACCTATTGAACTTTGTGGTAAAGTTGTGGATACTACCTTCGTTGTTGTCCCTACTTTTGATCAGTTTCAAGTTAAGCTAGATTTTCCTTGGTTGAATGCCATGAATGTCGTTGCTTCTCCTATCTATAAGTGTCTTAAATTCATTCATGATGAAGAAGTGAAGATGATTAATCATAATTTATATCAACCTTCTAGGCCTAGGGATTGTGCTACACTTGACTTCTTTTGGCCTTCATTACCTAATTCATGTCCTTCTCAACCTGATAACCTTTTTCGATCATATCAAGCCTATAAACATTGCAAGATTCTTGAGTTAAGCATGCATCAAATGGATCTTAACCATGGTCTTTTACCTATGCCTTCCATACCTCCTTTATCCATGGCTTCTAGTTCTATTAATCAAGCTCCTAGTGTTTCTTTTTAGCCTATTGAGAATTCTAATGATCCTCTTATAGAACCTGTGAAGTAACCGATTGTTGTCCCTCCTAGTTCTCAAAATACTTTGAACAAGACAAAATGTAATCGATCTACTAATGAATTTCGTAAGAAGCATAGAGCTCAAGCTAAGGCCCATGCCTCTATTATTCAAAGTTATTTACCTTCTTTTGACCATCCTATACATGATGTGTTAGAAGAAGTTAATACTAATAATAATGTTAAGATGCATGATTATGATGGCATGATGTGTTAGAAGAAGTTAATACTAATAATGATGTTAACATGCATGATTATGATGATTCTATTAATATCTTAGATCCTATTTTGATTAATCTGGATGAAGAAACTACTATTGATGATACTAATAACATTAATAATGAATATGAAACTATTGACATTGATATTGATTTACCTAATATGCTTTCATCACAATTAATAATTACACCTAGTATCGAACATTACAATTCTCAAGAGGATCCTTGTTTGGAACTTGCTATGATTCCTACTGTGTTGGATATAGTTCCTCTTGTGAGTTTCCCACCTTCCCAAAATGATATAGAACAAGATGGGGAGAGTAGGCGACGCGCTTGATTGGCTTATCCTTTATGGTAGCTTTTTGAGTGTTTTCCTATTGTATTGTGTTTTTCCCGTAATGTATTTGATAGATGTTGTTAGATTATTTTATACGACCCTTGTTACTTTGTTGGTGCAAGGTGATAAAGGAATAGAACCTATTTTAAAATTCCTCTATATGTATATCTATTCTTCTATATGTTATTTTCATGTTATGTTTTACTTGTGCTATTGTTTGTAAATATTTCCTTGTGTAGTCCTCTTGGATTTGCGACTTGGTAGCACTGATTCTTTTTGGTCTCCATGTTGTGGTTTGAAAAGACTCTTCTTCGTAACTCTTATGTGTTCTTTCCTCCATTGTGATTGTAGTTATACTTTCTTTGGGGAATGATGTCAATTCATTTGCAATAATATCATATATATATTATCTTATGGTCATACTGACCCCATGGTAGGTAGATCCCTTCTATGTTCTCTGTATTTTTATGTGGTATTTCCCTTGATTTGTCTTTGCTTGGGGGCATCTCGTAGTGGACACATAATCAGTGGAGGTTGTTTATGTTTTCGTTCAAGCCATTGCTCCTTTTAAAGTGTTAGCAATGACTTTAACGTGGGGGCATACGCTCTACTCACTTTTTTCACACACACACTTTCAATACATATACTTGTCAAGGCACTTTTTCCCTTTATGGATTAGTGACTAATTCTTAAAGCATGGATTTTTATCTTATAGGATCTCTTGATCCCTCCAGTTTCAAAATTTCAAAATTTTGATCCCTTAAGGTCAGAGGTGTCCTTAAGATTGGATCTCTTTTATTTTTGGCTTTTCTCTTTTGGAATAGAATATTCCTAAAAGTGAATCCTTGATGGGTTGACTAGTGAGTAGCCACATTCACTAGGCAGTTCAATTCCATCTTTCTATTTGTGTTTTTTCCTTGTGTGGTTCACAATGGGACATAAGTTCTCATTGGGCGAGGTAATCACACCCTCTTCTCTCTCTTTTCTAGAGATGTATCTCTTATTGTAATATTGGAGTTGACAAAGACTTGAGTCCCTGGGTGCTTGAGGATTCCTTTGTCCCCTTGATTTAAATAAGATTATCTTTTTTGTTGTGATCTACTTTACCAAGAGTTTGCATCGAGTCCATACTCTTGCTAAAGTGGGGGCTAAATGTATCATCAGAAAATGGAAGTACTTCCATTTAGGACCGGTTTAGCCTTTTGAGTAAGTGGTCTAGGGTCATGTCAAGTGCCTTGAATGGGTCTTTGACTTGGATAGGGCTTTTTCCCCCTATTATGCTTCTCTTTCCACCTTTTTCCAGCCTATTTCTAGCACCTGAGCCTGAGAATTTGAGATTCTTGACCTCAGGGTCAAGGTTGACCTTCTGGGTCAAGGTTGAACATGACCCTAACCTAGGTCAGAGTCAACCTCGACCCTAACCCTGGGTCCAGATTTCAAGTTCTGAAAGTTTCCAAATGTTAGGCTTCATTAAGTTTATTTTCCCACTTCCGGGTTGGCTGTTTCAGACTTCAAAATGGTAAACTCTTAAATGATATTTAAATTGGGTCCAATTACAAGAGTAAAGGCTTAAATTGGAATTTAATTCTCCTATGTTAGCCTCTCTAGAATTTTGTTCCCTAACTTGTATAAAAGGAAGCCTTCCTCTCTCATTTTCACATCCATCATCCATTGAATTCAAGCATAAATCGAAGTCAAGTGATCAAGAAATTATCAAGAAAGCAAGAGGGAGAAAGAAAGAATTCAATAATTAATTCATATTCAAGAATTCAATAATTCGAGGTCCAATTCATCAAGGAGATCCATTGGTAGCCATTGAAGGATTCAATCTCTATGGAGCCCCTTTGTTGAAGATTCCTTCATCCATTTCCATTCAAGCTTCTTCCTATTCCAAGATCCATTCAAGATTGCTATTGAAGATCTAATACAATTGATTTGAGACATCCTACATAAAATTATACATTCATTTGGAGCATCCATACTTGTGGATTCGAGGATTCGAATCCTCCACAAGGGTTTCAACATAAGCAAGGTGAATTGTTCCATTTACTTTGTTTATTGCTGCAATTTCAGTTATATTTCAAGGTTGATTCCAAAACTAGGGTTTAACTAAGGAAAACCCCTCATCCAACAAACAAAATCATTTTTCTTGTAGGTATAGGTGTAGGACAGCGAATCGCAGATCAGATCTGAGTACCCTTTTCAGCGAACTTTCAAGATCTATGAATAGAATTTATGTCAAAATAGTGCAGGACAAGGTCAACATAAAGGGGTAAGATTGTGCCCTGGGGTATGATCTTGCCCATGTTTTGGGTCAAGGTTGACCTTTCTCAAAAAAGCAGAAGGTTTCTGGGTTTTCTATGTTTGTGTGTTTCCAGGCTAGACCCGATTGCAGAATTTCCTGAAACTGAGTATAGACACCAGAAAATATTATTTTCTAGATCTATCATATTTTGAGGTTAGTAGCTGTCTTCAATTCAATTAATATTTTTTTACTTCCTTTTCATAATGGAATATAAGGTTTTCTCCTTTCTTCATATTCTCCTTCGATTGATTCATTTATGTATTGACCATCTCCTTGTGGCTAATCAATTCATATCTCTCCTTTGGGAATTTAGGGTTAAGAAGAAGATCTTACCTTTCCCATTACATTTCCATACATCTCCATTTTCTTATATTACACTTATATACCACAACAAAATGGTGTAGCAGAAATAAAACATAAAACCATTGTTGAAATGACTAGGTGTATGTTGCATGCTAAAAATATGGATTATAAGTTTTGGGCTGAAACAATGTCTTGTGCTAATTATCTTATTAATAAGACTCCTACTAAAACTTTAAAGGTTAAAACTCCCGAAGAAGCTTGGTCTGATAGGAAGCCCAACTTGACAAATTTAAGGATTTTTGGTTCCATTGCTTATGTTCACACACCTAAACAAAAAAGAAAAAATTTAGATGCTAAATCTTCTCCTTATATATTTGTCGGGTACGATGAACACACTAAAGGGTATAGAGTTTAAAATCCTACTAATAACAAAGTTCAAGTTGCAAGAGATGCGTGTATTGCAAAAAATGGAGTTCATGATTGCTCCAATGTTCAAGATTCAAAATTTAGTGGAAGCAAAATTGTGGTTGTGCAGGTCCAACCTCCTCTAAACCCTACTCCTAATGCATCTATTTATATTCCTTTTAGTGATAATTATGATGATACTAATATCTCTACTCATCAAAGTGACCATTTTGTTACTTCGAAGAGAAATTCTAAATGGTTTAAAGATTTACTTTATGAAAGTGATGATTATATAGCCAGAATGAGTGGACTTAAACCTTAGAGAATTAATTTTTGTAATTATGTTTTGATGACTTCTATTATGAATTCTAATGATCCTACAATGTTTGAAAAAACTAACATACAACCACATTGGCAAAAAGCTACACAAGAGGAATATAACATTTTACTTTCTAATAACACTTGGGATTTAGTTCCTTTACCTCATGGTCACAATTTGGTTTCATGCAAATGTTTATACAAAATAGAATTAAATGATAATAATGAAATTAGTAAGTTTAAAGCTAGGCTAGTAGTAAGAGGTTTTTTCAAATTGAAGGATTAGACTATAATGAAACCTTTGCTCATGTTGCTAAGATGCCTATAATTAAACTTGTGCTTGCTTAAGCTTCTAAAATGAATTGGCCTATTCACCAAATGGATGTTAAAAGTGAATTTTTAAATGGTGATTTGTAGGAAGAAATCTATATGTCTCAACCCCCTGGTTTTATTAAATAAGGTAATGAACATTTAGTTTGCAAGTTAAATAAATATATCAATGGGTTAAAACAATCACCTAGGGAATGGTATTCCAAAATCAATGCTTTCTTTATTTCTCAAGGTTTTGTTAGAAGTAAAAATGATTCTAATATCTATATTAGACATACTCCAGATGATATTGTCATTATTATTCTTTATGTGGATGATTTTCTTCTTACTTCAAGTTCAAATCCTTTAATTTTTTATATATAAGTTTCAACTTAGTAAACAATTTCAAATGACTCATTTAGAAATTTTACAATATTTCTTAGGAATGCAAATTTGGCAAACCCCTAAGGGTATTTTTCTTTCACAAAGTAAATATGCTAAAGATCTTCTAGAAAAATTTAAGATGAATGATGCTACTCATGTTTCCATTCCATGTGAATTAGGAACTAGGTTAATGATAGATATGAAAACTCCTTTTGTGGATGATACAATTTATAGACAACTAGTAGGAAGTTTGAATTATCTAACTCTTACTAGACCTGATATAGCTTTTACTATTGGTTTAGTTTCAAGATTTATGTCTAAACCAAAATAAACACATTTCAAAGTTGCTAAAAGAATATTACATTATATTAAAGGCATTGTTAATATAGGTCTATTTTATGATGCTAATGTTGTTTTTTCATAAAAAAGATTTATTGATTCAGATCTAGGTGGAGATCCCCATGATGGGAAATCTACTTGTGGTTATTGTTTATTTGTTGGTTCAGATGCTATTTCTTGGAAATGTAATAATGCCTCTAAAAAATCTTTATGGATTAGCAGATTACTTGAAGATTTGGGGCTACCTCAACATGAGCCTACATCTTTGTATTGTGACAACCAAAGTGCCATTTCCTTGGCAAAGAATCCGATTTCTCATGTAAGGACAAATCATATTGCACTCCAACATCATTTTATTATAGAACAAGTTGAAGACAGGCAAGTGTCTCTCATCTATTGCAAGGGGGAAGATCAAGATGCAAATATTTTGACAAAGCCTCTTTCTAAAGAGAAATTTCAATATCATTGTAAACATTTGGGGTTACTACCCTTTGATGTAAACTCCCCAAGTAAAGATTAAGGGGGGCGTTAGAATATTTAATATTTCCTTGTATGTATTTATTTAATTAGGAGATTCCTATGAAATCCCGATATTTGATTTTTTCCTCTAGTCCAAGGGGGAGGACATGCCATTTCTTGTATTTCCTTTATTAAGTAATTTAGTTTTTTCCTCCTTAAGAGGATGTTACAACTTGCACATACCTATTATGAATGTTGGAATTCATAGATAGGTGAGTTACTTAGTAACTACACTTCTCATATCTATTGAAGAGATTCTCTCGTCTCTCTTTTCTAATCTATGAAGCTATTGTAATGAGCTACTCTCTCTCTCTCTCTCTCTTAATATCACAAGGGGTTTTTCTTTAATTTTCCCCTTTCAAAACTTCTTGTCTCCTTGTTGTCTCTTTTGGTGCATGCTCCTAGTCTTGCATCTTGATGGGGAGATTGGGATAGACTAGCCTAGTTTATGCTCTTTGATCTCTTCCTTATATCAATAGGTGTTATCCTCACACCCTATGGTCTCTAGTACTTCCTTTTCTTGTGTAATCCCCTAACCTTGCCCAATCTGATCACCAAGAACAAATACTTCAACTCCTAGACTCTCCTTGGCTTATTTTTTCTTCATTCCCTTACATATGCTTATAAGGGCACAGCTCCTTCCACACCTTCTTAGGTTATAGCAAGGATGGAGATAAGTCCTAAGGTTTTTTTGAAACCATTCGTGTGACTCCAAGGGCTTGGGCAATCCATCTTGTTACCCGATTTCATCATTTACCCCAAAATAGAGCTACAAGGAATGAGCCCCAATTAGGCCTCCACTTCAGATTTATAGGGCTACCATCTGCAAACATTTCCAAATCTTGGATTCCCAAAGAGATGTTGGTATCATTTTCCATTTCACCAAAATCTTGAACTAGCAATGCCCAATACAAATGCTAAATTTAACCTGATCCACAGGAGGCGATTAAGCCATGTCACGAATCTCCAAGGAGGTGTTGACCACCAAGTCAACAATCTCCCCCTCAGCACCGACTGAGCCTTCAACACCCAATGAAGGGAGACTCAAACCCATGACCCAAGGCTTTGATACCAATTGTTGGAATCATTTTCCATTGCACCAAAAGCTCGAACTATTAATGCCCGATACAAATGCTAGATTTAACCTAATCCACGGGAGGCGGTTAAGCCATGTCACGAATCTCCAAGGAGGTGCTGACCACCAAGTCAAAAATAAAATCCTAATCATATGTAAAGATCTCAATTATTTTCTAGGTTTTAGGACCCCAAGTGTCTGTACAATGTCCTAATCCAATATGAGGGTTTTTAAGGGTTTTTAGGCTTGACAGGGTCACTGAACTTGTTTGGTTTCTTCACCGCCTTGTCTGGATTAGTAGAAGCTCCTCCTTCTCACTAATGATACTTCATTAACCCTTCTTCAAATCCTCCAAATTATTCTTCCTGCAATACCCATCCTTGCCTTCTAGAACCTCTGCAATCTCGACCTTACCTAGCCGGGCACAGTCCAGGCTCACCTAGGGCTTGGTCTCATAAATGCTTGCACAAACTTCAAAGGGCCCTAATTGATATAGTAAAATTTATATTGTATGTACTACCCTATCCCATGGTTCCATGGAGGTTCCAAGGTGGGGATAGGAGCTATAGGCCCATCTTCACAAACTAGTCAAAACTGGATAATGAACTGGCAAAACCCAACTAATTACAAAGAACTCACACACCTGCAAAGAAAACCTAAACTATGAATTGGAAATAAAATCTTATACACGATAAAAGGTTCTCAACATGATAACAATCAAAAACTATTCATTAACTTTCTTTCTTCATTCCATTTGTGCAAACTGGCACACTAAACACAGTCACAATCTAGATTTCTCTTCACTTTGCCATACAATCTAATCACCAACCCCAAGTTTAGGGTTTTTCCAAATATTTAATGCCTTCCCTCAAGATGTGTGTTTGGGTTAGGGATTTTCACCACTAGGTTAGGGTTATAACCCTTTAGAAGACAAGTTGCTAAGCAACTTTGAAAAGTTGCTATGCAACTTTTGAGCAACTTTTCTTGCTTGAGCAATTTTTGCTCTCACTAAGCTTTTAGACCTTCCTTAGGCCATTTATTGGGAACACATGAAAAAAGACCCCAAACCCTCATTTATAGACTTACACCCCATTAAAGACAAGGTGACATCAGGATGACATCATCCATTGAGTCCCTAAGCATTTACAAAACTAAGCTAGATTGTGATCCTAGGACCCAACTAGGACCTAAACACACTCACTGAGCTCTAAGGCTCTTATTATAATTACATGGCTTCATCAAGAAGTAGAGCTTTATAAAATGTTATTGGTGGGAGCCCTATAGAAGGGTGCTCATGCACCATACTCCCCCTCATCACATAATTAAGGTATTATGGGAGAGATGAGAGCTAGATCAATGCCTAGCTTCTTGAACTTGCTCTCTTCAACCCAAGTGGCTTCTGACTCAGGTTTACTTGCCCATTTCACCAAGTGCTCCATGTAGACTTGGTGCCTTGTATATTTCTTCACTCTAGACTCTAAAATCATCTCTGCTATGGGCTACTTCACTTGAGGCATGACATTCACATCCAAGTCTTGCAGTACCTTGGCCTGATTTTGAGTTTGCTCTATTATTTCACCTTTGTACTAGACTAGATTAGCTACATTGAAGACTGGTGATATGGCCAGGTCTGATGGAAGGTCCACCTTATAGGTATTCTCTCTATATTTGGCTAGAATTTTACAAGGCCCTACCTTCTTCATCTGCAACTTGGTAGGCATGCCTTTTTGCATCCTAGATTTTCTCAAATGGACCATCACATAGTCTCCCACTTTGAACTGGACCTCTCTCCTTCTCTCATCCACTTTAGCTTTCAATTTTTGAGTTGACTCTAGGATAGCTTTCTTGACCTGTTCCTGCACTTCTTTGATGGTTTGAGTGAAATCCTTTGCATGGCCACTCTTCATGTCCATTGAACTAAGTTCTCTTAATTCACACACCCCTCTAGGATGTCTACCATAGACAATTTCAAAAGGACTCCTTCATGTGGTCCTATTAACACTATCATTGTACGCATACTCAGCTTGTGTAATAACTAGATCCCAAGTCTGCCCATACTCCTTGGTTAGACACCTTAGCAAATTTCCTAATACCCTATTGATAACTTTAGTTTAACCATCAGTTTGTGGATGGTAAGCTGAGTTGAATGATAGGTTAGTTCCTAGTCTTTTCCATAAGGTTTTCCAAAAATGGCTCATGAACTTGCTTTCCCTGTTTGAGACAATGCTTAATGGGAGTCCATGAATCCTTACAATCTCCTTAAAGAAGAGATGTGTAATGTAACTAGCATCATGGGTAGTTCTACATGGAATAAAATGGCTCATCTTAGAAAACCTATGTACTACCAAATATATACTATCCATACCTATTTTTTTTTTAGGGAGTCCAACCACAAAATCCATGCTTACACACTCCCAAGGCCTATTTGGTATTGGTATAGGTTGGTAGAGTCCTATAGTTATTGAACCTCCTTTAGCCCTTTGGCATACTCCACACTATTCCACATACTTCCTCACATCCCTTGGCAACCTAGGCCAATAGTAGTACCTCTGTACTAGCTCCATAGTTTTTTTGATGCCAAAATGTCCACTTAGGCTCCCATTGTGCTTCTCCTGTATAAGATTTTCTCTCATGGATCCTCTAGGCACACATAGATGATTGCCTTTAAATAAGAGGCCATTTTGAAGAGTATAGTCTGCATACTCACTATGAAAATGATTTTCAAATTCATTGCATACATTGTAGGCTGTGGAGAAGTCTTCATCTCCTTCATAGAGATCCTTAAAAATTTCTATCCCTATGCTCTATAATTGCACTTCTTGGACAGTCAATAACTTCCTGCTCAAAGCATCATATACTTTGTTGAGCTATCCCTTTTTATGCTTTATGGTAAATGTAAAGGATTGGAGGTACTCCATCCATTTCAAATGTCCATTTCTAAGCTTCTCTTGATTGTTAATATAACTCAAAGCCTGACTGTCTGTGAACACCACAAATTCCTTTGGGAGCAGGTAATGTCTCCGTTTCTTGAGAGATTGAACTAGTGCATATAACTCTAGATCATATACTGAATACTTTTTCTTTGCCTCATTGATTTTCTCACTAAAAAATGCCACAGGCCTTCCCTCTTGGCTCAATACATCCCCTACTGCAATTCCACTTGCATCACACTCCAATGCAAATAGTTTGCCAAAGGTAGGTAAGAATAGGATGGGTTTTGTGGCCACTTCTTGCTTCAGTTGTTGGAATGCTTTCTTAGCTTCCTTAGTCCACTTAAACTTGGTTCTCACTCCTCCTTTAATGGTGTCAAGCACTGGTGCACAAATGCCACTGAAGTTTCTCACAAACTTTCTATAAAATTGTGCCAAGCCATGAAAACTCCTGACTTTAGTCCCTATTTTAGGTGCAGGCCAGTTCAAGATTGCCTCAACTTTGCTTGGGTCCATCTTCAAGGTACCCTTAGAAACCATAAAACCCAATTAGTCTAACTCCTACTTCAAAAATTCACTCTTCTCTAAATTGATTACCAATTTCTCTTCATGTAGTCTCTTTAGGACTAACCTCAAATGTTCAAGGTGCTCTTCTTTGGTTCTGCTATAGCTGAGTATATCATCTAGATATACTACCACAAACCTACTAGTGAATTCCTTCAACACCTCATTCATTAATCTCATGAAGGTTCTTGGGGCATTGGTAAGCCCAAATGGCATCGCAAGCCATTCATACAACCCATCTATGGTCTTAAAATCTATCTTCCACTCATCACCCTCCTTAATTCTTATTTGATGATAACCACTTTTAAGATCCAACTTAGTAAAATACATAGCACCCCCTAAAGAATCCATCATTCCTCTATTCTAGGAATTGGAAATCTATACCTTATGGTGATTCCATTTATTTCCCTTGAATTAGTGCAAAGTCTCCACTTACCTCCTTTCTTTGATGCTAGCACCACCGAGACTACACATGGACTGATGCTCTTCTTGATCAGCCCTTGATCCAACAACTCTTGTACTTGTCTTGCCACCTCCTTATTTTGATCAGGTGTGATCTTATATGCTACTTGATTTGGTAGAGATGCACCAGGTACAAAATCTATTTGATGGCTTATAGCCCTTCTTGGAGGAAGTGTTGTAGGTGCTCCATCACTCACTATGTCTATGTACTCTTCTAGCATTTTCTTCACCTTTTTAGGTGTCTATGTCTGCAACTTTGGTTCCTCTACCTTTGGCTTCAAAACAATTGCACACTCCATTGTTTCATCTTCATGAAAAAGATGTAAGAACTCCTTACTAGTGCTAAGCAAGACACTAGGTGTCCTTGAGGCTCCTTCATCATTCTCTATCAGAGATTGAATCTTAAAGGTCCTGTTATCCTTCTTAAAGGAAATTGAGTTCTCCTCTCCATTATAGATCACGTTCTTGTCAAACTACCAGGGTCTGCCTAATAGAAGATGATAGGCATCCATGGGTAGTACATCACAAAGGATCTTGCCCTTATACCCTCCTATGGAAAACTCCACCCAAGTTTGTTCATTGACTAGCACACTTTTCTCTTGATTCAACCAAGTTACCTTGTATGGGTTAATGTGGGGAATCTTTGTGAGTTTCAACTTCTTAACTACCTCATCTAATATGATGTTATCAATTGATCCTAAATCAACTATCACCTTGCATACTTTGCCTAGGATCTTGCACCTGACTCTGAAAAGAGCTCTTCTTTGCTTGGGCTCACCTTGAGTAGGTTGTCTAATAAGTACCCTTCTAAACATAAGGTTTTCCCCCATCTCTAATTCCAACTTGCTAACCTCATTAGTGCATGAGTTGGCTCCATCTTCTTGGGCATAAGCTACCTTCTTCATAGTATTAGAGCTAGAAGGTTTATCAGGACACCTGTAAGCAAGATGTCCAAGTTGACCACATTGGTAACATTTCATGGTAGAAAAATAGGAGCTACTTCTCCCTGCACTCCTTCCTCTACTTGACCTTCCATGGGATCCTCTTCCTCTACTAAAGGTACCTCTTGTATTGGTCTCTACAATTTTTTCAAGGATTCTATTCTCTCCTTGGCTTCTTGAGTCACCTCCTCTGCCACTAGAACCTCCTCTTTGACCCCCTCTAGAGTCTCTACCTCTACCTCTATTTTTGTAGTTAGGTTCTTGCTTCCTTCTCTATTTTTCTTCAATCTTTTGTGCCATATGTTGACACCCAAGAATTGTGTTAGGAGTGAAAAAATTCATCTCCTCTGCTATACTCCACTTCAACCCACTCAAGTACCTTGCAACCTTGATACTCTCTTCCTACTTCACCTTGGACCTCAAGCTCAACTTGTGAAACTCCACTATGTAGGTAGCTACATCCATCTCTTTTTGTTTGAGATTTAGTCTCCTCCTGTGTAGTTGTATTTCAAAATCTATAGGTAGGTAAGCTTCTATCACCTTATTCACCATAGCTTTCCAATTAGCTATTGGATTTTTCCCTTCTTTCTCCCTTTCTTCCTGGAGATAGTTCCACCAAGTCAAAGCTTGGCCCCTCAACCTTGATTTGGCCACTTTGACCTTTTGTGCTTAAGAGATCTCTTCACACTCGAAGTGGTTCTCCATGCCCTCAATCCACTACATTACTAATTCAGTGTCCATTCTACCAGTGAGTAATGGGACACCTTCAAGGGCTTTACCAGTGATGGCTTTAATTGCCTTCAAAAACTGTTCATCTTGTGTTGGAGGATCAGGTGTAGGAACTTCATCATCTATGGTATTTTCTTTTTCCTTGGCCTCCTACTCCTCCATCTTTTCATTGACCTTCTCTGCTTTAGCTTGGACATCATCCAAGATTTACTCTAACTGAGCCAACCTTTCTCTTAGGAGTCTATTATCTTCCTCTTGATCTTCTACCTTCTTTTCTAAATCTGTATTAGTCACCATCTTCTCCTTCTGAGATGACCCTACTGATTCTTCTAAGATGACCCTACTGATTCTTTTGGAATTTGAAACATTCACCCTCTTAAACTATTCGCTTCCCAAGTCTTGAATAGCACTGATACCAATCTGATGGGGAGATTGGGATAGATTAGCCTAGTCTATGCTCTTTGATCTCTTCCTTAGATCAATAGGTTTTATCCTCACACCTTATGGTCTCTAGGAATTCCTTTTCTTGTGGAATCCCTTGACCTTGCCCAATCTAACCACCAGGAACAAATACTTCAACTCCTAGACTCTCCTTAGCTTAGCTTTGCTTCATTCCCTTACATATGATTATAAGGGCACAAATCCTTCCACAACTTCTCAGGTCCTAGCAAGGATGGAGATAATTCCTAAGGTGTTTTTGAAACCATTAATGTGACTCCAAGGGCTTGGGAAATCCAACTTGTTACCCAATTTCATCATTTACCCTCAAAATAGGGCTACAAGGAATGATCCCCAATTAGGTCTCCACTCTGGATTTTTAGGGCTACCATTTGCAAACATTGCCAAATCTTGGATAATTTACCAAAGAGACTCCTAGTCATATGCCAAGGTCTCAAGGATTTTCTAGGTTTTAGGACCCCAAGTGTCCATACAATGCCCTAATCCAATATGAGGGTTTTTAAGGGTTTTTAGGCTTGGCAGGGTCACTGAACTTGTTTGGTTTCTTCGCCACCTTGTTTGGATTGGTAGAAGCTCCTCCTTCTCACAAATGATACTTCATTAACCCTTATTTAAATCCTCCAAATTATTCTTCCTGCAATATCCATCCTTGCCTTCTAGAACCTCTACAATCTCGACCTTACCTAGCCGGGCACAGTCCAGGCTCACCTAGGGCTTGTTCTCATAAATGCTTGCACAAACTTCCTAGGGCCCTGCTTGATATAGTATAATGTATAGGCTCTATAATACCATATCCCATGGTTCCATGGAGTTTCCAAGGTGTGGATAGGAGCTACAAGCCCATCTTCACAAACCAGTCAAAACTGGACAGTGAACCGGTAAAACCAAACTAATTACAAGAACTCACACACTTGCAAAGAAAACCTAAACTATGAATTGGAAATAAAATTTTATACAAAATAAAAGGTTCTCAACATGATAACAATAAAAAACTATTCATTAACATTCTTTCTTCATTCCATTTGTGTAGACTGGCACACTAAACACAATCATGGTCTAGATTTCTCTTCACTCTGTCATACAATCTGATCACCAACCCCAAGTTTAGGGTTTTTCCAAACATTTAATGCCTTCCCTTGGGATGTGTACTTTGGTTAGGCATTTTCACTACTAGGTTAGGGTTATAATCCTTTAGAAGACAAGTTGCTAAGCAACTTTGAAAAGTTGTTATGCAACTTTTGAGCAACTTTTCTTGCTTGAGCAATTTTTTCTCTCACTAAGCTTTTAGACCTTTCTTAGGCCATTTCTTGGGCACACACATGACAAAAGACCCTAAACCCTCATTTCTAGACTTACACCCCATTGAAGACTAGGTGACATTAGGATGACATCATCCACTGAGTCCCTGAGCATTTACAAAACTAAGCTAGACTGTGATCCTAGGACCCAACTAGGACCTAAACACACTCATTGAGCTCTAAGGCTCTTATTATAATTGCATGGCTTCATCAAGAAGTAGAGTAAAACAAAAATTTATTGGTGGGAGCCCTATAGAAGGGTGCTCCTGCACCACATCTCTTATGATAACTATCTCTTCATCAAACCACTCTTTTGGATTATTGTTTAGTTTTCATGCTCTTGCTTTCCTTTTTCCTTTTAGATCTAAACTAAGAAGCAAATAGTGGTTGTGACAATAAACATAATGTGTAGGTAGAGTCCATAGTTGAAAATTTTGAACTTGTAACACAGGCAAATCCAAAAGGAAAATGGACCAAACTTGACATGAGAAAGGCAATTGCCTTAGTAGAAGATAAGGAGATGTCAATCAGAGTTGCATCAATCAAATGTGGTGTCCCCAATACCGGTTTGAGGTCATGGATGACAAGGGTTTCAACAAAAACTATTAGGGGACCATGTACCATTTTCTAAATAGGAGGATGAAATTGTGGGATGGTGCAAGGAAATGACAGATATGGGGCATGGTCTGCTGGTTAGTCAACTACAAATAATTTTTGCCCAAATTGTTGCGGATAGGCCAAACCCATTCAAGAATGGTATGCTAGGGAAATCAAGGTGGGATGGTTTTCATTATAGGCACCTTGATTTGGTAATGAGAATAGCTGAAGGAGTGGACACTAACCATGAAATTATGCTATGACCTTTTGTTGTATGCTCGTTCTATGACAACTTGGAGAATGTCTAAAATTTGAAACACTATGGAAGTAGAAGAATTTAGAATTGTGATGAGACCAATGTTCAAGATGGAAAGAACTATAGAATGAGAGTGATTTCTAGATTGGGGTAGAGATGTGTACCACACATGATATCAAAAAGTAGAGAGTGGATCAAAATTTTGGCTTGTATTAGTATAAGTGGAATGACTATTACTGGATATTACTTGTTCAAAGAAAATAGGTACATCATAAATTATATTCAAAACTATGAGGTTGGTGCATGCATGGCATGTCAAGAGCATGCATGGATGATAAAGGAATTATTTCTTAATTGGTTACAAAAATTTTCAAGATTTATTCCCGAAGGGGTTTCTCCTAGTAATAAGGCACTTCTTATCTTTGATGGTCATGGAAACCATGTGGCATACCAACCAATAGAATAAGCCAAGTGCTTAGGAATTGACTTGCTAACACTTCCTACTCATACCAACCATATGCTACAAGCATTGGATGTTAGTATTTTCTTTTATTTTAAGAATTTCTTCAAAAAATAAATAACTACATGGATGTCGAATAACCCCCACATTGAAATTGGCATAGAAGAATTGGTAACTCTTGTAAGTCATGCATTCAAGGAAGCATTGACAGTAGGCAACATTATGAGTGGGTTTCATAGGAATGGTATTTGGCCATTTAATAGGACTGCCCTGCAAAATGATATGAGGCCAAGTGAGACATTTGATGTTGACAATGAACCAAAACATGTTGGAAGTGAGGCTGACGTAGTCAGATTGGAGACTGAACCAAAACACATCACAGTAGAGGCCTTCATGCATTTTGTAGGGTTCAGTGAAGAAGCAATTGATGGGTTTATCAAAGAGTACCCACGTAATGTAGACAATGTAGAGGGTTTAGGTCACTAGTACATTTGACCTCATTTTTCTACCAAAATTTTTGACAATCAATTAAAAAGGTTTAGGTTGGTCGGATTATAGAAGGAAAACTTCCTTTTTTTTTCAATCAATGTTGTGTTAGTGAAAATTTTGACCAATACCATGTAGGTCAAAATTTTGACCAACCCAAGCATAACTTTAAAAAGAAAAAAGATTTAGTATCTCATTTCATTGTTTGGTTTTCACTTGGAGTGTGCGAAGGAGCTAGAGCATGCGATTGTTTGAATTGTTATTTGGTGAGAGTTTTAGGAGGACCGCCTGCCTGCGAGGGTTGCCACTATGATTTGGTGTAAAAGGAGGACCACCTGCCTATGAGGGTTGCCACTGTGATTTGGTGTAAAAGGAGGACTGCCTACATGTGAGGGTTGCCATAGTGATTTGGTGTAAAAGGAGGACCACTTGTAAGGGTTTTCTTACTCTACATTTGTCTAGCATTGTTTTATTGGTTACCTACTTAGGGTTTGTGAGCAATGTGCAAGGGCATCATGAATTGGGTATTTGCTAGGTTGTTTATATATCATGCCTTGTCAATTTGTGAAGTGAGTGGATAGATTGAACATCTCTGCAAGTTTAACCTTCGATGCATTCACAATTTTGAAGCTCATTTGTTAGTTCTGCAAACATTTTATTGAAAATTTTGTGTTGTGCCTGTGAGATACTAAACTCTCTATCAGACCGGCCCAGAAACTCCTCAGTCGGCTTTGTCATGGAGATTGTACCTTGACTTGCAATTTCTCCATTGGTCTCCAATGCCATTGGGTGAGAAGAAAGCCAAGGAAATGAATTTTAATAACCCAATGCTCAGATTTGGGGGAAGTAGCTACGTTGCTTCAAGATTGATGCCCTAGTTAGATATATGCTATGTGTTTAACTAGAAAAGTAAGAAAATGCTTGCAGCAACGTCCTAGGAATAATTTGGATATATCCTAAATTGAGACTGTTTGCAAACCAGAACTCATAAACAAAAACATGACCATCAGTTTTTGATGCCTCAAACACCCATCTGTTACACTATTCAATCCTTTAAGGAACCTGATACATTCCACTATGAAACTCTTTCAACCAAAACCAATATCATTCACTATTATGTTATTCACAAAAGATATCAAAAACCGATAGCAGGAATAAATATAAACTCAATTAATAATGAGTTCTCGAAAACTATTTTTTAAAAACTGTTGTAGACATCAATGCTTTGTTGGCTTACCAAATGGTTTCAAAACATTTCTCTATGAACAAAACTGATTACTATCCTCCCCTACGGGATTGTCATAAAGAGACTAATAACCCAAAAACCATTCCTTATAGGACTATCATGAAACAAAATAGATCATTTATATTTCTTTGCACAATAACAATAAAGAGAAGCCGATTCATTAACATTGGTATGTTCTTCGTAACAGAGATAAAAAACCATCAATAGGGAATAAATAAAGCTTAATTAAAATAAATTTCATTCATACTCAAGGTAGAAAAAACATTCATGGCTCTCTGGCTAAAGGCCAGAGAGTCCGATACTTTTCCACAATTATTACTCTCTTGCCTGTTCTATTGTCTATTGACTCTCTCTAACTATCCTCCTCTCTATTACATAGTGTAGTCTATTTAAGACCATATTGGACAGTTACAAAATGGTTTGTCTTCCATGACCATTCATATTCCTATTCAGAAATTTTCTTACAAATATCCCATATTCTCTTTGTCGAATCATTATAATGTAATTTAACAAATATACCATGGTTCTAACACTTTAATGAATATATCCTTTCTTGACATGATTTAAATGATGTGAAATTTGAAGGTGGAGGTGGTGCCCCTGCACCACATTCCATGTGTTATAGTGGTCAAAGGTCATGGAATGACCATATTCAATTGAAAACTCACAAAACTGTCAAAGGAATGGCTGAAACTACTCTGCCATTCAGAATTAATTGAGTAAAAATACAAATACAGACCTCACAAATGCATAGATGTGGTCTAGGATCAATATCTAACTATTCCAAATGCATTGAAATGTAAGACAATGACAAAATGAATCCAAAATCACTCTAAGAACTCAAGGAAATTGCATTTGAAAGAAGTTTATTTATCAAAAACTCAGTACAGTCCATACACCAAGCATCTTCTGTCGTACAATGAAACTTTGGCATATTTGATGGACTCCTAGAAACTACCCCAACCAATCCAAATCAGTTGGATGGATTATTTTGCACTAAAATATAACAAAATCCAATTCCCTCCATTTTCTAATAATCGTTGCATTTCAAATTTTTGAATTTGCAACATTACAAATTTGGAGTTTTTGAAACTTTTAAAGATAATGAAGCCTTAAGACTTTGAAATGTGACCCAAATAAACTTATTAAGCATTATTAAAATCAAATCTAAACTATTATAAACTTGTAACACCAAATACCATCCCATGCTCTTATTTTGGTCCTAAGGCTTATTAGGCCTTTTAAGACTTATTACATATTTGTCATTTACATTGCATGGAATGACCTTATAGGCCATTATAGGTGCCAATACATTCCAATTGATGTCTTTAGATGTCATTAGGTGCATGGTTTTCATTATGGACTCCTGGTAATCTTTGGATGTTCTAGGTGCCCCTACACCATGTTCACCACCTTTGAAAGGATTCTTGTCCCAAGAATCAATCCTGGCATTGGATGTCTAAGTCTGAACCTATACTTTAGGAATATGGTGCCTTGACAATTGGTTCTTTCTGCCCACTGGACGTCCACATCTAAACATGGTTGTTTACTGGTTGCCCTTCAATAGGACACTTGACTGTACCTATTTGAAAAATCCCAAAAGTCTACATTTCTAAGATTGTGCAACATTGTCCTATTCAATCCTTTGTCCTTTTCTTCCCAAACTTGGTTTGTCCTTCCTCCTCTTCCCCTCATTGAAGAACCTCCTCTATTGCTGCTATTCTGTCTTTCACTTTTCCTCTTCAATTTCTCCTCTATTCTAAGGGCCAATTGGTAACATTCCTTCACACTTCTAGGGTTAGAAGCCACAAATTCATCTTGGATGTTAAATCTTAAACCACCTAAATATCTAGCAACCTTAACAACTTCATCTTCTTCCAATCCTGACCTTATGCTTAGTTTATAGAATTCATTTGTATATGCTTTAACATCTATATCTCTTTGTTTTAAACTTTGCATTCTTTTATGCATTTGTACATCAAAGTCTTTAGGAAGAAAGTTACCTTTCAGTTTTGCTATCATCCTATCCTAAGAGACAATCTTTGGCTTACCTCTTTTGCTTTTGTGTGCCTCCTCATGATCCCACCATAGGAGTGCATGCCCTTTGAGTTTTGTTTTTTCCAATCTGACCCTTTGATCTCCTGGTACCTCTTCACCTTCAAAGTATGCAACCATTGATGCAATCCAGTCCAAAAGCTCTTTTTCTTTCAGACTTCCATCATACATAGGGATATCTCCCCTCACCTTATGTTGCTCAATCTTCATAGCCTTGAATATCCTGATTGTCCTCTTCTCTTTAGGATCTATTTGTTCCTCTTCTTCCTCTCCTTCCCCTTCCTTATGGGTTTCTTCCTCTTCTTCACTATCAATACCTTCATCTGTTGCTCTTCTTTGATTGGATTCCAGTGCTTCAAGCCTAGCCAAAAGTGCATTGTAAGATTCCTACAACCTTGTGTTCTTCTCCTTCAACTCCTAGATCTCCTTGGTAGTACCTGCATTCCTTGGAGGCATTTTCACAAACAATAGTCAAACTTCTTTAGCAAAGTGTTCCTCTATCCCTCTAAGGCACCATCTATTTTAGATAATTTAATTTTAACTTTGGTTGTGTTAACAGAACTATGTTGACTTTATTTTGTAGTTGTTTAACATGAGAGTTTGTAGATTAATAGGAGTTCACAAATATTAGTGTGCCATAGTTTCCCATCTATAACTAGTGAGATGCACATAACTCATGTACCTCATGCTAGTGTGCTTGGATACCTTGTATACACTATTTTTCATTAGACTAGACATTATCCAAATAGTGAGTATTTATATAAAGTGCTATAACACATAGGTGGTCCTCCTTTTACACCAATTAATAACAATGACAACCCCCATAGGCAGCTGGATAATGTCTAGTCTAATCCAAGCACACTAGCATGAGGTACATGAGTTATGTTCATCTCACTAGATATAGATGGGCATTAATGCTCAATTGAATGATACGCTCCCATAAAAATGTGAACTCCTATTAATCTACAAACTCTCATGTTAAACAACTACAAAATAAAGTCAACATAGTTCCTTTAACACAACCAAAGTTAAAATTAAATTATTCAAAAAAGGGTCTGTGTTTTGAGTTAATTTTTTTATGTAAATCTGTTTCAGCAACAGGTGATGAACATTCATATTTTCCTAAGCAGTACTTTGAGCATTCCTGCCACACATGTACTATTGTGAAAATCATCACAAGTCCATTTGTTGCAGGAGAGAGAGAGAGAGAGAGCGGGGGGGGGGGGATGATGAGGATATTGATGCTCTGCTTACTAGTTGTTACCTTAGAAAAATGAGCAAGAAACCAAAAAAGAAATGATTAGCAAAAAATGTTAATTACAATCATTTCTTTTTTGGTTTCTTGCTCATTTTTCTAAGATAATGGCTAAGCGAAGCATTAATATCCCCGTCATTCCCCCCCCCCCTCTCTCTCTCTCTCTCTCTCTCCCCCCCCCCCCTATTGGTCCTTTGACGTGTATTAAATAGAATCAAATTTTCAGCATATTATTATCATTCTATTTTTCTGTTGTAAACATACCATTGGTTCAGTTTTGTAAATTTTTTTTGTGTTAAATGCATTTAAAATAAAGGTCTAATTTTGTAGACTGTTGATGCAGAGCCCTCTACTATCACCTTAAATAGGCCAAATCAACTTGAGGATTCAACAAGAAACTTAAATGGAATACACCAAGAAGTACCAAATGATGAATGATCAATTGTTGTAATGGCAAAGCAATATTAGAACCGCCCATTTCTAAAATGTTAGCTTGTGGTGACTATCTAGGAAAGTACTGTACACTTTTCCTCCCGACCTCACGGGGGTTCGGAGCTGGGCCGGGCCCCGAGCGGGGGTTTGGGGGCGGCAGCCCCCAAGAGCAGGGGTTCGGGGGCGCAGCCCCCGAGGAAATTTTTTTTGAGGCCGACTACTTTTCGGTTATTTGGGCCGACTACTTATAACTCATTCTAACCCTAAAGCGGAAAAAATATTGTATAATATGGCTTAGGGTTAGGGATTTTCATTATGTATGATTTTAGTACTTGTGGCAGAATTGGGCTGTAAGGGATTATGGATTGTAATCAGGTTGTAATCACTGGATAATAATAATATTGGACTCGCTGTTGGTGGATGTAGCCCAGGGATTGGGTGAACCACGTTCAATTTGTGTGTCTTGTGTTCTATTCTGTGTGGTTTATTATTTTCTGATATTAGTTATATTTTCACATAATTGTTATTTCTGCCTTGTTAATCCTAACAAGTGGTATCAGAGCGAGGTTATTTCATTCGTTCTTTCATCTATTCTCTGAAGTAGGTCTCACGAGTTAGTGGGAGAGTCTCTCGGTTAAGTGGGAGAAATGGCAGACGAGGGTAGGCTGAAGGTTGATAAGTTTAATGGGCAGAACTTCCAGTTATGGAAGATGCAAATGGAGGATTATCTCTATCAGAAGGATCTATGGCGGCCATTAGAGGGAGTAGCCAAGAAAGAGCAATCAATGTCTCAGGAGGATTAGGATATTTTGGATAGGAAGGCACTGGGGAGTATTCGTCTATGCGTGGCACAATCGGTGGCATTTAATATTACTGAAGCAAAGACAGCTAAAGATCTTATGGAAACCCTAGCGAAGTTGTATGAAAAGCCTTCAGCTTCAAACAAGGTATTTCTTATGAAGCGTTTATTTAATATGAAAATGGTAGAAGGTGGATCAGTTACTGATCATTTGAATGAGTTTAATACAATTACAAGTCAATTAACCTCAGTTAAAATTACTTTTGATGAAGAGGTTAGGGCTCTCTTGATTTTGTGTTCTTTGCCAGAAAGCTGGAATGGCTTGGTAATGGCTGTTAGTAATTCTGTTTCTGGTTCTAATACCCTAAAGTATGATGATGTTATTGGTGTTATATTGAGTGAGGAAATCTGTAGGAAAAGCTCAGGGGCATCCACATCGGGTAGTGTATTGAACACAGAAAGCAGAGGCAGAACAAGAGATAGAGGAAACAACTCTGGAAATCGTGGGAAATCAAGAGGAAAATCAAAGGGAAAGAGGTCCGAATCTAAAGGGCCAAATGATTGCTGGTACTGTGGAAAACCAGGTCATAAGAAGAAAGATTGTTGGTCTCGGAAGAAAGATCAAGGAGACAAAAATGATGGAAACAAGGAGGCAAATGTGGTAAGTAACAAATCCGAAGAGGATGCTTTGCTCTTGTCCTTAGAAAGTATTGATGATTCATGGGTTTTAGATTCTGGGGCTTCATTTCATGCTACACCCCATAGAAGTTATTTTGTTGATTATGTCCAAGGGGATTTTGGGCTAGTTTATTTGGGAGATAATGAACCCTGTCAGATTGTTGGAAAGGGAAAAATTAAGATTAAGTTGCAGAATGGGAATCATTGGCTACTACAAGAGGTAAGACATGTTCCAAGGCTGAGTAGGAATTTAATTTCAGCAGGGCAACTGGGTGATGAGGGTTGCACAGTTACTTTTAATGATAAAAATTGGAAGGTTTCAAAAGGTTCCTTAGTAGTAGCAAAAGGTGTGAAAGTAGGCACCTTATATCTTTGTACAGGTCATACTGTTCCTTCTACTTTAATTGTTTCAGAAGATAATGAATGTTTAGGAACAGTGGCTGCAGTTGAGCAGGAAGAACATCACACTGTTGCTGTAGATTCTGACATAGCACTATGGCACAATAGACTCGGGCACATGAGTGAAAAAGGTATGAAATTACTTCATTCAAAGAAAGTTTTACCTAGTCTGAAATGTGTCAATATGGATTTCTGTGAAAGTTGTGTTTATGGAAAACAAAAGAGAGTTAGTTTTGTGAAGAGTGGGAAGGAAAAGAAAAATGAGAGATTAGAGCTTGTGCATATAGATGTATGGGGACCAGCTCAGGTATCTTCCCTTGGTGGCTCTCTGTATTATGTTACATTTATAGATGATGCAACAAGAAAAGTATGGATTTATTTCCTTAGACAGAAATCTGATATATTTCAAACTTTTAAGAAATGGAAATGCTTGGTTGAGAATGAGACTGGTAAAAAGTTAAAATGTCTCAGATCTGATAATGGTGGTGAGTATTGCAGCACAGAATTTGAAGAATATTGTTCCTCTAATGGTATTCGTAGGCAGAAAATTGTACAAAGGACTCCACAAGAAAATGGAGTGGCTGAACGCATGAACAGGACAATAATGGAGCGTGCAAGGAGTATGAGGTTGCATGCTAGGCTGCCCAAAAATATGTGGGCAGAGGCAGTGAACACTGCTGTTTATTTAATCAATAGAGGCCCCTCTACTCCTTTGGACTGTGGTATTCCAGAGGAAGCATGGAGTGGTAAGAAGGTGAGTTATTCTTTTCTCAAAACCTTTGGTTGTGAAGCTTTTGCACTTATAGATTCTGAAAATAGAACCAAGCTGGAAGCTAAGTCAAAGAAATGTGTATTTGTTGGGTATGGCATTGATGAATTTGGTTATAGGCTTTGGGATTTTGAAAATCATAAAATTGTAAGAAGCAGGGATGTCATATTCAATGAGAAAGTATTGTACAAAGATCTGTTGCTGCAGCATGAGAAGAAAGAAAATGACTATGTAGTACTAGATGATACTCCACAAGTTCATGTTCCAGTAGTTCCTTATGCTCCGCAACAACAGCAACAACAAATACCACACACCCCAGTGAGTGTTAGACGGTCAACAAGGCTAAGTAGACCTCCAGAAAGATTTTCTCCATCTTTGTATTCTATTCTGTTAACAAATGCTGGTGAACCTGAGGTTATAATGAAGCTGTGCAAGTGGATACAAAGCTTTAGTGGGAGTCTGCAATGACAGATGAAATGGACTCTTTGCTGAAAAATCAGACATGGGATTTATGTAAGTTACCTGCAGGTAAAAGGGCTTTACAGAATAAATGGGTTTACAGGATCAAAGAAGAGGATGGAGGTACGAAAAGATTTAAAGCCAGATTAGTCGTAAAAGGATTTGCACAGAAACATGGTATTGATTTTGATGAGATATTTTCTCCAGTTGTTAAAATGACTTCTATTCGTACTATTTTAAGTATTGTGGCTACTGAAGATTTGCATTTAGAGCAGCTTGATGTTAAAACAGCCTTTCTTCATGGTGATTTGGATGAAGAAATATATATGGTTTAGCCACAAGGATTTGAGGTCAAGGGTAAGGAGAATTTGGTGTGCAGATTGCAGAAAAGTTTATATGGCTTGAAGCAAGCACCTCGGCAATGGTATATTAAATTTGACACTTTTATGAATGGGCATGGATATAGTCGGTGTCATTCTGACCATTGTGTTTATTTTAAGAGGTTGGATGATGACAGCTACATTATTTTATGTTTATATGTTGATGATATGCTTGTAGCTGGGTCTAACATGGATCACATTAAGGGGTTGAAACAACAGTTAGAAAAATCTTTTGCTATGAAGGATTTGGGGGCAGCAAAACAAATCCTTGGTATGAAAATTTGTAGAGATAGGAAAAATAGGAAATTGTCTCTATCTCAGGCTGATTATATTGAGAAGATGTTGCAACGTTTCTCTATGGAAAATGCCAAAGCTGTCAGCACACCTTTGCCTAGTCATTTGAAATTGACTAAGGATATGTGTCCCAAGACACCAGAAGAAGAGACTAAAATGTCTAAGGTACCTTATGCTTCAGCTGTAGGGAGCTTAATGTATGCTATGGTATGTACTAGGCCAGATATTGCACACGCAGTGGGAGTCGTTAGCCGTTATATGAGTAACCCTGGTCTTGAGCATTGGAATGCAGTCAAATAGATTCTCAGATATTTGAGAGGCACATCCAGTAAGTGTTTACACTTTGGGGGTTCTACTACTACTGTACAAGGCTATGTTGACTCAGATTTGGTAGGAGATATAGATAGCAGGCGGAGTACTACAGGTTATATATTTACTGTTGGTGGGACAGCAGTGAGTTGGATTTCTCGACTACAAAAGGTGGTTGCTTTATCCACTACAGAGGCAGAGTATGTTGCTGCTACAGAGGTAGCCAAGGAGATGATATGGCTTCAATTCTTCATGGAAGAATTGGGACATCCACAAAAGGATAATTTTCTACATACAGATAGCCAAAGTGTCATTCATCTTGCAAAGAATTCTGCTTTGCACTCAAAGACAAAACACATACAGTTGCGGTACCATTTCATTCGATCAGTTTTGGATGATGGACAGTTAAGGCTGGAAAAGATTCATACTGATGATAATCCAACAGATATGTTTACAAAGGTAGTAACAAGGGAGAAGTTGAACTCATGTTCAGCTTCAGTT
This sequence comes from Chamaecyparis obtusa, assembly GCA_027943335.1. Lineage (NCBI taxonomy): Eukaryota > Viridiplantae > Streptophyta > Pinopsida > Cupressales > Cupressaceae > Chamaecyparis > Chamaecyparis obtusa. Next base: position 128,312 of record BSBK01008974.1, on the reverse strand, counting down.
GGTCTTCTAGACTGAACAAAATAAAGGAACAACTGAGTCCAAGGTGGTTCAATCCAGTGGGAGCCTCATGTGGGTAGCGGTATTGCTACAGGATCAGTCTCCAAGTGGGAGGTTTTTTAGTATAGTGTGGATACTGATCAGTCACCAAGTGGGAGATTGTTAGCTTGTGGTGACTAATCAGGAAAGTACTATCCAGGAAAGTATTGTACACTTTTCCTCCCGACCTCGCCGGGGTTCGGGGTCGGGCCGGGCCCCGAGCGGGGGTTTGGGGGCGGTAGCCCCCAAGAGCAGGGGTTCGGGGTCGCAGCCCCCGAGGAAATTTTTTTTGAGGCTGACTACTTTTCAGTTATTTGGGCCGACTACTTATAACTCATTCTAACCCTAAAGCGGAAAAAATATTGTATAATATGGCTTAGGGTTAGGGATTTTCATTATGTATGATTTTAGTACTTGCGGCAGAATTGGGCTGTAAGGGATTACGGATTGTAATCAGGTTGTAATCATTGGATAATAATAATATTGGACTCGTTGTTGGTGGATGTAGCCCAGGGATTGGGTGAACCATGTTAAATTTGTGTGTCTTGTGTTCTATTCTGTGTGGTTTATTATTTTATGATATTAGTTATATTTGCACATAATTGTTATTTCTGCCTTGTTAATCCTAACATAGAACTTGATTTTTCTATAGTCCTAATAATTTTTATTATTTCTTGAACATTGTTGACATACTTAAATGGAATACACAATACCAAATGATGAATTCTCAATTGTTGTAATGGAAAAGCAATATCAGAACCATCCATTTCTAGAACTTGATTTTTCTATAGTCGTAATGATTTTTCTTATTTCTTGAACAATGTTGACATACTTAAATGGAATACACAATACCAAATGATGAATGCTCAATTGTTGTAATGGCAAAGCATCAGAACCGTCCATTTCTAAAATTTGATTTTATATAGTCTTAATTATTTTTCTATAGTCCTAATGATTTTGAAAATTGTTGACAAAGAGTGTTTCTTTTTTTATTATAGTATAAATGATTTTTCTATAGTCGTAATGATTTTTCTTATTTCTTGTCTTTTGTCCCTTTTTTATTTCCTATGTCTGTGCTTCGTGACAGGATTTTGTCACCTTCTTTTGATGGTATATTTCATTCACTCTATGTGGAATACTATTTTGTTCACTATTTTATTTCAGCTTGATATTTCTTTCATTTTTCATATACACAGAGACTACACATGTTGATAAAAAAATGAGCTATTTGGTTTAGGTTTACTTTTCATTATTGTAAATGGTTAATATTTATGATGGTACTCCTTGGTGTATTCCATATAAAAATAATAAATGTAGTAACGATGGTGCGGTGCATTATTGATATAGGCTCGATGGCTCTTGTCAATGTGCCAAACTGTCAATGTGGTGGTGGGCAGTGTGTGTTGAAGACTTCATAGACATAGAGAAACCCTGGATGATAATTTTGGTGCTGCCCAAATAGAAAAAAGGTTGCTAATGTGTATATATTTAATATTTCTAATGTAAATACTATTCATTATATTATAAGAACTAATGTAGATTGGGCATCACAGAGAAATAATGGCTATGGATACTTTAGTTGGGTCGATGACAACTCATCTGCATCTATCTGCCCATCTCCACTTATCTGCGATGAATTATTTGAGTGCAAAATGTGTCAAGCTAGGGCAAATTCAAAATTATATTTTTACGATGCCTTCTCTGTATTTTAATCGCATATCTTTGTTGCGATCATATGGAGAGATGAACTCAAGAATTAGTTAGTTTAGTATTTTCATATTGTAACTAATATTTTAATATGGATATGAAGTAACTTCTCTTTGCCTCAAGTGCGCATATATATGGTTTACATATTTTTTTTGAATAATTCTTCATGTTCATGGCTCAGGTGAGCCCCAATCTACTATCAATCATATGATTTAACGTATAGTGTTTTCTTGGTTTTTCCATTTGTTCCTTGACCTATGAAGGCCATTTGGTAATTTCAACTACACCTAAGGATTCATCAGTAGTTGTGGAAAATAGGATTCATGTTGCAATTCCAAAGCTGTGAGATGGGAAAAGAGAGGCAAGAAGAGTGGAAAGAAGATGATATTCCTGAGATCATGGATCATTTTCAAGCTTCAGTGAGGCTCTGTACCACGCACTGTCTGCAAATTTGTATGCAACGCTGATTTAGGCTAGAGGTAAACTACATGTGTCATGTAAACAAAATGGTTGAATGCAATCTCTTTTGTGCATTTTCAAGAGTTTTCCCACCAATACAAGCATAAATAATGCATTGAACGTAATCTACAAACATTGTGTGGTATGAAGTCTCATTGAAGTTTGAAATACTAGAGCAGGTGACATGGATCCCCCACATGATAGATGCCACGGGGATACTCCTCCCACCCATTCGTTAGCAATGGTAAACCTTACTGAAATTGTACAAATTAGATAGTTGAAAAATGTTATATTATTATGTTATTTTATTTAGGGTTTTGGAGTTATTGTGATAGTTTTACTGATATTCCTGTCACAATTTGATGTTCAAGATAAGGGAAAAGCACCTACAACAACAAAGGCAATAGTTGTAGACACAGATGAGGATATCCCAGAAATCCCTAATCTAATAAATATGTTGAAGAAAAAACTAAAAAGAGTCAATACATAAATTATTAGCAAAAGAAAATTTTAGAAAATTTTAGAAAAAGCTGCCAAACATCTTAAGACTGTGAGGGGCTCATATAGAAGGATTCTCATCTAGAACCTAAAGTAAGAGTGTCCTCCCTTTATTCCAGTGAGGGATTGGAATGAGTTCATTTTGGATGCAAAGGAGAAAGGGGATACTCAAAGAGGAATTACACTAGCAAATGAGAGAAGAAGGTATGCAATAGTATTAACTACTAGTAGAATGTAATAATGCACTAATTAGTGATCTTTATATCTATATCATGTAACATATTTCAAACTTTTCATAGGTTGTAGGACACATCAAAGGCAACAAAGGCCACACTACAAAAGATTTCACAATAGCTGACAAACATAATTGTAGGCATCATGGTCACATTTTTTTGGAGACAACATAATTGAGTTGTATACCGATGATGATGGAGTGCAACCTCTGCTCCTCTAATTCCAAGTTGACACTACGGGATGTAGAACAACTTGGAACTAGAGGTGCAGAAGTTGTTCTCCATCATCTGGGTATACCACTTAATTACATTGTCTCCAAAAAAATGTGACCATGATGCCTACAATTATGTTTCTTAGCTATTGTGTCCCAGGACCCCTTATGACCCTTTACGACCATTTACAACCCTAAGAATACATCTTAGAGGTCTTAAAATGTTGTAAAGGGTCATAAGAGGCTCCTAGGAGGGGCCAGATGAGCTTCCACCTTCATGTGGTTGGCCCTGTTAAGCATAGAATGTTAAACTATTCTCGAAACAAAGAGAAGCTCAATAATTTAATAAAGGGATTACGAAGGAGAAGAAGTTGAAGCAACAAAAGAGTTTTTGGAGAGGCATGTTTTGGCACCAATCATGTAGTACAAGCACTAGAATTGAGTTTTTTGGCATGGACTGGGAAATTTTTGTATATCAACATGTGATAGAGTTTGGGGATTTTTTAGTATTTAAATACATCTGTGGGATGTATGGAAGAATTCAGATATATGGGAAGAATGGCTGTGAAAAAGATATTTTAGTTTTTCATTCTAAGAAGATCCAAAGTGATTTTGAGTCATAGAGGAAATGCCCTAATCCTTCAAAAAGTGTTATTTCGATGAGTTCTGATAACTTGAGGGACAAAAAATTATCTGTTGATTACTTGATTTTCTTTTCAACTCAACAAATAATTTTTTGTCCCTCAAGGGATCATAACTTGTTGAAATAGCACTTTTTGAAGGATTAGGGCATTTCCTCTGTGACTCAAAATCACTTTGGATCTTCTCAGAATGAAAAACAAAAATATCTTTTTCACAACCATTCCTCCCATATATTCAAACTCTAAAATACATCCCACAGATGTATTTAAATACTAAAAAATACCCAAACTCTATCGCATGTTGATATACAAAAATTTCCCAGCCCATGCCAAAAAACTCAATTCTAGTGCTTGTACTACATGACTGGTGCCAAAATAGGGCTCTTCCAATCACTGACTGTGACCTGTTGGAAACAAGAAACAGAATGAGTGTGGACACCTGAAGATAAATATCAGATAGGGGAAAATAACCTGCAACAATAGAGGCAATAGTTGTGGATACAGATGAGGATATCCTAGAAATCCCTAATATATTAAATACGATGAAGAAAAAACTAAAAAGAGTAATGTAGAAATTATTACTATTTTGGAAGATGCAAATCCAACCGAGGAGATGTTGAAGAGGACATATCAATTACCTGGTCATGGACATCGCGGTGAGGCCAGTAGTAGCATCATGCAAAATAGTAATAATTTCTGCACTGACTCTTCTTTAGTTTTTTCTTCACCATATTTATTATATTAGGGATTTCTGGGATATCCTCATTAGTTAATTATATTATATGTCATGTTAATGAATATTGTTATGTGTTAATGAATTCTTGATTAGTGTTTCATATTAATGAATGTTATATCATATTAATGGATGTTATGTGATTGTATTGATTGAATGTTATAGTTCATAAATGGATGAATGAAGTGTATAATTAGATGTTAATGGGGAATTTAGATTGATGTTAGGGGGAGGGGGGGTGAGGCCAGATGAGATTCCACCTTCATGTGGTTGGCCTTGTTAAGTAGAGAATATTAAAGTATTCTCGAAACCAAGTGAAGCTCAAACTAACATACCTTCATTATTTAATCAATTTCATTTGTTCTAAGTCTTTTCTCATAAGTGCATTTTGAATGTGTCATTGTCAGGCAACTATCAAATAAAAAACTAGAAGGGCCAATAGTCAACTTCTCATTGTCATTGTCTGAAATGATTTGGCTTCATTTTGTGTAAGTATTCTCGTATTGAATGCGTCAACCTCTCTTGGCATAATGTGGATTATTTCATTGGTTTGTGTTTTTTAGTAGGTGAAGTGTTAAATCAGTTCCTATCTTCTATTCTTAATTCGTTCAAACTACAGGAGGGCCTGACAGATATACTCAACATAGAATTGACTGCTAGTCTGGGAAATTGAACATACTGAGTCTTTGGCTTGAGAGAAAGAGTTGGGTAATGTTGTTTCTGGAGACCTGTGCAATTTTCCTCAGTGGCCTCTTTTTTTTTAACAGGTATTTTTATATATATGTAGTGTCCATGTTTTTTTTTAATACAGATTCTTTTTGTGTATATGCTAGTGCTATGGAACCTAAATAAACAATTATAAATGTAATAGATAACGTCTTCGATGAAGGAATTGATGTACCACATGTAAACTAAAATCCATGCTTAATGCCATTTTGTGCAAAATGAGTTTGTCTATTAGCATATCAGATTTTGTTACACCCTTCATGACTGTAATGTTTAAGTTAAGTATTGATGCAATTTTCTAAAGTAGCAAGTTTTGTTGTCATTGTTTTTTTTCTAGTGGTTTTGAGGAGATCAAGAATTATCAAAGAAAGATATTGAAGTGGAAAGGAAAAGTTTTTGAGAGTTTACAAATATTGAGTCATCAATTAGGTATAATTTTTTTTAAGTAATCGCTACAGAAATGGTTAAGTTTTCCTGAATTTTTAAAATAAGTCATAATTATTCAGTATCATATTCTTAGCTGCAAGTTGCAAGTCTTCATACCATAAATTTTAGAGTTCAACTCTTACATGGACAAAGTTGTAGGTTATATTGAACCATCTATTATATTTTTTGACTCTTTAGTTGCCAAAAATATTAAATTCACATCCTAGTTGTCATTTTGTTTGGGACATAAAGCTTTATTTAACTAAATTAATTCTATTAATATTGAGATAAAAAATATACAAATAAAGCATAGACTAGGGACAACATAGAAAACTATCATATGAAGAACTACTGAAATAGCGGTATCAAAGTTCCTTACAAGCAATCCATGTATCAAAATCTAGTTGTAGGATTGAAAAAAAAGACAAGATAAAAAAGTTCATAGGCCCATACAAGACACCCACCAAAATATAGACCATCAATTTATAGAACCCTTGCAAGATATCCCAAGGAACGACATGTAGCGAAAACCAGATAGATAGAAAAAAGAACATAATCATATGTTGCCTCACCTATTTGAGGTAAGCCAAACTCGGTCCAATTCTCTTAACAATGGTACATATCCATCCAAGTGCAACAACCTTCAAAGATTTGCAGCGGTAAAGAGAATCCCCATATTTTATTAGTCTAACATAGTCTTTGGCCACTTTGGCAATGAGATTGCGAGCAATATTGATCTGGCCAAGGGCCAACTTGTAGTGATCTTTATCATATAAAACATTTAGCAGTTCTCCATAAAATGGATGCACATTATCTTGGTGGGGGAAATCGTCTTAGCAAATACATTTGAAGTAGTAGTAGAAGAAGCAGTAGTAGCAGAAGTAGCAGCAACAACAAATACATCACTGAAACTTCTTCGGGCATATTTCATTGACTCCTCAAAATGAGCAACCTTTATTTCAGCTACCTCATCACTATCATCCTCATCCATTGCCTCGGGGTTCTCACTTCTTTTTCTTTCACATTCAATATCCTATAAAAGCGCAGAGGAAAGAGAACATGAAAAATTAAAATAATAAGATACAAGTTGAGGAAAATTGAATCAAAAAATGTAAAATTCTAACAAATCAGTTTTAAAAAAACCATTAAGAAATTCATAACCAAATCTAGTTTGCAAAAGCCACCGCAATTGAAACTCACCTTCTCAATATTTTCTCTAATAGCATACCTGCAAGCCCACTGACAAATCTCTTTAATATCAACTCCATTGAATCCTTGGGTATAACAGGTCAATGCCATTAGGTATAATGAAAATTATTTTCTTGGTTTTCATACCATCCATCCCCATCAACAACTGGTTAAGGACTCTGTCTGTAGCACCACTAGCATCCCCAACACTACTTCCATACTGCAAACATGCAAACCAATTATGCATCGCCAATCAAAGCCTATCTCTCAAATAGTTCAAACGAAATGAAAAAACCCACAGTTTCATGCAGAGCAAAGTAGATGGATTGCTAGAGCCAGCTGACAAATCTTTGTAATATCTCATCAATAAATATAATGGATGGGGAAGTCTTCTCAAACTCCTCAAAAGGCTTTCAGAGATTTCTTTTCACTTTTTCCAACCAACTTTGACATGATCTCAAGTCCATTGATACAGAAAAAGAAGGCACCAGTTTCATTTGCCACTACCCTAGCAATTAAAGTTTTCCTAGAACTAGGAGGCCCATAGAGAAAAATACCCTTTGGGGGCTTCACACCAATAGATTTGAAGAGTTGTGGGCATCTAAGAGGAAGCTCTACCAATTCACGGATCACTAGTCAGAATTAGTTGAACTAGACTTTCTTTGTTGTAGAATTGATTTAGTATAGAATATTTTCTAGCAAGATTTTTTTTTTAAAAAGAAAGGTTTTCGTAGCATTATCTACCACTTGAGAAAAAGTTTCCATAGCTAAATTTCCTTTCCACAGTTAATATTTCTATAAAGGCTTACAATTTAGTAAGTCCTCAGCTAGAACAAATACATTTGTCACTTCATTAAGATGACAATTGTGTACTAAGTTTCCTAACTATTTAAGTCATCATCATCTTTATTATCTGTTGTAACAAATACATCCAAAGCACCAACAGAAGCACCAGGAAATTGAAATTCAAAACCAAAGCCTCAAGATTGCTATAGTGTTTGTGCAAAGGCTTGATACTTTTGAATATCAGCATCACTAACACTTCTTCAAGCATATTTCATTGACTCCTCTAAATGAGCAGCCTTTATTTCAGCTACCTCATCACTATCATCCTCATCCATTGCCTTGGGGTTCTCACTTCTTTTTCTTTCACATTCAATATTATCCTGTAAAAGTGCAGAGGAAAGAGAACATGACAAATTGAAAAAATAAGATACAAGTTGAGGAAAATTGAATCAAAAAATGTAAAATTCTAACAAACCAGTTCAAAAAAAACCATTAAGAAATTCATAACCAAATCTAGTTTGCAAAAGCCACCACAATTGAAACTCACCTTCTCAATATTTTCTCTAATAGCATACTTGCAAGCCCACTGACAAATCTCTATAATATCTCATCAATAAATATAATAGACAGGGCATTCTTCTCAGCCTCCTCAAAAGCCTTCCGAAGATTGCTTTCACTTTCTCCAGCCAACTTTGACATGATCTCAGGTCCATTGATACAGAAAAAGAAGGCACCAGTTTCATTTGCCACTGCCTTAACAATTCAAGTTTTCCTAGAACCAGGAGGCCCATAGAGCAGAATACCCTTTGGGGCCTTCACACCAATAGATTTGAAGAGTTATGGGCATCTAAGAGGAAGCTCTACCAATTCACGGATCACCAATCAGAGCCTATCTCTCAAATAGTTCAACCAAAATGAAAAAACCAATAGTTTCACGCAGAGTAGAGCAGATGGATTGCTAGAGCCCAAAGCAGTCTGGAAAATAGAACGAGAAAGGACCCGCTGGCAACAAGAAATAGGATGAGTGCGGACACCTAAAGATAAATATCTAGACTAATCACCAATCAAGATGTCATTGGTGATTAGTCTAGATATTTATCTTCAATTTTTTTAAACACTGCACGTTTCATCAAAATTTTGACCAACCTGCATTGAAACTCTGGCATAAAATCGACCATTCTATGTCAAAATGTGGCGTCATGGGTTTGGCATCCTAGTTGAAGCCGCTAAATATTTCGACTAACTATGGTCAAAATATGACTATCATGAGTTTGGCATCCTGGTCGAAGTGACCAAATTTTTCGACCAATATTAATTTATATTGGTTGAAAGATCGACCAATACACAAACACATGCCAATTTTATTTTCGACCTAGATTGCCCTCTTTTTCAACCAATATGGGAGTTGATCATTCAACGGTTTCAGGTATGGGTTGATATTTAGATGCAGATAATAGTGACAAACCAGTTGGTCGACTATTCAACCATGTTGGGTAGAAACTTTGACCAATATTGTGTCAAAAAATGGTGCAAAATGTACTATTGGGTGAAGTTGTGAGTGGTCCACCATAAACAACCCAATCAGACATCCCTATTGTGCAAGTTACAATGAGTGATGCTACTGAAACTACATCAGAAGGCCTAAGTCTACGTACATAAGTTGTCCAACTAGAGTGGGTTGCATTAGCCAAAAATGATGTAGGAGTTAATACAAAAATAGGTACAGAAGAGGTCACCCTTTCTGTGCCATCCCCTCCCCAAATTAATCTGGCAGATGTTATCCATTACTTCACAAAAACAAGGGATTGGGATGATTATAATGGTGGGTATTTAGAAGATGAAAATGATATGAGTGATGGAAAAGTTGACTTTTTGTCATGCACCCAAGAGGATGGACAACAAGTCTCATCATCAACAAGTCAATTCTTGAGACTTCTAGTGTAATAGATGACTTCAAGGGGAGGTCGATCAAGAGTGCTCCGACTAAGTAGATAGTTCCAAATTCTTATGTCAGACGAGTACATTGACATCTTGAATGCCTAAGAGGTAGAAAGGAATAGGAATGTGGAGTTACAAAAATGTAAGAAGCAATAAATGATGGAGAGGAAGGCAGAACATCAAGCAGACCAAATAGAAAGGGAAGAACTGAGGGCAACAAAACATGCAAGAAAACTACAAGAAGATGAGGAGAAGAATAAAAAAAATAAGCAAGCTTGAAGAGACAAGAGGAGGCAAAGAATGAATGAGAATGCAAAGCAGCTGCAAAGATATAAAAACAAGCACAAAAATCTGCACAAAGGAGGTTGGTAGAGGAGCCAAGACAACCCATTATAGATAATATGATGACCATCTACACCCACTATATGAAGTTTTTAGTGGTTTTCCCATTGAGAGTGCACCACCAAACATGGAACTCATTTTAGATGCCAATCGAGCATTTCTTGCTCATATTGCAAGTTGCCTAGATGCAATTCCTACCCAACAAAGTGCTGCCACAACTGTGACAAATTCTGCCGCCCATGGAAATGCAAACTGAAAAGTAGTACTTTTGAAACCGGTATGGGGAGTGGATGACATGATATGGTTTACAAAATTTGATCGTAGAACTAATTTTTTTTGGACATATTATGTGGAAAGATGATCAGACACAATGGGGTGATACAATATGATTATCATAATTAGAGTTTATCATTTTGATCGAAGATAAAAATGATATGATTACAATATGTGTTAATGCCACTACTGTTATAATTCACTGCTAACATTTAGTAGATGAATGTAAATTTTGTGCCATATAAAATATGTATAAAATGTAATGTTGCTAGAGTTATTACAATTGGAACCTTGTATTTTGATTTCAAAATTATTTTATGAATGTTTTAGAAGAAAGATTGTTGTCTTCTACTCTTGTTTAATTGGTTGCTAGAATCAAATATATAAAATGTATTTCCTGATTAATGACAACTCAATCAAATGTATGCATAATTGGATAAATATGATAACTCAATCATATATATATAACTCAACTCAAATGTATGCATAACTCAATCATATATATATTTATTAAAGTGCTTTATTGAAATAATTGAAATGAACATGCAAATCAACAAAGTAATTAAATAAGTAAACTCAATTCCAAAAACAAAGGACTATCTACTAGGTCAACTCAATCAAATGTATGAATAATTGAATATACACACACACATATCAGTAAAATAGTAATTGAATTGAAATGATACCTACTTTATTAAAGTGATTTACTTGAATAATTGAATTGAACATGCAAATTACCAAAGTAATAAAAAAAGAAAAATCAATTCTAAAAACAAATTTTAGTCTCCTAGGTCATTGCCAAAGTAAAACCATAAAGACTTTACCTATGATGAAAGGTTATTGCCTTCTACTCTTTTCCAATATGTATCTTTGAAGCTTGCAAAATAGGTGTCATGCATGAACCTAATCATCATATCAGAATATAGTATATCCAATTGTACTAAACCCACAATTATAAATACAAATACAAAATAGGAAAATTCTTAGATAACCATATTTCCCAAAAGAGTAGGTGAGTTGACAAACACAATTTTATTATATCATCGAAGATCGTTGCATCTAGTTCAACTCTCATAAATATTCCATACTTGAAAAAATTAGTAACAACTGGAGGTAGTGTAACATTCTCACATCAAATTATCCTTACAAAATTGCATGCACAACAACTACTATCTCATTTTAAATAGTCATCAAAATAATCAGCTTGCTAATTAACATGAAAATCAATGATGTTGTGCAGGTCCACATGATTTACAAATGTTTGCCACCTTCTTCAAGTCCCATATTTCTACAATATTCATGTGGTACATCTTCTATCTTGTATAAATAATATGGATTTTCAACAAGGTTGACAAAAATTTGTAAATCATGTGGATACAACAATACAAGTTATCACATTATATCACATCAAATTTGAATATTGGTGAGAAATAATCAGTCATTTCATACTTAATTAGGAGACGTGCATCACAAGCTGAATGTTATTTCTTGTATACATTCGGTCATTTCATACTTGTATATCCTATATAATTCTCATTTGTGTGGATACACACACACAATCATGTGCATAAATACCTATATATACATGTGTGTCTCCATGATTATATATGTATATACACATAACTAATTAAATAAAACCCATTTTTGAATATGTAAAGTACCTATAATAAAGTGTTTAAGTGTATGTGCCTATTCACGATTCTCTTAATCATGTTAGGAATGAGGGGCCACATATTCATAATTATACATAATTATGAATATGAATGCAAGCATACATTAAACCAAAACAATAAATAAACTTTAACATTAAACTTTTGCTTGTTTTGACTGAATCAAAATTTAACTTTTGTATTAATGGTTATATCAAAATGTTGTATCCATGTTTGCACAATTACAATACAAAATATCAGTTTTCATTCAAGTAGACCAACCCCACATATGAGGGGATATTACCCAAAAAAATAGATGCAATAATTGGAAGTAGGAAAATCTGTACATCCCTAAGTCTACAAATGTTTTAATTTTGTGACAAAAAGGGCAACTCCATAGAAGTAGTCGAGAATAAAAACTTTCTCATGAGGTGTGAAAAAATATTCATGATTAGCTTTGAAGATTGCAATAGAACTATAATCATCAATAGAACATGAATAGGTGAAGAGCTCCCATGCTTCCACCATAAGGCCTTGAACCCTCTTTGGTGAAACAAAAAATTCTGTGAAGTCTGCTAGAGATGATGTGTGGATCGATATCTCGAATGCCCTCAATAACTTTTGTCTGGTTGTGGGGTACCACGACATGGTTACAAACCTCCAAAACCCAATGAAGTCTACCTGTAACTTGAATGAGGGTAGAAAAGATAAGGTCATAGAATACCCCAATGTGTAGATGCAAGCCAACTACATTGTGTTGCACAAGATAGACAATAGCTTCCTTCAAATCGTCATCTTGTACAATAAAATAATCTGGAGAAATAGTCTTGCAATGACTCTTTGAAAGGACAACATTGAATACCAAATGTTTGATCCATCAAGAACACCTAAAAAAAAGTAACATTTAGGAAAACAATAAATATGTATGCCAATATAAAGATGTAAATATAAAAGCATACGTATATAATTGTGCAAACATAGAAGGCAGTGAGACAATCATTGTTTAATTCCATCATTGTACATACAAGAAAGGAAGCATGCTTGATGAGCACAATGTTATGTGAATGTTGCATAACAGAGCACAAATGGTTACAAAGCACTATAAAACATATATGTAATTGTGCACACATGGGTACAACATTTTAATATTACCATGAATACAAATTTATGTATACATAAACATAATTGTGAATATGTATACATGACTATGTATATGTATACATATTTAGGTATATGCATACATAATTATGTATATGTATCTGTAGACACTCAAAAATGGGCAAGTGCTTTTAAATCATTAAAATGGCAAATTCATAATCCAAATGCACTAATTCTCATAAAAAAGGATCAAATCAAATTTTAAATGGACATTTATAAATCAAAGTTGGACCAGATTAACAAAATCAAAGGAAAAATCAAATCATGACATTAAATAATTAAACACAATCTTAAAGGGATCAAAAACATTATATAATTGATTTTAATCAATTAATTGTATAGTTTTAAATCAAAAATCAAAATGAACCTATTCCCTACATAGCTAATTTAATTAATTGATGGAATTTAATTAATCCTAATATCTTTCAACAACAAATTGAGCAACCAATGAAAATTGAGAACACAAAGCACATGGATCACTCAAAGGAATTGAATCTCAATCACACATTTCAAACTTTGAATCTCAATCACTCAATTTTGTCCTTTTGTCCAAAGCTTTGAGACAAACATTTAAATTGTCCCCCCATTTAAAAACATTGCAAAGTTTTTGACTCAACCAAGGCTAAATCATGATTACTTCACTCTACCCCCTACCCTTGGGAATTTACTATAAATAAGAGGCATTTTGTGAGCATAAGAAGCAATTAGAGATTTGAAGAGTAAAGCATTCTTATTATAGTCAATTTCATGAGCAATTAAGAGCATTTGAGAGCATTTATCATTTGCATTTACATTTTATCATAGCATAATGGAGAATTGTGAGCTAGATTAGGCATATTAGTATCATAGATTTCTCATTTTAGAAGTGTCACTAGTAGGGAATACAAAGCTGAGAACTCTACTTACCACATCTAATTAGAGAATCATGAGATGTCATGGATGTTAATTTCAATTCTTAGTTTAAATTTGCATTGTATTTTCTTTGAATTGTTAGTTAATAATCCTAATTTCATGAAGGTGTTTATCATTCACACACAAATGGCACCCACTGTGGGGCTTTGAGCCTCATTTCTAACATTTTCATCAATTTTTGTGTGCTTTGTCTTCACTTTTCCATGAATTTTTGCAGAAAATAGGAGAAATGATGCCTATGAAGGATTTAGCGACACCTATGGCTATTCTGACGGCTTACCAGTAGTTAACTGACACCTATGTGATTCCTTCTATTATGTATTTTATTCTTCTGACACCTGTGAGATAAAGTGTTATGCATGCAAGCGTAAAGCGATGTCTGTGATCTGAGAACTGACGCCTATCAGTTGAATTTTGCCGCCTATGACAATTCTTACTGCATAATTTACATAATCTGTCACGCCTAGTATTCTTTAACTAACGCTTTGTAGTTGTTATTTTCCACTTTGAATACTTTATCGTATGCAATTTTCAATACTTTTGACGCCTGTCAGTTATAGTGTCATGCTTACTAATCTTTAAAAATCACTTGATTCACTGGAAAGTGACGCATTTGATTCTTAAAGTGACGCCTACTAGCATTTAAATGACGCGTATCAGCATTTAAATGACGTGTACCAAAATTTAAATGATGCATAACGTACCAGTATTTAAATGACATGTACCAAAATTTAAATGATGTGTACCAGTATTTAAATGATGCCTACTAGTCTTTAAATCACGCGTATTAGCTGACTAATGATGCCTATCATTTTTCATTTTAATTTTTTGTCAAATCAATAAATTTTGTTTTCTTACTCTCTGTTTGTGTTTTTCCTATAGATGAGCAAACACAAAAAAGTGTGAAAACCAAAAAGAAGAATCACTCAAGGAAGCAAAGAGGTAAGAAACCAAATAAAACGTCAAAAGGAAATTCATAGTGCTTTAATTCTTGAAAGTTTGGGATTAGAAGAAAAGTTGTATACTCATTACATTAAAGTATTAGATACTTACAAGAAGAAATTCCCTACTTTGGATTAAATTTTCTTGCATTAAGGTGTTATAATTTCTTTGAAAAATCTTGTCAAAAATACTTAAGTTGCAATTTCAATTGTTCTTTTGGATTTCCTTCATTTTGTATGGTTGTGTTGGACTAATTTGTTGGAGGAAGGAGTGGGAACGATCACCACTAGGTGAGTGAGAAAAGTTAAAAAGCCAAAAAAAAACCTCATAAAAGTGCCTAGCCTTTGCTAGCTACAAAAAGAGGTATTCATCAAATCAAGCTTGCATTTTCTTAAATTGTGGCTATTCATTGAATCTAGATTAATAGAGAAACCTTACTATTTGTCAAATTGAACAAGCCTTAGGCATATGCTCTCCATTTTTTGAAGTGGATCAAAAAGCCAAACATGTTAGTTCAATTTGGTAGAAAGGAAGGGAGGAATTAACCAAACATTTCGTTTATTAAAAATCTCCTTGTCAAGAGATTGAAAAAGAACAAAATCTGATTGAAGTGTTTGGAACAAAGAACAACAATAGGGATATGCTCTTCACTTTTTAAGTGAACCAAATTCTCAAACTTGTTGAACTAAGTTCAATTTCTTGTTTTTCTATACATGCTAGTTAAAATAGAGCAATAGAGGGTCTGCCTCCAGAGATTTTCCTTACGAGGATGGTGAGAGGGAACAACCCAAGTAGGAGACAATAACCTTAGCCACAATACTATCCAACCCACTATAAAAAAATACACTCTTCCTTAATAGGGGAGTGACTAGGTTATGTGCAAGTTTCTTCACTTCCTCTAGTAGTCCTTTTGGATTGTGCCAAATCGTGCTTTTGTGCATGTGGGAAGCCCACAAGTGGGAAAAAGAACTTGACATGATTTAGAACGGAAGTATTCTTTAAAATTCTAATAAATAGTAAGCTACCTTATAGAGCCAAACGTGTTAAAAGCCAAATCTGACTCTAGGTAGTTTGCTTGGAAGATATTCTTGTTGATACTTGTGAAAAATGACCGAGAACATACACTTTTAGTGTGGTTTTAGGGACAAGGTGCAAATTTGATGTGTGTGTTACGTTTGTACTTCATTTTCAAGCAATAATATTCTGTAGACCTGATCTTACGACTTTTAAAATTTGAAATTTACAACCTAGTCTGTAAAGTGCCGCCTACACACATAGAAAAACTGGGTATGCACAATAAAGTCACGCCTGTGATTATTTAGAAACACCTGTCAGTGTTGAAGTCATGCATGTAACAATTTAAGTGACGCCTGGAAAAATTTAAATCATGCTTATCAATAAGAAAAGCTGCCTGCTGACCTACAGAGTGCCACCTAAGAAGATTCCAGTCATCGCATATCAAATTTAAAGTCATGCCTACACACTGGCAAGTGACACCCAAAAACAAAGAAGGGAAAACAATGGACATCTCCCGAAGGTTTGGAAATATTTTGAAATCATTTTTGGATACCCTTTTCAGAGATATTCCTTATCAGTGCAACAAATAGATCATATTCCTAAAAAAGATTTATAATGATAGAACTATTTGAGAAATGAATCAATCCTATTATGGAGCATAATTATCGAAATCAAGATCAAAATCTCCATTGCAATCAAAATGATGAGGTGTCTGAAGAAGAAGTTTCAAAAGCAATCCAAGATCCCATGTTTATGGAAATAATGGGATTAATTATGAGTAGGGATAAAGAAGCATATTTCATAAAGTTAGCTCAATTAGGAGCTAAGCTTCCTCATGATTTTGACACATCAACCTTGAGGGAGAATGAGGAAAAACAAAAAGATACATCATCTAAAAAGCCATCATTAATATCAATGTGTCCTTTTCTTTATAATGATGGGCCATTTATATCTTCATCTTCCTCACAAAAAGAAGCATTTAAGAGCAACAAACCTATCTTGGATCAAGGGAAATTTCATGATCATCCTATTTGTGATCAAGATAATAAAGAGTGTGAAGAGAAAGTTACCACTCTCAAGCAAGATCTAATTCACAAATCTCTATCTAGTAAGGTTTCTCCCATAGCTTGTACTCCTTTCATCTTTCGTTCATCTCACAAAGCTTCACAACTATCCAAAATTCCTCCATCAAAGAATGAGCCTAATGATGACACTTTTCACATTGACTATGTCTACCCTCAAGGGCTACCTCTAAAAGAAACCCAAGCTAACTTACATCTTACTGCAGATCATTTCCATGATTCAAAGATCTTGGACCTCAAAGCTTCATGTGCTTCAATGCCTATTATACCCCTTCAAAAGGATCCTACGTCATTCTTCCAAACATCACCCACACATATCCAAACATCTACCTTGTCCTTAGGAGTGGCTCCATGTCAAGAGGATAATCCAAAGAGAAAAGAAACAAATGTTGATAAAGATCAAGATCAAGATCAAGATTATATACAATCCCCTCCCATATTTGATGAAGGTCCCATATCTACAGAACCCTATGATGATCCCCTTGCATCCTTTCATGGCTTCCAAGATGATATCCTTCCATTCCAAGAGCCAAATATCCTTCCAAGTTCCATATTTTATCCACTTCCCAAACAAGATCAAGCTATCCCTTCCACAATTTCCAATGAGCATATTGAAAATCAAGAGCAAAATACCCTCTCTACACCCTTCAAAGATCCTTGTCAAGATCAAAGTATCCCATAATTTCCTTGTCATATTCCTCCATGTTCACCTCAAGAAACCATCATTCTTCCAAATCCCTTGCATGATAATAAATCCCTTCAAGCTTCAGTTGATCCTATCAAATGTGTTCCTATCAAAGCTATTCATGAGCCTATTGGCATAAAGATAAATCTTAAAGATGAGAACCTGGGCAATGCAACTCTTTCCAAAGATATTGATATCCCTTTCACACCCTATATCCCTCCATTCAAATGCAACCATATGCCTTCACTATCCTCCAAATCCATTTTGGGTTCCTATGTCTCAAAACAAAAGTCTTCATCCCTTCCATCCATATTAGGTCCATATATTCCTCCATCCTCCATTCCTATCATCCCTAGCTCTCCATTCACTTACCATACTATGTATCAAGATCAACGAAGGCACACATACTTGAAGAATGTCCAAACACCAATCCATATGAACCCTCCATATTATTCCTATTCATCCATAATTCCTAAGTCTTTTTGAAGCCATGTTGATGTGCAACATAACAATCATAAATCCAAGAATCCATATGTGTATAAAAATCACAATGTCCCATCTAATTGACATGTGAATGAAAAGAAAAATGAAATATCGAAAAGGCCGCAAAGGTCCACCAAGCAAAAAAATAAAAATAAAACATGGGTTCCTAAATCCCTCATTGAAAAAATGTATTCAAAAGCATCACAAAAGAAAGGAAAATGAAAGACTACGTGGATTCCCAAGTCACTTTTGAAAGACTTGCACACAAAAGAAAAATCAAACTTGACATTCAAGCTTCCAAAGGCTTCCATTCCATCTTCTTACAAACTTCTTCCACTTTCCAAGTCTAATTTGGGTTCCTATATCCCAAAATCCACTACCTCAAAAAGATCCTTACCTCCTTCATCTATTGTTCCTCCATCATTCCACCACTCTTCAAAGTGTGTGTCAAAGTTGATCTTGCCAACATTTTCATCTATAGCATACCTTCTTCTTATCCTCACATTCATTTTCCAATACTTACTTTCCATACTTCCATCCCTCTTATCAATATCTTTGAGCATCCTAGCCATACCCATGGTTTATTATAGCATATCTTTTAGAAGAGCATTGTCCAAAGATCCTGATGTTGGGAAAATATTGAAAAATACAAAAAAAGAGAAAAAAAAAGTGCCTTGGTGAAAACCTAGCAATAGGCACCTGGGTAGCAAAAGTAAAGAGAAACAAATACCATGATGAAAACCTAGTAAATGGGTGTCATACATAATTCCTCCTTCTTGCACTCCACACTTGGGGGCAAGTTTCATCCATATTTCCTCTCTCACCTTCATATTGACAAGGTTGAACACATCCATGAGCATTAAGTATCTTTACATCCATTATCCTTTCCATTAGCTTATTGTACTTCTTGCATCCATGTTACCCTATCATGATCTTGCTTATCCCAAATTCACCTTCATTATTCCTTGATAGTCTTTCCATAATCCCAAAACATCCCTTCATAGACTCCATCACCCCTTTATCTTGATTGTGGTATCTTATCCACATCTTATCCAAATTGACCCCTTGGTCTTGATCAAAATGAAGAACTTAAAATACAAAAATTGTTATCAAGAACTTCTTGACATGTCCACTTCTTTTGGATCCCTCATTTTCATGACAATAGATCAGTATCCTATAGGCTATCTAGCACTGCATCATTGGCTTCCATGGCTTATTGAAAAACATGCTTCACATTGCTATATCATTTTTACTTAGCTTGGGTACTCTTGAGGAGATGGTCCTATGGGTCACATTCACATGCTTCATCCATCATGGTCTTTCCATATCTAATCCATCAGCTTGCAAATCCATCATTCATGTCCTATATCTTGCTAGACATTGGGGACAAATCAATGCGGTCTTGTTTGAGAGCTGGTAAAAAGGAAAGCATAAAGTGCGTTGAGCTCCATCTTGCATAAACTGAGCTTTTTTTAATATTTTGGAAGTTTTCCCAAGTCCAACATTTTTCCTATCCAACTAGGGGCATTGGATCTTAATCAACAGATTTCAACAAACAGGCATCAATTCACATAACACAATGCATTAAACTCAATCGGATTCAATAGTGCTACTTTCGGTCACACATCAGAGAGATTTATCAGAGCTTTAGAAGAGAGATATTTTTGTTGAACCTTTGATGGATATCATTGTTCACACCCAAGTATTTTGATTCCACAACTTGATCCTTGAGCCTTCATTGACTTTATTATTCGGGATTAAAAATTGACATCACTTAAATGATCAGAATGTTTGGAAATTCTATTTGAAAATCTTGATACATGGCAAAACACTTGAAGTTCTTTTTGATGATCTTTATTGAATTGACTTTTATCATGCCTTTTAGATAATCGATGATGTTTCGACTAGATTGGCCATGATGGAGACATGATATTTTCTTGCCTTTCAATGACTTTCTTGAGGGAGATCCATCAACTCATGAGAATTCGTCTAACGACATGGTCATCAAAGAACCATTGAGGACTATCACATAGGATGAAGGATTGACCTTTTCTTGTTTACGCAAATGGATACCTTGGCTATTTAGATCTTCTATATCTTAATACCAAAATCCACTTGCAACATTGAATCCATTGAAACTGGTATTCATACTCTCATAGTTGGTCATTCAACTAGTGGGGGTTGTACTAGTTTCCAAAAGAGGTTACCAAAAGTGATATAAAAGCAGTATTCATATCATCATGATGTGGTCAGTGATGGTTGTACTTGCTTTTCGGTCTTACAATGCTCAATGATGAAAATATTTCCCTATGGTATTTCTTTGCTAAAAATCTAGTGACACTTAGTTGCATTGAATTTTCATGTTAGATTAAGTGCATGTTGGTAGTTATTTTTCCAAGGGAAAAGGGGTTTCAGTTAATTATCTTGATCAATCAAAAAAGGGAATCAAAGAAAAGTCCATATCATCATATCAATGTTCATAACATCAAAGATCCAATAAATCTTTATATCAAGATAAAATATCAATAGCATCGATAATTTGATACATCTAAGTCCTGATCAATAAAACATCAACATGATACAAATCATCAACAACAAGGAAGATCCATAAATCTAATATCCAAGAAGCAATGGTCTACATGTATAACTTACAGAAATGTGCTTGTTTTGCAAATCAAGGGAATCATATCAGTATTATATATCAGTGAATCATTTTATATCAATCAACCAATCAATACCAACTTATTGTTTCCCAACTCTTGATCATGAGGCGGGACCAATATGATCAGTATTGATCCTATCAGTGACCTACCTATTAGTTATCCCATATCAGTTTTACTGTCCTATCAGATTGACAAATCACATTTATTGGTACTATTATCCTGATATCCTAATCACTTGTTTGCTTAACTACAATAGACCTAGCTATCTTGGATGTTCAATCATTCATCCAGAGACATCAACAACATTTTATTAATCATGGTTTTTCTACATCAACATATCAATCAAATCGGGGCATTTGTTGAAACCAAGAATATCATCAATGTTTTTCAGAAATGAAAACATATTGGATCAATTATCAATCAATTTCATCATTTTTCATATCAGGCAATCAATCTATTTCATTTCTGAGGGGGCATCATAAGAGTATCAAATTGGCATCAAACATCATTGAATTTGGGGCATCAAAATTTTTGAACTATTATCAGTGGGGCATATTAGGTATCATATCAGGCAGTATCAAATATCATATTAGAATCAGTAATCAGGACCTAAAAGTGATCAGGACTTAAAATTTTCTTTGAATCAATGAGCTTTGCACATCAATTCAAAGAGGGGCATTTGTAGGCACTCAAAAATGGGCAAGTGCTTTTAAATCATTAAAATGGCAAATTCTTAATCAAAATGCACTAATTCTCATAAAAAGGGATCAAATCAAATTTTAAATGGACATTTATAAATCAAAGTTGGACAAAATCAACAAAATCAAAGGAAAAATCAAATCATGACATTAAATAATTAAACACAAGCTTAAAGGGATCAAAAACATTATATAATTAATTTTAATCAATTAATTATATAGTTTTAAATCAAAAATCAAAATGAACCTATTCCCTACATGGATAATTTAATTAATCCTAATATCTTTCAACAACAAATTGAGCAACCAATGAAAATTGAGAACACAAAGCACATGGATCACTCAAAGGAATTGAATCTCAATCACACATTTCAAACTTTGAATCTCAATCACTCAATTTTGTCCTTTTGTCCAAAGCTTTGAGACAAACATTTAAATTGTCCCCCCATTTAAAAACATTGCAAAGTTTTTGACTCAACCAAGGCTAAATCATGATTACTTCACTCTGCCCCCTACCCTTGGGAATTTACTATAAATAAGAGGCATTTTGTGAGCATAAGAAGCAATTAGAGATTTGAAGAGTAAAGCATTCTTATTATAGTCAATTTCATGAGCAATTAAGAGCATTTATCATTTGCATTTGCATTTTATCATAGCATAATGGAGAATTGTGAGCTAGATTAGGCATGTTAGTATCATAGATTTCTCATTGTAGAAGTGTCACTAATAGGGAATACAAAGCTGAGAGCTCTACTTACCACATCTAATTAGAGAACCATGAGATGTCATGGATGTTAATTTCAATTCTTAGTCTAAATTTGCATTGTATTTTCTTTGAATTGTTAGTTAATAATCCTGATTTCATGAAGGTGTTTATCATTCACACACAAATGGCACCCACCGTGGGGCTTTGAGCCACATTTCTAACATTTTTATCAATTTTTGTGTGTTTTGTCTTCACTTTTTTGTGAATTTTTGCAGAAAATAGGAGAAATGACACCTATGAAGGATCTAGCGACACCTATGGCTATTCTAACGATGCTTACCAGTAGTTAACTGACACCTATGTGATTCCTTCTATTCTATCTTTTATTCTTTTGATGCCTGTGAGATAAAGTGTTATGTCTGCAAGCGTAAAGTGACGCCTGTGATATGAGAACTGATGCCTATCAGTTGAAATTTGCCACTTGTGATGATTCTTACTACGTAATTTACATAATCTATCATGCCTAGTATTCTTTAACTGACGCTTAGTAGTTGTTATTTTCCATTTTGAATACTTTATTGTACACAATTTTCAATACTTTTAATGCTTGTCAGTTATAGTGTCACGCTTACTAATCTTTAAAAATCGCTTGATTCACTGGAAAGTGACACATGTGATTCTTAAAGTGACACCTACTAGCATTTAAATGATGTGTATCAGCATTTAAATGACGTGTACCAACATTTAAATGATGCATAACGTACCAGTATTTAAATGACGCGTACCAAAATTTAAATGATGTGTACCAGTATTTAAATGATGCCTACGAGTCTTTAAATCACGCATATTAGCTGACTAATGATGCCTATCATTTTTCATTTTAATTTGCTATCAAATCAATAAATTTTGTTTTCTTACTCTCTATCTGTGTTTTTCCTGCAAATGAGCAAACACAAAACAATGCGAAAACTAGAAAGCAAAATCACTCAAGGAAGCAAAGAGGTAAGAATCCAAATAAAACGTCAAAAGGAAATTCATAGTGCTTTAATTCTTGAAAGTTTTGGATTAGAAGAAAAGTTTTATACTCATTACATTAAAGTATTAGATGCTTACAAGAAGAAATTCCCTACTTTGGATTAAATTTTCTTGCATTAAGGTGTTATAATTTCTTTGAAAAATCTTGTCAAAAATACTTAAGTTGCAATTTCAATTGTTCTTTTGGATTTCCTTCATTTTGTATGGCTGTGTTGGACTAATTTGTTGGAGGAGGGAGTGGGAACGATCGCCACTAGGTGAGTGAGCAAAGTTAAAAAGCCAAAAAAAAACCTCATAAAAGCGCCTAGCCTTTGCTAGCTACAAAAAGAGGTATTCATCAAATCAAGCTTGCATTTTCTTAAATTGTGGCTATTCATTGAATCTAGATTAATAGAGAAACCTTACTATTTGTCAAATTGAACAAGCCTTAGGCATATGCTCTCCATTTTTTGAAGTGGATAAAAAAGCCAAACATGTTAGTTCAATTTGGTAGAAAGGAAGGGAGGAATTAACCAAGCACTTCATTTATTAAGAATCTCCTTGTCAAGAGATTGAAAAAGAACAAAATCTGATTGAAGTGTTTGGAACAAAGAACAACAATAGGGATATGCTCTTCACTTTTTAAGTGAACCAAATTCTCAAACTTGTTGAACTAAGTTTAGTTTCTTGCTTTTCTATACATGTTAGTTAAAATAGAGCAATAGAGGGCCTGCCTCCAGAGATTTTCCTTACGAGGATGGTGAGAGGGAACGACCCAAGTAGGAGACAATAACCTTAGCCACAGTACTATCCAACCCACTATAAAAAAATACACTCTTCCTTAATAGGGGAGTGATTAGGTTATGTGCAAGTTTCTTCACTTCCTCTAGTAGTCCTTTTGGATTGCACCAAATCGTGCTTTTGTGCATGTGGGAAGCCCACAAGTGGGAAAAAGAACTTGACATGATTTAGAACAAAAGTATTCTTTAAAATTCTAATAAATAGTAAGCTACCTTGTAGAGCCAAACGTGTTAAAAGCCAAATCTAACTCTAGGTAGTTTGCTTGGAAGATATTCTTGTTGATACTTGTGAAAAATGACTGAGAACATACACTTTTAGTGTGGTTTTAGGGACAAGGTGCAAATTTGATGTGTGTGTTACATTTGTACTTCATTTTCAAGCAAGAATATTCTGCTGACCTGATCTTAAGTCTTTTAAAATTTGAAATTTACAACCCGGTCTGTAAAGTGCCACCTACACACATAGAAAAACCACGTATGCACAGTAAAGTCATACCTATGATTATTTAGAAAACACCTTTCAATGTTGAAGTCACGCATGTAACAATTTAAGTGATGTCTAGAAAAATTTAGATCGCGCTTATCAATAAGAAAAGCCGCCTGCTGACCTGCAAAGTGTCACCTAAGAAGATTCTAGTCATCACGTATCAAATTTAAAGTCATGCCTACACACTGGCAAGTGACACCCAAAAACAAAGAAGGGCAAACAATGGACATCTCCCGAAGGTTTGGAAAGATTTTGAAATCATTTTTGGTACCCTTTTCGAAGATATTCCTTATCAGTGCAACAAATAGATCATATTCCTAAAAAAGATTTATAATGATAGAACTATTTGAGAAACGAATCAATCCTATTATGGAGCATAATTATCGAAATCAAGATCAAAATCTCCATTGGAATCAAAATGATGAGGTGTCTGAAGAAGAAGTTTCTGAAGCAATCCAAGATCCCATGTTTATGGAAATAATGGGATTAATTATGAGTAGGGATAAAGAAGCATATTTCATAAAGTTAGCTCAATTAGGAGCTAAGCTTCCTCATGATTTTGACACATCAACCTTGAGGGAGAATGAGGAAAAACAAAAAGATACGTCATCTAAAAAGCCATCATTAAGATCAATGTGTCCTTTTCTTTATAATGATGGGCCATCTGTATCTTCATCTTCCTCACAAAAAGAAGCATTTAAGAGCAACAAACCTATCTTGGATCAAGGGAAATTTCATGATCATCCTATTTGTGATCAAGATAATAAAGAGTGTGAAGAGAAAGTTACCACTCTCAAGCAAGATCTAATGCACAAATCTCTATATAGTAAGGTTTCTCCCATAGCTTGTACTCCTTTCATCTTTCGTTCATCTCACAAAGCTTCACAACTATCCAAAATTCCTCCATCAAAGAATGAGCCTAATGATGACACTTTTCACATTGACTATGTCTACCCTCAAGGGCTACCTCTAAAAGAAACCCAAGCTAACTTACATCTTACTGCAGATCGTTTCCATGATTCAAAGATCTTGGACCTCAAAGCTTCATGTGCTTCAATGCCTATTATACCCCTTCAAAAGGATCCTACGTCATTCTTCCAAACATCATCCACACATATCCAAACATCTACCTTGTCCTTAGGAGTGGCTCCATGTCAAGATGATAATCCAAAGAGAAAAGAAACAAATGTTGATAAAGATCAAGATTATATACAATCCCCTCCCATATTTGATGAAGGTCCCATATCTATAGAACCCTATGATGATCCCCTTGCATCCTTTCATGGCTTCCAAGATGATATCCTTCCATTCCAAGAACCAAATATCCTTCCAAGTTCCATATGGAGAGCCGGATTGCAGAGGGGACTGGTGGGAGAAGAGTTTTGATAGGAAAAATGACAAATAAAGAAGTGAAAATAGTGTTTTATAGGACTTCCAAATGAATTGACATTCGCCCCAAACATTCATCTTTCTTTTATATATAAAATTATGCATATGTATACATAATTATGTTCATGCATGATTAGTAAGAAAGCCCACTTTGAAATTACAATGTAGGTGATTGCAAGTGTTTAGACATATGACCCTGTTTATATATACATACAGATAATCATTTAACAACAAAAAGATGCATGAGATAAAATGAAAGCAGGTGATGGAGGATGTAACTGTGATATGACTATAAAATATTTATTGAGGTGATTGTGATATGATTATAAAATGTGTATTGATGTTGTAACTCTGATTTATATGGTAATAAAATGAAATAGGTTGCATTATTTAGAACCTTCGACTAAAAAGTTCCATAAAAATGAACATAACAATAAATTTACTAAAGCATACATTAGTAAATTGTTATGTTGAATGACATAATTGATACAAATACTTACAGTCATTGTAAACAGTATCAATGAATAATGAACATAACAATAAATTTAGTGTAAAATAAATTGCATAAAGACAGAAGCAAAATTCATCATTTTATTATAACCCTTTTTGCATAATGATAATCATTTAACAGAAATGAAAACCCTTGAGTACATTTGCAAAATAATAAACATTTTCAAAAAATGGAATGCATTCAAATAAATGATGGCAGAAAATACCAAAATGCATGAATGTGGAAGGAAAATCCATCATTTTATTGTAACCCTTTATAGATACATATAATCATTTTACAAAAATCTAAAAACCCTCAATGACATTTGCAAACTAATTGTGATTTTAAGGAACACATTCAGACAAATGATGACAATTGATTCCAAAATGCATGAACGGGGAAGGAAAATTCATCATTTAATTGCAACCCTTTATGCATACAAATAACCATTGAACAAAAGACGGAAAACCTCGACTACATTTGTAAAATAATAAACATTTAAAAGAAATGGAACACATTTGAATAAATGATGACAAAAGATACCAAAATGCATGAACGAGGAAGAAAAATCCATCATTTTATAGCAACCCTTTATGCATATGGATAATAATTGAACAACAGATTGAAACCCTCGACTACATTTGCAAAATAATAAACATTTAAAGGAAATGAAACACATTTAAACAAATGATGACAAAAGATACCAAAATGCATGAACGAGGAAGGAAAATCCATCATTTTATTGTAACCCTTTATGCATACGGATAATCATTTTACAAAAAATTGAAAACCCTCAATGACATTTACAAAATAATAAACATTTTAAGGAAATGGAATACATTTAAACAAATTATGACAACATATACCATAATGCATGAACAAGGAAGGAACATCCATCATTTCATTGCAACCCTTTATGCATACAGATAATCATTGAACAACAAACCGAAACCCTCGACTACATTTGCAAAATAAAAAATATTTAAAGGAAATAGAATATATTTGAACAAATGATGACAAAAGATACCAAAATACATGAACGAGGAAGGAAAATCCATCATTTTATTGCAATCCTTTATATATACGGATAATCATTGAACAACAAACTAAAACCCTCGACTACATTTGCAAAATAATAAACATTTAAAGAAAATGGAACACATTTGAACAAATGATGACAAAAGATACCAAAATGCATGTACGCAAAAGCAAAATCTATCATTTTATTGTAACCCTTTATAGAGATGATCATTTAACAACATACCGAACCCACGACAATATTTGCAAAATAATAAATATTGAAGGAATAAGAATACATTTACAAAACCATTGTTTAACTCTATCACTGTACATACAATAAATGAAGCATGCTTGATGGGCACAATGTTACCTGGAGGTTGTAGAACAAAGCACAAATGGTTATAGAGCTAAGATGGAGAGCCAAGTTGTAGATTGGAATGGTAGGAGAAGAGTTACGATGACGAAAATGGCAAATACATTAGTGAAAATAGTGTTTTTTAGGGTTCCCAAATGAACCGACATTCTCCCCACACACGTAACTAAAATGGGGCCACACATGATTTTGTGGCCCTCCATTCCTAACGCGATTAAGATAATATTGAACGGGCTCATACACTTAAATACTTTATTATAGGTACTTTATATATTCAAAAATAGTTTTTTTTAAAAAAAATTTATAATTGGATTTATTTAAATGGACCACTATTGGAGCTCCTATTGTCTGGTATTGGGTGACACATTTTTTGGCCACCTTTTGATCTTACGCATGCATGTAACAACTTTTATAGAGTGGATCAATATTGGTGAGAAGCTGAAACCTTAGCTTTAAGCAGTTAAGTCTAGAACAACAACAAAAAAAATTGAGAAATTTCAACATCATTTGGTACCTCAAATGAACACGCGAAATTAGCTATAGTCACTATCGTATCTTCCCTAACAGAGACCTTTAGGCCCCATTTGGTTGCAAGAATTAGCCTTGAATTGGCATTTGCTCCTACCAATTTGGTCGAATCCTTTGTTTGGGTGTGCAAAATAAAAATAGAATAGGGAGATGTAAATGCTCATTTCGGCCCAAAATGAGCATTTACATGGGCCAAAATGAGCATTTACATCTTCCACTTTAAAAGGTGGAATTAAGATTTGAGGGCCAAATTCCACTTTTGTCAATCCCCATTTTTAAAACCCATCAGGTCCGTGTGCAAATAAAACATTTTTTTGGGTCTGCCTAGGGCATATTTTCACTTTCCCCGTGTGGTATATGCAAAGCGGAGCATATTGCAAAGGCCATAGTGTGTTCGATACTGTTTGAGTTGTGTTTGAAGGAGGCCATAGTGTGTTTGATAATGTTTGAGCTGCATTTGAAGGAGGCCATACTATGTTTGATACTGTTTGAGATGTGTTTGAAGGAGGCCATATTGTGTTCGATAGTGTTTGAGCCGCATTTGAAGGAACGTGAATGGCTCTCGGGACACATTGTTTGTTTCTGTTATCAGTTCGCAAGGTATGCATGATTTTATTATGGTTTTCATAGTCCATGTTTTTCACAGACGAGATGGGTTTTGATGAACAAAAGCTCAAGTAGGGTTTTGATTGGATTTTGAAATCTCAACGAGTAGGGTTATATATATATACTATTCACTGCTTCACTACTTCGTGAACCATTTCTAGCCTCTTTGGTCTTGTTTACACTCATGGCTCTATTTTTTTTGGTTGCCTTACTCTGCAAGGTTTTTTGGGTTGTTGCAATAAAAAAAAAAGTCACATCCTCTACATTATTTAAAGTAGCTATATTTCTATTATTTTTAAATAGGAATACAAGTGTTATTTGTACAAACAAAGTTGCACATTTTGTATATAAACATTTGTGGTGGTAGGGTAGTTTGCAGTGTATATAACCCATAAACTTCAAAATTTTATGATCTACCAGACACAAAAAATAGTATGGCAATCTTCAGATTTCAAATCTCAACACAAGAACATATTGTTTTGGGCATATTGCACAACTTCATTACTATAGAGAATGATGTTCCATCCAAAGTGGCTATTGAAGAGGATGATGATCGTGATGGGATAAATGTACCAATGCTTGAGACATATGGGTTGAGTCAGCATGATAGGGATGATTGGGGGAAGTTTAGAGATGATATAGCAAGTAGGATGTGGGAAGACTACAAACATAGACAATAGTTATAGTTTTATGAGACCTTTCTGTATTCTTTAATGTGCTTTATTGCAAATACAGTGATATGCATGATGGTTTCATTGACCTTTTGTTTGTCTCTTCATTCCTAGTTGGTTATTTTCTATGCCTCTTGAATTTGTAAGCCTTGTTGCATTAGGAAATATAAATGGAATACACCAAAGAGTACCACATGATGAAGACCAATCATACTGTTGTAATGCTGATGCTCAAATCATGTGTTCTCATAGTTCACATATAGAAAATTCTTTGAAAGAAATGAAGTTTGTAGTCCATTTTTCTGATGATACTCCTTGGTGTATTCCATTTATATTTCCTATTGCAACATGGCTATTATGATGATGTATACCATTGTTGTGTTCCATTTATATTTTTATATATTTTTCTAATGATACTCCTTATGCTATTGGGGGATTCATGCTTACTGTTCTTTAACATTCATCAATCTCTTTACTCCTCTAATTTGTATCTAATATGATAATTAAATGTATATTGCAATGGTTATATTTATAGATGCTTCATCCTCATTGGATGTATGTTGTTATGGTTATATTTTATCTTTAATATAACTTCTTTTTGTTTATTCCAACTGCAAATTCAAGTGTATGATTTGTAACTCTGATTTTTCTTTGTTTTTTATCTCTTTGAAATGTGTGTATCTTGTTTCACACTTATTGTCTTGACATTCTTGACCAATTTGTGAGCCTGACAATGATATTATTGATCTATAAGTAGTTGTATCTTGCAGGGACTACAGGTAAGTGGTAAACAAATCTCATAATAGCCACAAAGTAGGAAAGAGTGACTATCCAGTAGGGCAGTGCTTCACCACATCACTATGAAAATAATGTAGGATGTGATGCAATTGAGCGGCAAACCATTGTGTTATTATACAATGGTGTCTCATGATATGAAGTGGTAGGGTAGCAAGAATATATAAGGTAGTAATAAGGCAAAGAAGTGGCCACATGCCCAATATTGAAAAATCATCAAAATGACATGTAGTAGTATGGTTTAAGTGAGTTCTTATTAGCAGTTTTAAATGGTAATAAAATTCTTATATATTCCTCCCCTTGGCCTATTTTCATATATTTATCTATTTTGTACAATGTTAAGACACTCCATGTTTGACTCAAGGCTCAAGGTCACTTGGTCTTTAAACACTATTTTAAGAACCCTTTCCATAAAATAATTTATGAAAGTAAAGTTTTATAGTCATTGGCATGCATTATCAAATTCTATGAAGGTGTTTTAGTGGACATGGCAAGTCTATTTCCTTTACACTCGCAGAAGTGATCAATTGCATTGAAAAGCTTAGTTGCCGACATCTTTGTAAATTATTTTTCAGGCATTAAACTGCATTGTCACGACCACAAATGTTGGTTTTAACTCTGATAAACTTCGACTAACAAGGGAGTCATTAACATAAACTAACCAAAGGACACTTATACTTATGAATAAGAGATTCCAGAGGAAGGGACCATGGAAGAGGAAAAAGTACATTACCACAAAAGACCAAGACACCACAGAGTGTTGTCCTTATAATTACTGAAGATGCAGACACTCAAAACTATCTATTTATAGCAAAAAATTATCAGGGATTACTAACCTTCTCTGTAATTCAGTCTTGGCTATTGTTTTAGATAGTACATATGGTGGGTTCAATTTCAAATTATACATTGTATGAAAGGTTATAAAAGAAGGGAAATAAAACAATTATCACCGAACTAACTCTTGAATTTATATTCCTTAGTTTTTTTTCCAAACTCTTCTTATATATTATTACATTTTAGTTGGCGATTTAGCCACATTAAGTTGAGTAGTAAAATGAGTGATGGTATCCTTGTCGGTTATAAATGCATATATATGGTCTTCCTATAATTTGGAGGAGCTAATAAGTTGTGCACTGAAGTAGTGGGCCATTTCATTAGAATGGGCAAGTCTTCCTATTTCTCTAAAGATTCATGGCTCAACAAAGGTGCTTGGACTGCCCAAGAGGATTTCATTCTTAGTAATTATATCTCCACTCATCTCAATATATGTTTCTGTTACAATGCCCATTTTCAGATATGCAGGCTTTAACTCTACTTTTATTTCTTTTGATAAATATTTTGAATATGAATCCATGTATATGCTTAATTTGAATATGTTCTTCGACTCCAACGCAAATGTTGGGGAAAATGATATGAATTCCCTAAAAAACATTTGTCACATAGACCCCAAATATAATGTTTTGTTTGCACACATACCCGAAAGGTTTCAAAAATGGAGATTGAGACAACAAGAATTTGGCCCTCAAATTCCAATTCTACCTTTTCATGTGAAAGATGTAAAAATGCTCATTTCATGTCAAAATGAGCATATATAGTGACCATATAGTGAGGATATATAGTGACCATATATACTACAACATATGTATACTGGAGGATATATAATGACCATATATAGTACAACATATGTATATTGGAGGATATATAGTGACCATA
Source organism: Chamaecyparis obtusa (assembly GCA_027943335.1). Taxonomy (NCBI): domain Eukaryota; kingdom Viridiplantae; phylum Streptophyta; class Pinopsida; order Cupressales; family Cupressaceae; genus Chamaecyparis; species Chamaecyparis obtusa. The sequence goes on along the minus strand of BSBK01008974.1, from coordinate 96,233 downwards.
TATAGTACAGCATATGTATATTGGACGATATATAGTGACCATATATATAGTACAACATATGTATATTGTAGGATATATAGTGACCATATATACTACACCATATGTATACTGGAGGATATATAGTGACCATATATACTAGAGCATATATAGTAGAACAGTATGAACACAACTATATAAGTTAGCATATATAATAGAACTGTATGAACATAACTATATACTAAACCATATATATAGAAGAACATAACTACATGAGCATATATATAGTAGACCATATATATAACATAACAAATTAACTTCAAATCAGAAAATATTGTGGCATAAATTTTACATTAATATTCCTTACATGCATACTTAGCTACATCAAATGAGAATGAATAACAAAGACATATAATACATATTTCTGGATAGCATGCATAAATGCAATATTTTGGATTATATGCCACTATTGTATGAGTGTTTCTTTAATATCCATTCTCATTTGCATGTAGCTAATAATTGCAATTAATAGGTGGTGTACGTGATGTCCTTCATAGAACTCATGATGAGCATGGAGGATGAGGTTCAAGTAAGCCAGTAAACTTCTTTCTCCAAGCAGGTTATGTGGACAAGAGAAATGGAATGAAAGTTCCTACACTTGCTCCACAAGCAAGTTCAGCTAGGAAGGAAAGGTGAAGGGGCTTCAAAAAAGAAGCTTGAACCACCATTGAGAGGAAGTTCAATGCTGAGATGAGCCTCAATCTGTCAAAGGATAATTTCAAAAACAAGCTGAAAGGATGGAAGCAAGGTTTTAGAGTTATGAGAGAGTTGATGAGTATGAGTGGGTTTGCATGGAATGAGGCTACTCAATGTGTGGATGCTACTGAGATGGTGTGGGAGGAGCTTCTAAAGGTAACATGCTCTTTTGAATATGTTGATCTAAGAAATGTTTCCTTCTTATTAAGTTAGTGATACAAAACAAAGATCTAATTCATTCATCATGGAAACATGCAGAGAAAAGAATTCAAAAATGCCAAAGTGTATAAGAGACAACCCTTCCAGTACTACGATGACCTAGCCTTCATTGTGGGTAATGACATAGCTAAAGGTACCGCAACTAATATTGTAAAAGAGACATAAGAAGGGCTCAATATGGATGGGTTCATCTACTTGGATTATGATGAGGATATCCCTATTGGTATACCTCTTAACACTACAATTGATTTGGATGTTGAATTATATCATTCCAATCAATCAAGTGCAAGTGGTATGCCAAATCCTTCAACACCGTCATCAAGGAGGGGAAAGAGGAAGAAGGAAAATGTGGTTGGTTTGTTGGATGTGATTTGTGAAACTATGAAAAAACTACAAGAGGACCTCCATTTGCCTCTTGTTATCAAAGTGGATAAATCTGATTCATATTCTATCTTAGAAAGTGTGTATGAGGCCCTCAAAGCCATCCCTGATTTGAGTCAAGGCACTATGCTAAAGGCATATGACACCTTCATGATTGAAATTGAAAGAGCCAAAGGGTTCTTGAGAATGAATGAAGAAGAGAGAGTGGAGTACATTGCAATGAAGTTTGGAGAACTCTAGCTACTTTTGTTTCATTTTAAGTCTTGTTACTTAAACATTGGCAAGGTTAGCCAAGATACTTTTTAATTTGGCAAGGTTAGCCAAGTTTTATCAGCATCATATAGTTGATATCGGTGTGACATTGTTTTGTTTTTTTGAAACTCAAATCACGTGTTTTGAATGTTCACGTATGGATGGTCTCTATGGCTTCTCTTTTCCCAAATCAACATTGCTCTTGTACATATGGTTTCTCTACTATATATGGTTGCTCTATTATATATTTCTTCTCTACTATATATTTCTTCTCTACTGTATATCACTCCAACACCTACTCCAACCATGATGATATTGTTTTTACTGTTATTTCATGCATTATAGATTGCATTCATGATTTACTTAAAAATGAATATAGTTGTTATTCATGCTTGTGTTTTTTTTGTAGATTGCTCTAACACCTACTTGTTTTGCTTGGCATCATATTACTCCAGCTAGTCAAAGCATGCGTTGTAATGAAAAAGCATGTAATATCTCTATACGTGATGATTGTATATTATTTTTGATTGGCATTTTTTTGTTCTATTTTATATGTCTATACCTCTTGACTTGGTTAGCCTTGTTGCATTAGAAAATATAAATGGAACACACCAAGGAGTAACACATGATGAAGATCAATTATAGTGATAAATTATGTTGTTTTATTGCAAAGTATCAGAACTGTACATTTTGAATTCTTCAAAATTGTTCCAAGAGTACTCGTATGTATGGTTGCTTTACCCAAATTTTGTATTTTTCATATTAGTTTTTACTGTTATTTCAATTAGTATATATCTGAATTGTTGTGATAATAAGAAATATAGGTAATTTACAATTTTGTTTCCATATATAAAGAAGACACCTGTAATTTCGGTGATATGTACACATGCACACCAATGTCCATTTTAGTTTCATATGTTCTCTCTTTACTTTTGTGAGCTTTGAATCTGTTTTCTCAATGGATAAGGCACCAGTTTGGAAGGCCAAGTAATCAATCTTTTATCATAGCATAAAATATTTTACTATATGTTAGCATTTAACTATATGTTTGCTTTTGTAGTAAATATTGATAGAAAGCCCACACATTAGTCATCCTTAGGGATATGTGTTCTAGTTTTATCTTGGAGCCATGTGTTGAAATGTCATATGAGATTGAGAGCATCCTTGGGGATAGGAAGATGGTATATTTTGTGTCTGGTGCATGGTCTGTTATTAGCTTAACGAGAGGTTTTTGCAATTAGCTAGTATGTCATAGACTTAGGGACATACATGCATTGTAGTTTGTCATGCATTGGGTGTAGTTGTTATTTGGTTTAGTCTCTTTCTCTTTACTTAACCTATAACAGATAACTCTAGAAATGCCTTCCCAGGTTTAGTTGAGGCCAAAGTGAAGGAGAGACCATCTACTCAAGAATTTGTCTCGAACTATCCATGTTTGGTTGACGAGTTTCTACCTTTTCCACTCAGTTGGTTTACACTCTAGGAATAGAGTTGCAGTTTTGAGAGCCAACAAAAGTTGCAGTTGCCTTTGAAGCTTGTTGTTGTTTCAAGTTTTTCCCTTCGGAGGTATTGTGGCTTTGTTGACATGATCTTGACAGCTACCACTGCTATCTTGTGTTGGCCGCACATTCTCCAAGCATCATGATGACATGTGGTTCCTTATCCATATTCATTTCTAATTCATATCTTGTCGATGCCTATATATGTATTACCTAGTCTGTTGAATCCTCCTTGCACTCTAGTGTTATATTTTCTTGGTGGAACTCCACATCCTTGGTAGTTAGTTGTGCAAGTTTCCAAGTCTTGTGTACATGTGTTTGGTCATGCCTTAGGGGTTGTGAAATACGTATTTTCTTCATTTCTTTGGTTGTAATGCAAGTTTGATAATGTAGGCACCTTTCCTTTATACATTGCTAGTAACTTTGTGCTTGTTGGAGTTTAAGGGATCCATGCCTATTTAATTGGTGATTGCATATGTTCATAAGGTGTATTTTGAAGTTGTGGGTGTACATATTGGCCAATTCTCTTGCACAATTCCATTTCATTCTCATATCTAGAGATGGGCTAACATTGAATGTTGTCGCTTATTAAGGTTGACTTGAAGTTGATACATATTACCATGTTGGAAGGCTATTGTTGTGTGTGCTATAGACCTACAAATGAGTTACATGAGATTAAAACTGAATTTAATATGCTGACTTGTACCCATTATGGTATGTGAATGACTTGTGTTTCTAATGAAGGATCTCGTCCCTTTTTCTTGGCACCTAATTTACAAATCTAAGGTAGATTCTCCATTAAGGCATGTATAGATCTTTTGCTTGAAAATCACATCTTGACTATGAAAAAGGTTAATGTTGATCTATTAAGATTGGTCTATGAACATACAAAGTTGATTTGATTGATTTTCTACACCATGTTTGTGATGATCCCAGGTAGCTCAATATAATGCAATCTGAATTTCCTAGAAGAATCCTGGTAATTTCCTATACTTTTATGTTTTAAATATATATGTTTCTTTTATTAACTTTAAACTCTTGGTAATGATCAACAATATATAGATAAATTATTGAATTGCTTGTACACTTGAAGAAAAAAATGATTACAAATTACTAAGCAAATATTATTGCAAAAGTAATAATTGAATTGGCACCTTTTGTTAAAGTATGGTCGTTGCAAGAAATATATATCCAAATTAATGATAGGCGCCAACCCTTTTCACATCATCCAATTGCTATTGTAGATGCCTCCACAAAGTTACTACATCTCAATCCTTTCAAACACTAACACATGAAGACCACCATCCAAAATGCTACGATTCCAAACAACACACAACAAGAGTGTGTGTACAGCCAAGCAGGAAATAAATCATACGACCCTGTTGATTTCCATATAGCTCTAATAATCATTGCAATATGTAAATACTCACATAATCCACACGCAAGACATTGTTTTTAAGTGCGGATGCAACCCAGCTAAGATTTCGTAACCTTTCCAGCCTGCACACAACAATTCTCACAACCTCAACTACGTACGACCTTGGCTAATTCTGTACGACCCTATTTAATAATGTACGACCTCTACAAAAAATTCATGCAGCTTGAACTCAATGCAATATGCAGTCAAGAAGCTCAATGCTTTCTCCAAATTGAAGACCAAGCATGAAAATTTGGTAGAACTATCTCCAAATTGAAGACCAAGTTCAAACCCTATTCCTTCACAAGAAAAAATGATTTTCTCTCTCAAACATAAATTTTATCAAATCATCAATTGGTAATGTAAAGTTCTTTTTCGAGTTGAATATATAGCTTTTTGAAAAAGCTTCACCTTTACATTTTTCATTAAAGTAGCTTCTTCATCACAACATCACTTTATAACATTAAAGTTATAAAGTTGTAAAGTTATTAAATTAAAATAACTTAATTTAATAACGATAATTAAAATATGAAGCCACTGAAACCAACTGACTGCAACAAACTAATTTCTGACAACAGAGCCTCAAACTCAAACTGCCCTACCAGAAATAGCCATTTGCCAAAATTAGACTTACTATAAATAGTAAGTCTCTCAAACTGGAGATCCCTGATACTCGATCCTGAAACATCTAACACTCTGTGCAGACACCCTGCTAAACTTGGCCATACCCAAAATACCACTTACTAAAAATAGTAAGTTGACCAATCTGACCCGAACGAAGAGCCGACCTAGTAACCATAACCTCCAGAAAGGAATCCAAACACTGGCTCTTCCAACTAACCCCCTCTGATCACCTGATTAGCTTGTGAGGGTCACCAAACTAAGCTAATCTCAAGAGACTAAAAAATAGGGACATTATAGTCCCCCCTTCCCAAGATTTCTTATCCTCAAGAAATCAAGAAAAACAAGCAACATCACAGTCCACCTGGATCCTAAGGATGGTCACGAGTAATGTCTCGATCAACCTCATACTCCCATGAAGAAAACAACAACATCAACAGTACGAACATCAGCAACTAGAAAACTGCACTCAACACCCAAATTGAAGATGCTGCAATAGGATCGCCATGTGGGAGAAACTCAACCAAGAGTAACTCACATGGGAGTAACTCAACCAACAGATTGGACTTGCTCCTAGTCTTCAAACTAACCAAATCATCATACCATTCATCAAAAGGATGCTTTGAAGAACTGTGTGACTGATAGATGTCCTAAACGTGAGAATCGAATGTAAAGCTATAAGCACTCCTCACCGTGTACACCTCTGTAAACTGCTCAGCTAGGCCTGGCTGACATTTTGTGTAATCTACCTAATGACCAGGTGTACAAATTGGATCCCAAACGTCATCAACATCATGATCGTACAACACCTATAAGGGATCATCACTAAGCTCAAACAACAGATTTTCATAAGTCATAATGACATCCACATCAAATAAGGGGTTGTTCACAAAGTGAACAACACTCATTTGTTGATCTGAGCCATAAAATAGTGAACTCTGAGAGACATGATGTGTAATCTTCTCTACTTGTATGGACTCATGTCTCCATGAATCGACACTATATACTGCACAAAAAGACATAGTGCATAGACTCCCCTTAGCTAGGCCCGACAATACATATTCTTTGTCCTGGTACTCAAATTTGATTTGCATCGGACTCACACTAAGGCAAAATTCCTTAATCTCCTGTATCCACTGCATCTCTAAAACCACATCCATCTCCCCCAAATCAAATACATAAAAATAAGATATCAGCTCATAATCACCAAGAAATAAGGAGAGATCTCAGATGTGCTTGGTACAGGTAAAATTGTAGCCATCAGCTACCCTGACTCTAAACCCTACAAAATCCTCTACCTGAAGCCCACACTGACTAATAACTCGCTCATGAATAAAGTTGTGTGTGGATCCAGTGTCCAACATAGCAACACGTGGTTGTCCTTCCACTAATTCCTTCAATCTAAAAGAAGAGGAAAGTGGCACAGAGGTGGACAACACAATCGGAGATAGTTTGGCATCAGGACCAAACTCTAGAGTACCTCTCTGCTCCTCCTCTGTATCAAAACCAATAGCCTGATGAGAAGACTTAGCCTCACTCTTACCAGAATAAACCCACATAGAGAGATTTGCCCTACCCTTGGGCCTCATAGTACAAGTATGCTCTCTATCATAAGGCTCTTTGCACCAATAGCAAAGTTGCCTCCTCCTCAAATCCTCTCGCGTGGCATCATCAAGTCTACGTGCAGACTTCTTTTTGTCAACAACTAGTGGAGGTAACTCATCCACTGGAGGAATAGTAGGACTAGGAGTAGACTTGCCCTATGAAATAGAAGGCTCAAGATTCCTTGCCTTTTTCATAGCATCTCGCAAAGTAGGTGGATCCAAAGACTTGACCCACCTTTTGTATGGCTCTGACAAACCCTCTATGAAAATCACGACTCTCCTCCTCTCGAAGATGTCATATATCATAACTGATAGGCGCTGAAACTCATTGATGAAGGCCTCAAGGCCACCTGTCTATCTCAACTGAGCTAACTCTCTGAAGTAAGTCTCAGGATCCTTCTTGTCAAACTACTCTATCAGTCTATCTACGAATTCATGGTACTGCACAATATGATCATGATGCAGAGACACTAACCCATGATACCACCAATCATGAGCTACCCCATCTAAATGAAGCATGACAAAATGGATAATGTCCTCCTCAGACATAGGATGAAGTGATAGGTATGTATCCAGCTTGTGGACCCATGTTCTAGTTGTAGTCTTCCCACTTCCATCGAAGTGGTCTAATGTCAACTTGCTGGTTGCCTGCTTAAGATCATTCTGCCTAGGTCTCTGTCTTGTGTCAAGAGTTGGCTTGCCTCTAGAATGCTCACGCTTCTATGTCAAATATCTGTCAAAATTCAAATTTCTCTTAAGTGCCTTAGGAAGAGCATCCCACTTTGCAAAATGTGCCACCATGTCATCAACATATGGTGCTGGCTTTGACTCTACACTAACTGCATCCAGCTCTGGCCTCAATAAAGTTGGACGATGAGGCCTATCATAATTACCAGTATGGTCAGCTCTATAAGCTCGCCTATCATGAGCTCATGACCTGTGTGAGCTGACTGAAGCACTCCATGCACCTCTATCTTTGGCACGATCACCTGGTAATGCAATGTGCTGTAGAGTATCTGAATGTTGTTGCAATACAGTTGCAACATGATGCTGACCATGTGTAATATTTATGAAGGTATCTCTGGCCTCCCTATCAATATCATTTTTGATATTATTCTCATTTCCTGCTTGTTCATTATGTGGGCCCTGTTCATTACCTTCGGAAGGTGGTGAATTTCTACCCCTGCGAGTATAGTGCCCTCCCGGTATAAATCTGTCTGCCATTATTTTATTCTCATACCCTTCAGGATGGCAAGATCAGTGCTCTAATACCATTGTGATGATCCTAGGTAGCTCAATATAATGCAATCTGAATTTCCTAGAAGAATCCTGGTAATTTCATGTACTTTTGTGTTTTAAATATATATGTTTCTTTTATTAACTTTAAACTCTTGGCAATGATCAACCATATATAGATAAATTATTGAATTGCTTGAACACTTGAAGAAAAAACATTTACAAATTACTAAGCAAATATTATTGCAAAAGTAATAATCGAATTAGCACCTTTTGTTAAAGTATGGCTACTGCAAGAAATATATATCAGAATTAATGATAGGCGCCAGCCCTTTTCACATCATCCAATTGCTGCTATAGACGCCTCCACAAACTGTACTACATCTCAATCCTTTCAAACACTAACACGTGAAGACCACCATCCAAAATGCTATGATTCCAAACAATAGAAAACAAGAGTGTGCGTACAACCAAGTAGGAAATAAATCATACGACCCTGTTGATTTCAGTACAGCTTTGATAATCACCGCAATCTGTAAATCCTCACATAATCCACATGCAAGACACTATTTTTAAGTGCAGATGCAACCCAGTTGAGATTTTGTAACCTTTCCAGCTTGCACACAACAATTCTCATAACCTCAACTACGTACAACCCTGGCTAATTCTGTACGGCCTTGGTTAATAATGTATGGCCTCTGTAGAAAATTCATACAGCTTGAACTCAATGCAATCTGCAGTCAAGAAGCTCAATGCTTTCTCCAAATTGAAGACCAAGCATGAAAATTCGGTAGAACTCTCTCCAAATTGAAGACCAAGTTCAAACCCTATTCCTTCACAAGAAAAAATGATTTTCTCTCACAAACACAAATTTTATTAAATCATCAATTGGTAATGTAAAGTACTTTTTCGAGTTGAATATATCACTTTTTGAAAGAGCTTCAACTTTACATTTTTCATTAAAGTAGCTTCTTCATCACAACATCACTTTATAACATTAAAGTTATAAAGTCGTAAAGTTATTAAATTAAAATAACTTAATTTAATAACGATAATTAAAATATGAAGCCACTGCAACCAACTGACTGCAACAAACTAATTTCTAACAATAGAGCCTCGAACTCAAACTGCCCTGCCAGAAATAGCCATTTGCAAAATTAGACTTACTATAAATAGTAAGTCTCTCAAACTGGAGATCCTTGATACTCGATCCTGAAACATCTAACACCTTGTGCAGACACCCTACTAAACCTGGCCATACCCAAAATACCACTTACTAAAAATAGTAAGTTGACCAATTTGACCTGAATGAAGAGCAAACTTGGTAACTAGAACCTCCAGAAAGGAATCCAAACACTGGCTCTGCCAACTAACCCCCTTTGATCACCTGATTAGCTTGCAAGGGTCGCCAAACTAAGCTAATCTCAAGAGATTGAAAAACGGGGACATTACAATGTTCTTGGAAAGGCTAAGTATAAATTAAATTGCTATATGTGGACACTTGTAATTGGTGGCAAGGGTTTGTCTCTTGAGCCAAGCTCCTACATAGAGGTGCCAATTTGTTGTCTAGGGATTCACTTATCTCAAAGATAAAGTTTTGTGAAGGCAAATCATATTTGTATGAATCGTAGGAGGTCTATTTTATGAAGACTCTTTGTATTGATATTGTCTCTATTGTTGATTCAAAGCTCTTAAGATATTTAGTGCCACTAGATTCCTCATATCATGTTTGTATGCTCTATGATAGCTTTACTTGATAGGGTTGTAAAATGTTGCAAATGCTTTTGTGGCAATCCATTCTAATTTCGTGTGTATAGATTCTTTTTGTAATTTACAATTTACTGTTGTGATAATAAAAAATATAGGCAATTTACAATTTTGTTTCCATATATAGAGAAGATGTAGTTTTTGATATTACTATACCAGTTCAAAAATAAATTTTGTGTATTTCATATATAGAGGCTTAACTTTTTGTAGCAATTCACAAAAAAACTACACGCTGGAGTAGTTTTTGCAAATAGTACTCCAGCTTTATACATTGCTCTAAGACCTACTTTTTTTCTTGGCATCTTATATACATGTGTTCAAGAAGAATTCAAAATGGACACTTCTGAGAGTACACATATGTTGTTCATGATTTCAACTTACAATCCATATTTCTGATGACTACACATATTTCTAATGTTACTCCTTGGTGTATTACATTTATTATGGGAACTTTGCTGGCCAATATGTTATGACTAGGATACAGGAAGCTTCAACTGGATATTGGCTTGTGTTTTTTTTAACTTAACGACGTGTCTTCACACCACCATTTTGTTGTTGGATTTTGTTCTTCCTCATCTTCTATCTAGGGGTATAGATGTCTTATTATATCTTTTCAATAAAACATACAAAGTCTCTTTAATCAACCATGGATTGTTAGAGTAGATTTGATTATGTGGAGTTTTAACATTTTATGAAGTGTATTTGAATGAATTTGTATGCTGTAGGTTGCATCATAAGACAATTATAGTGATAAATTATGTTGTTCTATTGCAAAGGATCAGAAAACCACTATCCTTCCTGGCTTGAAAAGGGTGTAGGCTTAGACCATATCATCTTTCCCGGGAACTCCCAATTGTTTGAAGCGGAGAAGAAGTAATGAGAGGAATTGTAAGGACGATGGAGAAAAGTAACGCTCGCTCCACCACCACAACAAAAATATTAAATAATAAATTATACATTCATAATAAAAATGAATATAAAAGTAGCAAGCTTGTTGAACCTTCTGATGCTACAATCTGATTTGAGATGTTGTCTACATTAGTATGTTGCTTTTTATTGCAATTATAATTAGTCTAAATGAACTAAATAATCAACTAAACAAAATGATATGTTGGAATGACAGTGCAATATTTGTTGAAATAGCATCGATGACTTCGCTCAATGTACCTATGTGTCAATGTGGTTCTGGTCACTGCGTGTTGAAGACCTCATGCACAACAAGCAAACTTAGACGTCAATTTTGGGGTTGCCCAAATAGGAAAAAGGTAGTTAATGGAAATATATTTTATGTTTAAAAATAATGTAACAACTAATCATTTTAGGAAGAATTAAAGTAGATTTGGTGTTGTAGGGAAATAGTGGATGTCAATACTTTCAGTGGGTCGATGAAACCCCATCTACATCTACACCTGATGTAGGAAATGAGTGCAACTTGTGCAAGACTTGAGAGACAGCTAGTGCCGCCGAGATTGCTCCAATGGCGAGAGCAAAAATAATGTTTCTACGATGCCTTCTTTGTGTTGTAATCACACTACTTTGTTGGGACCATATGTGTAAATGTGGTTAACAGAGGGCTATTCTGGATACTAAAACTTTTGTAGAATCTCATGTAAACACGTTGGACATATTTTGATAAAGTCATGATATTTTTGTTGTTTATCACTTGGTTATGAGTTTCTCTGTGAAAAAATAAATTAAAAAATTAACCTTAATAAAAAAATGAAAAAATTATTACATTTTAAAAAAAATAGAATTGTTTAAGATTTTCTATATAAAATTAAATAAAACTAAAATAAATAAATTAATAAAAAATAAACTATTAAATTAAAAAATATTAAAACAATTCAAAATAAAAATAAAAATTCATACTCTAATTCCAATTCCAGTTTCAAAATATGAAATAGAAGAAATGCATATTCTTGCTCATATTCCAAATCAACCAAATAATCAAACTATATTCCGAAAATGAAAAATAAGAATATCAAATCCATGATTCGACCAAGCATTTGATCAAATCCGGCATTACCTAATTCCCGCAACCAAGCAACCAAACGGTTAGACTTTCTGCAGAAAAGACCATATGCAACACGTGCTAACCATTTTACATGCAGAGGATAATCCCAACTTGAGTTTTCACAGCGGTAAATTTGGTCATTCAAAATTGTGCAAATAAAAAGGCTTTAGAACATGGTAAGCAAGATCATGCCATTATCATTAAAGCTCAAATTTGGATAGCTTCTTTTTTGGGATCCAATCTCGTGTCCATGTATGCCAAATGTGGCAGACTGATCGATGCGCGCAAAGTGTTTGGGAAAATGCGTGAGCGGAGTTCTAATACACCTGTGTTGAATGCCATGATGAAAGGATATGCTATGCATGGAGACTTTGAAGAAACTGTTAAGCTGTATTATCAAATGCCGCAGTATTTCATAAAGCCGGACAGCTACACGTTTTCCTGCGTTCTCAAGGCTTGTGCTGGAATAGAAGCTCTGCAAGAGGGTAAGTATATACATGAATGTTTGAGAAGAAATGGGTTTGAATCTATTGTTTATGTGGGGAATGTCCTTGTTTCTATGTATGCTAAATGTGGGTGTATGGATGACGCACGTCCTTGGTTTGACAAAATGTCAGAGAGAGATGTGGTGTCCTGGAATGCCATGATTGCAGACTGTGCTCAAAATGGCTATTTTGACGAAGCCTTGAAGTTGTTTAGGCAAATGCAAATTCATAGGATGAAATCGGATGCTGCGAGTATTTTGAGTGCCCCTCCCAGGTTTGAATTTGCAATTGGGTAGAAGATTCACAATCACATTATTAGAAATAGTTTGGAGTCAAATGTTGTGTGTAATTCCCTCGTTACCACGTACGCCAGGTGCAGATGCATAGAGGATGCTGTCCGGGTATTTGACAGGCTCTGCCAGAAGACTGTTGTTTCATGGAATGCAATAATTACAGGCTGTGTTCAGAATGGAAAGCCTATCAAAGCCATGAATTTGTTTCGCCAAGTGCTAGTCACGCAAATGAAACTTGGCCAAATAAGTGTTCTTGGTGTTGTCCAGCCGTGTGCCAACATAGGACTGCTGAAACAGGGGAAGGAGGTGCATAACTATATAATAAAGGGCAACATTGATTCGCATGTCATTGTGCAGAGTGCCCTTGTAGATATGTATGCCAAATGTGGAAGTATGGAAGGTGTACGCCAAGTGTTTGACAAAATATTACAAAAAGATATTATCTTGTGGACTTCAATAATTGCAGGCTATGCTCAGAATGGGTCTGCAGATCAAGCATTAAAACTTTTCCATCAAATGCTGTCAGGCGTGCAAAACTGATGCTGTTATCATCATTTAAAAACAACATTTAATAACTATATACGATTCTAAGAACAATTTATAATTCTATTGTATATTTAAATTGAAAACAAAACCAAAAAAAATAGCACATAATCATTGATTTCAGATTTAGCCATTTAGGAATGAACAATTAAAATAAAAAACCTAAATCCCAAAAGGTGAAGGGCAATGACTTACCTTGAAGAATTGCCGACTTTTAGATAGAGCATTGTGTTGAAAATTGAACAATTGGCACTTGCTCTCACTCTTGCTATGCAACTTGCAGCCTTGCTCCATGCTTTTAAACTTTGATAGTAATTTGTAGTGAGAGTGTTAGGTGTATTTGTAGTTTTTTTTTGGAGTGTTTAGGGTGTGTGGGGGGCCCTTAAGCTTTTAGGGTTAGTGGCACGAACATCAGGAATAATGTGCTTTTTTTTTAAAATTCCTTTTTGTTGGTGTTTCACACATGGGATACCCAATAGGCTTAGAGATGGCACATGAGACACTTGGGTATTTCGTCTAAATCTTGAGGATGTCTAGAAACTCTTCCAATATCACTGATATAAGAGATGTCTTAGAGGTGTTCTCTCTTTGAGGAAGGTGTCCTAGGGTAGTTTCTTGCTAGTTGTGGAAATGGTGGGATGTTTCCTAACTATCCCCACATCCTAGAGACATCTGCATCCCCATAAACGATAGATTTCAGAGGGGACACGTCCCCTTTAAACATTGGTTCATATTAAAGTAGTAGTTTTATAATAATATTGAAATAGCTCAAGGTTTTGGAGTGTTCTTGCAGTTCAAATGTCTGCACAATTAATATGATAGTTTGATTGGGTGCCTTCTGTGTTTACAATTGTCTTATCTTGCTTCAACTAGACTTGGGACAAATTTAATTTGAAAATACATTGGAAGTGGAAATTTTTTGTGCGTTGTACTGGCCTTGAATTTCAAGTTTATATAGATGACACTTAAAAATGATTTACACACTATCATAAACAATGCATATGTGTCAAGCATATGGATTGTATGTTAATAGTGTGCTGAGATTTCCTAGTTATACGGTGCACATCAAATGATTTGAGAATCACTGGTTTGTTGAAGTAGCAATTTCCTTTAAATTGCTGATAACTCTCTTTGGATGAAGCAATTGGTGTTCTCATTGAAACCAAGACTTTCTTTTTCCTTTTTTTATTTAGAATTGTGGCAGGCTGATTAAAACTCATTAATTTTTAAAATGCCTTACATAGAAATTGTTTGTGTGGCTTGTTATTGCCAAATATTGGGTTCTGTGCAAGTTGTAGCAATGCTTTGTTAAATTTGGGTGAAACTATGAGTGCTATAAGAAGTGTTGTCTATATCATGAGTTATGTAAGGTGACATTATTGTTTCTAAGGTTGAACGCAAACAAAGTGAATAACAACATTTTTTTTTCATTTTTTAAATATGCTTTATTTGATTAGAATGGCTAAGACTGTCCCCTACCCGTCCTAGGGATGGCTAACAATCCCTTGTATAAAAAGGATGTCCCATGAATGTTTCCGAAAGTTTTTGCAAATTAGGGATTGGGAGATGTTTCTAACCTGTCCTTTCTCCTTGAAATGTTCCCCTATAGAGGACAGGGTTTGAAAATCCAGTCCTTGGGGTACATAGATAAACTAATATTATTACAATATCAAAAGATTAGTACATAAGGGTCCAAACATGCTCCCAACCTTTGGAACAAGCTTGAGCTATGGAAACTATATAGAGTTAACATAATTGTTGGTCTAAATAGCTTCCGGTTTGAGGATGATGCAACCTTTATTATGTGATTTAGGAAGTACTGAATAGATGTGAATGTGTTGGCCAAGGACTTTCTTTAAACATGAGATATGGACTTTTGTTGGAGGACAGAGGGAGATCCATCCAACTTGTATTCCACTTCACCCACCTGTTGTAGTATCTGAAAGGTCCATAGAATTTTGACACTAACTTATGTTTGTTTGTAAGCTTGAGGGATGCTTGCTTATGCGTTTGAAGACACTAAAAGAACAAGTCACCTATAGTGAATATATCCTTAGAATGGTGTTGATTGCCTGTTGTTTTATATAGTTTTGAGTTAGGGCCAAGTTGCTCGTAAAAGTTTGGAGAAGATACTCCTAGTGTCACAGTTGAATTACAAATTTGTGCCTTAAAATTGCTTGACAAGTAAGATGTATGGAACAGTGGATGTTGGCCTTTTACTGCTTCATATGGTGTCATCTTGGTGGCAAAATGATAGGTGTTGTACCACTATTTTGGAGGGGCCAGCCATTTAGCCCATTGACTTTGTTCTTTTGAAGAAATGCAACATAAATAAGTCTCCAAGCATTTATTTACTATCTTTGTTGTAACATCAATTTGTAGGTGATATGTTGAGCTCATTATTGCAAATATAATGGAAGTGGGTATACAATGGAGAAATAGAATTTGATCAAGGAAGACTTGGGCATTGGAAAATGCTTTATAGGATGGGCTAATGGACAAAGGTCAACATGCTTGGAGAACTGATCAACCACTACCAAAATGATTGATTTGCTTCTTGACTTATTCAATCCTTCAAAAAAAATCTATGGAAATGTTTATACTTATTGCATTCAAAATTGACAATGATTGTAGAGGATATGAAGTCTGAACAATTTTCCCTTTGTGGCATTGGCACACATCACATTTGACAACATTTTTATTTTATTATTATTTTTCATTTCAGCCCCTAAAACAGTGCACTTTGTTCCTCCAATAATATTTAAGAAGCTTAAATGCCTTGTTGAAGGGGATGCATGTAACATATAGGAGTCAGGTCTGAAGATTAGAATATGTAGAAAGGACAATTCATCTTTTGTAAAGCAAGTGTTGGTCATGCTAAGAATATCCAGGCAAAGTTGTGGGATTAGTGGCCAGTTGATGAATAAGCTATTGAATTTGTGCATCTTGCTACCATTATTGTTGGATTGTTGCAACCTATTTAGAGTTTGTAAGGTTAAAGCACATAGCGTGCTCTAGTTGTTGAATTTCTGAGACAGGTCATCTACTACCACATTCTCCTTCCCCTTTTTGTTTTGCAGAGGAGACTCATTCTAAGTAGTACTTGAGAGTTGAGATTCATTCCGAGTAGTACTTGAGAGTTGATACCATGTTTTTTTTTGTACAAGTGGCTTCACACAATATATGACCACCACTTATTGACAACATGAATAATGATGAGCATCCCCCTTCATAAGTTGATCAGGCAATATTTTTCTCGATAGGTGCTGGTAAATGCTGATGGTTGACCTTCCTGCATCACTTTTGATGGTAAATGGTTTGGAAAAAGTCTAGCAAAGCAAATACTAGCATAGTGCACATGGGATGCTAGATAAATTCAAAGTCTTATCTACCACTACGACCATATAATACATTTTTCCTTAACATTGTATTCAATGGGATGATAATTTTATAGTAATCCTACAAAAAATTTATTATAATACCCAGTGTGACCTTAGAATCCTTGAAGAATTTTGAGAATTTTGGATTTTGTCTAATTCTTCATATCTACTATTTTTTTAGAACAGAAAAATCCTTGATTAAAATGCAACTATAATAGCTAATGAGACCTAAAATTCTCGAAGAATTTTGAGAGGTTCGGGTTTAGGCCAAATTTTCATATCTTCAATTTTAATGGTTTTTAAGTCTACCCTAACTCCTTTTGTTGACACAATATTCTCAAGATATTCTGTCGTTGTTGGTCAAAATAACTCTTGGAGTGCATTGCATATAACTTGTTTGCTAAAAGAATTTGGTGGGTTTGATCTAGGTGAATGGTGTCCTCTTTTTATGCCTTATTGTAGATGAGGATGTCATCAAAGAATACTAGGATGAGTTTCTTGAGAAATGACCAAAAAATTTGGCTCATTAAGCTTTAGAATGTAGATTGCACATTAGTGGGGCCAAATGACAACCAAAAATTCATTGTGGCCTTCATGAGTTTTAAAGGTTGTCTTGGGAATATTCTTTTTGTGTAGGTAGATATGGTGATATTTAGATTCTATGTTCAATTTGGAGAGGAAGTGGGCCCCATGTAGTTCATGAGAAACTTATCAATCATAGGAATTTGGAACTCATTGTTGACAGTGATTTTGTTTAATTCTCTAAATCTCCACATAAATGCCGTGAATCATCCTTTTTTCAAGCAAGGAGTATTAAAGAAGAAATTGGGTTGATGCTAGGCTGAATGGTCCTTGCCTAAAACAATTTTGCACTATTTGTCCAATCTTGGTCTTTTGCACAAAATATTTTTGTTACAATTGAATATTGGTGGCAAACTACATATATTTCAATTTATATATTGCTAATTTCTTAGCTTAGGATTCTGTTTTACTATTTTTCAGGGAGGTGACTTGATCAAATGGGATAAAGAAAAAGCTGGATACTATGTTGGTGTTGACATTGCTGATGGATCGGTTTACTCAATAATCCCACTTCAAAATAACTTATCCTATCATTTTCAGATTCTTGTAGAAGATGGAAAAATCTAACTTTTCTTCATATGTTAAAATAGTTGGTTCTGCTCACGTGGTTGGATCCAAGGAGTGTTTTTCTTTGTTAAAGTGGATATATGTTGTAATGTCCTCAAATTGATAGAGAATAAATTAATAAAATTAATTAATTAATTGGTCTCAATTTAAAAGAAATATTATTAAGGACCTTTAATTAATTAATGGGGGCCCGTTTTTATCTTATTGTTCGTAAGTGTTTACCATGTCGGCGTTCTTTTGTAAACCCTTAGTAGTTTCTCCGAAGGGGTATTTATGCTCGACATGTAGGTAGTTGTTAGGTATGCGACTTGAATTATTTTATTGTATTGCAAATTCCAATTGAAGTTCTGCTCTGTATACCATTTCGCAAGTGAAAGATCTTCCCTATTTGGTTCCATAGTTTCGGTGGGATTCATCCCTCACCCTATTCTACTTTGTATTTCTTTTGCTTCGGATTTGGCAAATCTGAAGCGCCAACATTTTGTTTGAAGCAAATTATTACTTTTGGCATCATTGGTAATTGGCATTCATCTCTCCATTTTGTGCAATATAATTACATTAGCATTTACAACTTTGCTACATCATTCTAAAAGAGGCGTGCATAATAGAAGGCATTTGAATTTACAAATTTGCTATCCGCACTACCACACGCTAGGCCAAAAGAGAAGTCCAACACAACCCTACCACCGTACATCCACACATTCCTTACCACTGTCTGTACTTCCACTCCCCAATCCATTGTACGACAACACACTTCCAATCCACCGTACGACCAGGACAACACTTCCAGACATCGTATGGTGCCTCTTCCTTCCACCCGTACAGTCTTGCATACACCCCCACCGTACAGACATAGAATCTCACTGTATGGACATTAGGTGTACCATACAGACTCTACTTTAACCTTTGCACACGTCTAGTTGGGACTTCGGCGCACGTAACCGACCACGTCATTCCCTCACTGTATGTTCAAAGGGCCATCAGGACATTCAAGGTCTTCGACACTTGGAAAATTACAATCCATTTCCCTCTGTACGACCATCAGGCCCTCAGGTACATTACAGTGGTATCAGAGTTGGTGATCTTGCTTGCCTGTTGGGATGATTGAGAGTTTTTGGTATTTTGATCACACTATGGCACCCAACAATCATGGACAATGGTGGTTGAAGGCACTACAAAGGATAGGAAAGGAACTCAGTGATGTGTAATGTCCCTGTTTTTCAGACTTTTTGGATTAGCTTGGTTTGGCGACCCTCGTAGGCTAATTAGGTGATCAGAGGGGGTCAGTTGGCGGAGCCAGTGTTGGGATTCCATTCTGGAGGTTTAGATTATCAGGTCTGCTTTTCGTTCGAGTCAATTTGGTCAACTTACTATTTTTGGTAAGTGGTATTTTTGGGTATGTCCAGATTTAGTAGGGCGTCTGCATAGGGTGTCAGATGTTTCAGGACCGAGTTTCAGGGAATCTCTAGTTTGAGGGACTTACTATTTATAGTAAGTCTATTTTTGGCAGTTGGTTATTTCTGGCAGGGCATTGAAGTTTGAGGCTCTGATGTCAGAAATGTGTTTGTTGCAGTCAGTGGGCTTCAGTGGCTTTTTATTTTAAAGTTATTGTTATTAAATTAAATTATTTTAATTTAATAACTTTATTACTTTATAACTTTAATGTTATAAAGTGAAGTTGTGATTAAAAAGCCTTTTAAGTGAAAAAAGTGAAATTGAAGCTTTTTCCAAAAAAGCTATACATTCAATTCGAAAAAGCACTTTGATGATTCATTGTTCATTTGATAAAAAATTATGAAGTTTCTTGGCTGTGAGAAATGGCTAGGGTTTCGAGGACTGATTCCTCTTTCCGCAATTTGAATCATCACTGATTGATGATGAATCTTGCTTCTGGATTTCTGATAATTTAATTCTGGTTCTGAAGATTTTATTTGGCGCTAAGGTATGCCAATGGTGATGGATTGATTATTTTTACAGCTCAAGGGTTTGAGTTTGACTTCTAGAAGAATGCTATCTTCTTGGAGATGATTACATTTTGAATTGGCTCTCTGAATGCCAATGAATCGTGTTTGTTGGAGGGTTTATATAGCTGCTTTCAGAATTTATATTCTGATTATTATTAGTGCCGTACGGAATTCATCTTTGGCCGTACAGAATTGCCTGGTGTATAGACGTGAGGGTGTGGCTGGAAGTTGCAAGGTTATTCAACGTTGATTGCTAAAACAGGGATGGTTGTTGTTGTGTGAGGTTGTGTTTTAGATTTAATATATTGGGAACTGTTTTTATCAAGCATGTTTGTGACGTGAGGAAGGCTCGAGATTCCTTACGTTTTCTGCAGCAAATTTGGAGGCAGTCGTACTACATTATTAAGGTGCCCAGATTTTTGTGAATGTTTGTGTTTGGGAATTAATTTGATAAGTTATTGTAATTCTGATTTCTATAAGCAATTTGAAGGTGAATTATTGACTATTGTTATTGTTATCTCTCAAAAATGCACCCTGCTAGATAGCCAGAATCTAGCCTTCTGGAGAAACATGGAAACACTCCTGGGCTGTGGGTTTCCCAAAAAAACGGAGTGAATCTCCGGGTTCTAGGCCGGTTCCTATATGATGATCACCTTATTTGCTTTTGAAAGACTGAAAACTGAAACTGATGGAGGAAAAAGGACAGAAGGATTGCATAAAAGTAACACTGAACAGGAAAAGCTTAAAATGGAACTTGAGGTGATGCACCAAAACTGAAAAATGGGAAAAACAATGCCTTAACACAATGAAACCTTCCTGAAAACAGACCAAATACTTGACACAATATTGATGTCAAGATACCCACATATAAAACTTTGTAAGAAGGATATTCTTTACTCCAAAAACGTAACAGGAACAAAGGCATTCACAGCTAAGAATCTGAAAGAAAACCCACAACTTACAACCTATATGGCTATCAAAACATTCATTTGCAGATGTTAAAACTGAGACAGCTTACTAAAGGATCATAGATAGATCACAGCAATAAGCATCAAATTAGATAGACTCACATACAACAAGATGAACTCAATAAAGGCCTCCAATCTGTATTTTATTCATGCTTCAAAGGTGACACAGAATCATTCCCATGACTGAGCTACAAGCAAAAATGACAGAGAACTAAGAAGGATCTGAAATAATCACTCTCTAAGCTATCTGCATAAAATTTTCTAACTAACTTTACAAAGAGTCCTCCACTCCTATTTATACAATCTTCCTCTACCACATGAGGGCAAAATATCAAGGGGTCGGATGCAGAGAAAAAGACAAAAACTAAGCCTTAAAAGCCTCTGAAAACATGTGTCTAAGTGGCTCAGAAGTCATCACCAGATAATATCAACATAAATTCTGCTCAGAAACGCGTCAGATCCCTCTAGAAGACTCATAAAAATCTCTGAAACTGCAATAACTCTACTGCAGAGAAAACAACTTTATCCAATGACTCAACACTTAGAAAAAATTAAAAAATATCTGCCTTTCAACTTTAAACTTTTATAAGAGACAATTAGATATTATTTTTTGCATAAAATGTTTATTAAATAATTTCTATTTCATAACGAAATACAATTTATTTAATAATTGATTTAATAATAATTTATTATAATATAACTTATTTATTTATTTATTTTTGGAAATATTAATTATTTTTAAATAATATCCTAAGTGATAAATATTAAATATATTATATTTCATATGTGAAATATAAACTATTTAATATTTATTTTATTATTTAGGATTATATTGAAAATAATTAATATTTATCAAAATAAAAGAAATAAGTTATATAATAATAAATTAAAAGAATAAATATTTGATTTAATTTATTAAAATTTAAAGTTGAAAGGCAAAATAAAAATTTTAATTTTTGTTAAGTGTCAAATACAAAAGAAAAACACTAGACGGTCATGGCAAAGTGCCGACATTTGGCGACCAAGGGGGATATAGGGTATTTGAACCCTCATTGCATTTCATTTTTTACATCTCATTTTATTGGTCTTTCGCTGGCGAAAGAGGAGGAAAGAGGGTTATGAAACCCTGGCCGCCATGAAATCTCTGAGACGTAGGCTCCTCTCTGCTTCCCCTTTTCACAGTTTCTCTGGTTAAAAACTGCCGCTCCTACTTGGATTCGAGCCGCCATGAATAAAAAAGGGTAAGAACTGCTCCATCTTGCTTGTACTTGCGAGTTTACTGCAAAAAACAAAATGTGGATGGCTGGACTTTGCATCTGTTGATTTTGTTGGATACTTTCTAGAAAGATTACTGCTTTTCGTTGCAATCTACTGGTTTTTATTGAATCTGTTTATTCTGTATGGAGTTGGAGCTGTTGTTTGTATTTTCCTTCTGCTATCTGAGCGTATACATAAAAAGAAATGTGGGTATTTCCTTCTTTGGGAGATTTGAGCACAAAACCCTCCTCCTCCTCTTGCTGATATCACAGGGAAACCTATAATGTCAGCATGCTCTTGAATATATAGAGAATTTATTATTCTTTTTTTTAGAAAGGCCGCCAGATGCAAGAAGTGTATCAATCTTTAGACCATGAGCATTGCAATGCTCGACCATGTGCCGTGTACTATATGCAATGCTCGATAATGTGGAAAGGCATAAAACAGCCAATTGTTTCTCACTACTTTCAAGTGTCAGGCTAGAAATCATTCCTTTTGTTTCTGTTTCCTCTCTGCTGGCTTCTTGGTCTTAAAACGCATATGTTGTTCTCCAGCCTCTCTAAACTTTGAGAGTGCCACACAAGAAGCAGCGGCTGTGTGACCTCCCAGACCAGCATGTAATTTGATCCTCATTTATTTTTCTGTCTCTTCAGTTATAATGCTTGCTTTCGCATTTACATTTTTTTGCCAATTTAGCCTGAGAACATTTGCTAGCAGGTAGTGACTTTTATTCTTTGAAACACCCATACGTGTTTCATATTCAAGGTCAATAATTTCAATGGCCCCATCTCCTCTTGCCGCAGCAACAACTTCATTATCCCCCCTTTCTAGAATTCCTTCAGGGACTGCTAAAGCATGAACAAATGGAGGATTACAAATTTGATTTGTGCTTGTGTCATTATTTGCATTACTTGAAACAGCCGCCCCCAGATCTATCATCTTGTTTGCCCTTCCTTTGTTCACTTTGACATGTAGAGGGCAGTCATGTTGATTATTAGGACTGTCGTGTTGTTTTTTGTGCTGGCAACAATTTTCTCCCTTGGTACTCCTTCTGGAAGATCCTTTTTATTTAAATTTGTCTACGCTGTTCCTTGGCTCCATTGAGACATTGGTTTGCGACTGCTATGCATCTAATTCTGATATTATAATTATGATTTTTTCATTGCCATCAATGTTACTCTTTTTAAACCATTAGAAAACAGCGGATCCTGAAAACTCTGTGATGATTTGTCCTTCTGATATCCTACTGTAGATCCGTGATTCCAATATGCTCATAATGTATTTAGATTTAAAGTGAATGGAACACCAGCACAAAGACCTGTTTATGAAGTTCGAGCACGGGCTCGTGACGTTCATAAATAGATTTATGTGACCCTACTTTGTAGATATACTGTAGCAACATGCCCCCCTTTAACACTGTATCTATTTTCTTGCTTTATTTGATTCACTCCTACCACTGACATGCTGGGCTCGACCCTCGTGGGAGCCACATTTCGTCCACATGTCAGTGGTAGGCGTGATGCTGCACAGGAAACAACTCATTAGAAAAATGTATAAATCTGGTGATTATTTCAGGGATATGAATGTATGTATTGAGTAGGATGGTGAGTTAGCTAGCTATTGCTTAGATCGTTAGATCTAATCATTTTCTCCTCATTTTCTCTTGCTGGGGCTGGCATGGAGACAAGACATGACGGGGCAGCGGGACGCGATTAGCGACACGGCCAGTCATTCCCAGTATCAGGCAATGGCTGGCTCCCATGAACCTTCTCTCATTTACATGCTTTCTGTACTTAGCATTTATGCTTCTCTTTAAGCACTTGATTTATTTATTTTTCTAATGAGGTTAGTTTCACGGCCTGTGTGAAACATAATGAGCATTCAATTAAATGAACAATTTACATTTTCAGAAAAGCGTGAGATAAAATCCATTTTCCTTTCATATTGTTGATTACTTTTCATCATAAAATGTAAACCTATATTTGCAAAACAAACCAATTGACTGTCATAGGCAGCAAGCATGTTAATTTTATACACGAATGAATAGTTCCAGCCTTGTTGGCTGTACCAATTTCACCTCAAAATTGGTAACAGTTATTCTATCACGAGGTTAAAAATCTGGAAATGTGTCATTGTAATACATATTTGATGTTCATCAATTTATACATTTAGAAATAAATTTAGAAGTGCAATTTAAATTGAGTTGAGAGCTAAGTTTGTACATGAGAGCCAATTGGGCTCATTACAGTGGTATCAGAGTTTTTTTCCTGCCATCCTGTGGGGTCTGGATTTATTTATATTCTAAAGTTTTTAAAGGTGATCATCACTTCCGCTTTCCCTAGCTATGGATAAATACAGGAGGCCCAGTTCTGGAAGTCGCCAAAGCAGTAAGGGAAAAAGGGAGGAATTAAATGCTTTAGTAGAAAGTATGGAGAGACTTAGATTGCATCAACAGAGATTGGCAGAGAGTTTGTCGGATCCAGTGACAGTAGACAAGGCAGCGAGGTATATGGTCTCTGCCTTTAGAAGGCCGACATCGAGTTTGCAGGGGAGAAGACTGGAGTTTTCTCCGATAGGTGTCCATGATGCTGATGTTCCTATATCTAGTACAACACATGCTATTCCTATCCGCAGTGCTGATGATGGATTTATTTCATAGGAACCAGTGGACGTTTCAGTCCCATTGGTCGATAGTAGCGCTGAGCATCAACAGGTTGAGGCTCCCAGAGCAGTCACTACGGATTGTACAGAGGCAGTTGATGCTGTAATTATCACTGAGTGTTCAGACTCTTCCGTGGAGGGAGTAGTTATTGGAGGTTTTTATGTCAGCTGTAGTAGTGTTGCTCCAGTTTAGGAGGCAGTCGCTTCCTCAAATGGGACTGATGCATATATGGAGTCTCCCAGTGTTGATGCTGGTGATTTGGGTACCACAGCAGAGTTAGTTGATGACAGTTCGTGCTCCAACATTATTGGTGCACAGCCTGACGTTGAGTCATGTGCGCAGAGTCAGGTGTTAGTTGTTGAGATTTCAGCAAGAGATGTGGGAGCTGATAGTATAGACACATCTGATGACACTTTTGAGGATGCTGTGAGCTGCATTGGAGATGACACCCCCTGTGAGATGTTGGGTGATGACTGCGAGGAGCATTATGAGCTATGACAGCTCAGAGGTTTATGATAACAGTCGCAATGTAGGATCAATACAAGAGACAATGGTTTTTTCCTGTGTTGAGGATGTGAGCATGGAGCTTTCTAGAGATGACACTCAAGATGGGAGTGTTGCAGTTGATTTGGGCGACGTAGTTTCATGCCACAGTTAGTTGATTCACATGACGACATTGAGTCGTGTATGCAGTCGGAGTTAGTGGAGGAGTTGTGGATAGATGATGTAGACACTAGCATCACAGATATTTCTGATGTTGAGAGCGAGGATGATGAGTGTTGTAGTGTTTCTGGCTTTCTATATCTGACTCTGGGTGTGGACTCAGCATTGTCATGTAGTGGGGGTGGGTTCCAGGATTCTGTGTTACAGGGACTCACAGATGAGGACAGGGAAGTTTATGAGTGGTAGGAGTTTGTTACAGCCAGAGCTTCCACTTTTAGAGAGGGGGTTACTTCTTCAGTAACTCATGAGGATGATTCGTCCTGCAGTGGGACATGTTTGATTTATCAGACCTTGGGGGAGGACTCTGAGTTGTTACTGAGTGAGGATGGATCCTAGGATCTGGATTGTCAGGCGGTTGTAGAGGACGAGGTAGCAGGAGATGGTGTTGAGTTGGATTCAGCAGCAGCTTCCTCGGAATTAGATGAGGATGAGTTCGATGCCTGTACTCAGTTTGTAGATGTGTACTCGGATGAAAGTACATAGAGATATGGTGATCTTGAGGGGAGTTTGTTGGATGCAACTTCCTCTTATAGTGTGGACAACACAGTAGAGGTTGTTCATAGGAGGTCCGTTGTGTAGAGTCATCATGTGACTAGCTAGTTGCGAGTTGATGAGAGATATTACTTCTACTCTCGAGCATTTTGATGCCACTCGTCAGTTGTTGGCTGTTAATGGTTGGGGTGCTCCTATGACAGATGATCACAGTGGTGGTTACGTTTCCTTGACGGAGATTCATTCCTTACGGGAGGTTGTCAGGATTTTGAGATAGAACTATTTACAGTTGGTAGCCGACCGAGATCACCTAGTTGAGTGGGGGAGTATAGCATATGAGGCATTGATGGATAGAGAGGAGGAGGTGAGTGAGCTTACTCAGGAGCTCACAGCGACTACTAAGGCTTTAGAGGGCACTCAACGGGCTCTTTAGGAGTTGCAGATCCAGTTAGAGGAGGTGACCGTGGAGTTGGAGCATTTACAGTCCACACCAGCCCCAGACCCAGTTCGATTGCACATTGAGGTGGTTGGTGGTGAGTTTGCTTCTACGGTTGGTGATGAGGAACATGATGATGTGGCAGACACATCTGTTCAGGATATGGGAGCACTTGGTACGGATGAGGTAGGAGTACCAGTGGAGTTAAGCTCTCAGGTTGATTTGCTTCCTTTTGCTAGAAGTGAATCTATTTCATCATCTCACATAGCTGATAGCATGGGATAGTTGGCTGTGCCACATTTTCAAAAGGATCGGTTGTGGGTTGAGGGGGAGCAAGTTGACACTACCACGTATAATTTCTAATGCACCGAGTCATTCATGGAGTATTTACTTGAGAGTGTAGATGTGTGAGAGGATTCGTATAGAGTGTCTGAGGGTACTCTCATCCGAGGCTCTTGTGCTATTCGGAGGTTGGTAGGGAAGATCGTGGAGACTCTAACTACGATGCTTCCCCACAGGGATTTCGAGGTTGGGTTTGTTGAGAGGGTTGCTCAGGATCCTAACCCACCTGCGGTTATGAGGAGTCAGAGATTGGAGCCATCTCATGATTCCCAGTTGAGTAATGATGAGTCATTGATGGTGATTGGGGCTTTCTACTGGCATTATACAATGGGGTATGCTCATCATTTTTCTTTTGATCAAGGGGTAGAAGATTTGCTTTCACGCAGGTGTAGATCGGCTCCAGTTTCTTACCATCCATTATGGGATGGATTAGCACCATCTTTTGCAAATGGAATTGGCAGTTGCAAGTTGGACTATTTGCAGTATCCACACACCCAGGGCAGTTTATCAGAGATTATAGCTGGTAACAGTGATTCAGGCACATTTGGTCTTTGTCGTCTTCTTAGTGTAGTTGGGTGTGAGTGTGAGTTAGACAGGGACTTGAGTTTTGGCAGAGTTGATATTTCAGTTGGGTTGAGTTCTGCTGTGTTGTTTCCTGCATTGGTATCTACAGTTGGTTTTCAGATATTGTTTTCAGTGATGTCAATTATTTGGGTGTTGATGTTGGGATTTTCTTCACAGGAGTATGGTGAGGATCGGGACATTACTTATGACCATCCTTGGGATCCGGGCGGTTTGTGATGTTGCTTGTTTTCCTGATTGCTTGAGGACAAGCAATCTTGGGAAGGGAGGATTGTAATGTCCCCGTTTTTCAGACTTTTTGGATTAGCTTGGTTTGGCGACCCTCGCAGGCTAATTAGGTGATCAGAGGGGGTCAGTTGGCGGAGCCAGTGTTGGGATTCCATTTTGGAGGTTCAGATTATCAGGTCTGCTTTTCATTTGAGTCAATTTGGTCAACTTACTATTTTTAGTAAGTGGTATTTTTGGGTATGGCTAGATTTAGTAGGGCGTCTGCACAGGGTGTCAAATGTTTCAGGACCGAGTTTCAGGGAATCTCCAGTTTGAGGAACTTACTATTTATAGTAAGTCTATTTTTGGCAGTTGGTTATTTCTGGCAGGGCGTTGAAGTTTGAGGCTCTGAAGTCAGAAATGTGTTTGTTGCAGTCAGTGGGCTTTAGTGGCTTTTTATTTTAAAGTTATTGTTATTAAATTAAATTATTTTAATTTAATAACTTTATTACTTTATAACTTTAATGTTATAAAGTGAAGTTGTGATTAAAAAGCCTTTTAAGTGAAAAAAGTGAAATTGAAGCTTTTTCCAAAAAAGCTATACATTCAATTCAAAAAAGCACTTTGATGATTCATTGTTCATTTGATAAAAAATTATGTAGTTTCTTGGCTGTGAGAAATGGCTAGGGTTTCGAGGACTGATTCCTCTTTCCGCAATTTGAATCATCACTGATTGATGATGAATCTTGCTTCTGGATTTCTGATAATTTAATTTTTGTTCTGAAGATTTTATTTGGCGCTGAGGTATGCCAATGGTGATGGATTGATTATTTTTACAGCTCAAGGGTTTGAGTTTGACTTCTAGAAGAAACACTATCTTCTTGGAGATGATTACATTTTGAATTGGTTCTCTGAATGCCAATGAATCGTGTTTGCTGGGGGGTTTATATAGCTGCTTTTAGAATTTATATTCTGATTATTATTAGTGCCGTACGGAATTCATCTTTGGCCATACAAAATTGCCTGGTGTATGGACGCGAGGGTGAGTGGCTGGAAGTTGCAAGGTTATTCAATGTTGATTGCTGAAACAGGGATGGCTGCTGTTGTGTGAGGTTGCATTTCAGATTTAATATATTGGGAACTGTTTTTTTCAAGCATGTTTGTGACGTGAGGAAGCCTCGAGATTCCTTACGTTTTTTGCAGCAAATTTGGAGGCAGCCATACTGCATTATTAAGGTGCCCAGATTTTTGTGAATGTTTGTGTTTAGGAATTAATTTGAAAAGTTATTGTAATTCTGATTTCTATAAGCAATTTGAAGGTGAATTATTGACTATTGTTATTCTATCAAGAGGTTAAAAATCTGGAAAGGTGTCATTGTAATACATATTTGATGTTCATTAATTTATACATTCAGAAATAAATTTAGAAGTGCATTATAAACTGAGTTGAGAGCTAAGTTTGTACATGAGAGCTAGTTGGGCGCATTACATGATGGTATTGACCTCCCTCTAGATATATTGGAATTTTGCTTGTGTAAGGTGGACCAAGCACCTTCAAGATTTATACAGAGGATCATTGATCCGATTAAGGTTGCCTTAAGTCAACCCAGTTTGTTGAGACACCGTGACAAGGAAATCAAGTTGGCCGCTGCATCATGTCTAAGTGAGATCTTGAGAATCTCAGCTCCTCGAGCACCATATGATTATGACACCTTGACATAGATATTGCACTTGGTAGTTGACAATTTTCAGAGCTTGGGTGACATCAGTGGTGATCCTTTTGGTAGGTGATTTACAATATTGGAGAATTGTGCAAATGTCAAAGTAACCTCCTCTTAGATCTAGAGTTGCAAGACTTGATCCATGGTATGTTCCATCATTTCTTAGTCACAATCAAGGAACATCAAGATACTAAGGTTTTAGGTGCTATGGAGTTTTGTGATTTCGTGCATTGAAGAGATGGAGTAAATATCCCAACCTGTCATATCTATGTTATGGGCTATTCGCAAACTTGAGTGTGTTCCTTCTATGACTGCTTGTAGATTGGTCAATAAAGTATTCAAGGATTGTGAAGAAAAATTAATATCTCATTTGCACAAGTGGGAGAAAGTAGGTGTCAGTACTTCAGGTGATGCATTACATCAGGAGGATGAAGACATGATCATAGGGTCATTCCAGTCACATGAGGATCTGCTAAATGTTGCTATTGCACCAACTCATGGAGAACACCGAATCATATATGACAACCAAGAAGGTGAAGAAGATGCTTGCATGGAACTTGCCAAGTCAATATTAACCAATCATGGGAGCATGAGCTTTGCCATTAAGCTAGACCATCACTTGGTTGTGTGTAGAGTCATTCCTTTTGTGCAACATGCAGGGGAAGTGGTCATCACTCATCAGGAAGACTCGGCCCGAAGGAGATTTGGGCCCAAAGGAAGACTTGGCCTGAAGGGGATCTCGACTTGAAGGAAGATTCAGCTGAAGGAGATCTCGACCCAAAGGAAGATTTAGTTGAAGGAGATCTTGGCCCGAAGGAAGGCTCCGCTCGAAGGAGATTCCGGTTCGAAGGGAGACTTGGCCCGAAGAAGATCTCGACCCGAAGGAAGACTTGGATTGAAGGAGATCTCGGCCCGAAAGAAGACTTGGCTTGAAGGAAGATTCAATCAAAGGAGATCTTGGCTCGAAGGAAGACTTGGTTTGAAGGAGATCACAACCCAAAAGAGATCTCGGCTCGAAGGAAGACTTGGCTTGAAGGAGATCTCGGCCCGAAGAAAGACTCAGGCTGAAGGAGATTTCGGTTCGAAGGGAGACTTGGCCCGAAGGAGATCTTGGCTTGGAAGAGATCTCGGCTTGAAGGAAGACTCGACTCAAAGAAGATCTCGGCCCGAAGGAAGGTTTAATTGAAGGAAGACTCGGCCCGAAGGAGATCTTGGCTCGAAGGAAGACTCAGCTTGAAGGATATTCCGGTCCAAAGGGAGACTCGGCCCAAAGGAGATCTCGGCCCAAAGGAAGACTCGACCCGAAGGAGATCTCCGCTTGAAGGAAGACTCGACCCGAAGGAGATCTCGGCCCGAAGGAAGACTCGACTCGAATGAGATCTCAGCCCGAAAGAGATCCCAGACCGAAGGAGATCCCAGACCGAAGGAAGACTCAGCCCGTAGGAGATCTCGATCCGAGGGAGATTTGGCCTGAAGGAGATCTCAGATCGAAGGAAGACTCAACTTGCAGGGGATCTCGGTCCAAAGGGAGACTTGGCCCGAAGGAAGACTCGGCTCGAAGGAGATCTCAGTCCAAAGGCAACTCAATACCATCGTACGGTTTAGGTCCTGCACAAAAGGCACCGTCCAACCTATTTCTAGTTATTGTACGACATACCCCCTCAGAACTATACGCACCTAAATGAGCAACGACCTTGGTAGCTTGAACAAGTGGCAAATTGTAGTGCCGTATGACGAAATCAACATACTGTATGATTAGATCTGTACTACGGTATGACTCCTCCGACAATGCATTCGGTCAATTCTTTCACCCCATACGATGCACGGTCAGTTTTTCCTCTGCGCGATCTGACATTGACGTTGCAAGACAACATTCAGTCCTGCGACAGGGCATATTGGTACAAACAGAAAGAATGTTTGGAAGGGGAAGCTATTGAGAAACTGCTTGCCAGTGTTGAGGTGGAATTTCAGAGGTGGCAATATGAAGACCGTGTTAGGGATTGTCTACAGGAGAGCATGGATAATGATCTAGATTCACGTAGAAAGATTCATGGTTCTCAAACATGTCCTCTAAGGGGTGGCAAAGAGACGACTCTACAGATGGATGTTTGCAGTTGTGTGAATTTGGTGATTGCCCTCTAGTTAGACATGAGACCAGCCTGACCACATTTTCTTCATATGAAGGACTTCCCTGTAAAAGCAACAAGATCTACTTGCACAGTGTTGATGGTGAGTATCATAGCATGAAGGCTTTGGGCCTGAGTGTTGATGTGGTTTATGTTTGGCTTTTATGGGATCTCGGTGACTTCGGACATGGCAATGTTTATATCAGAGTGGCGCAACGAAAGTTTGATGATGGTTTACTCATTCCAACTAAACCCAACTATGTGCATGTGATCCAGAAGCAGAACGAAGATTTCAACGGATATTGCTACCAATGTTCGCGCTTAGCTTGGGATCTAAGCATTGATGTGTTAGATGATTGGCTTCAGTGGGATCTTGGTGACTTTGGGCATGGCAACAATTATATCAGAGTGGAGCAGTGAAGGCTTGATGGAGATTTACTTTTCTTGCTTACCTCCAGGTGCATGTACGTGGTCATGTTGTGGCATGAAGGTTTCAGTGGATACAATTATTGATGTTTGCACTTAGTTTGGGATCTTGGAGTTTTGATGATGGATTGCTTGAGGGCAAGCAATCTTTGGGTGGCGAGGATTTTTAATGTCCCCAAATTGATAGAGAATAAATTAATTAAATTAATTAATTAAGTGGTCCCAATTTAAAAGAAATATTATTAAGGACCTTTAATTAATTAATGGGGGCCCGTTTTTATCTTATTGTTCGTAGGTGTTTACCATGTCGACGTTCTTTTGTAACCCCTCGGTAGTTTCTCCAAAGGGGTATTTATGCCCGGCATGTAGGTAGTTGTTAGGTATGCGACTTGAATTATTTTATTGTACTGTGAATTCTAGTTGGTGAAAGATCCCCAATTCTGGTGACCTTGGAAATCACTGTTTGTTTCAAATTCTGAATCTTTGACTAGTGTTTGTTACCCCTGAATGATCTTGGCTGAATTCTGATTTCTTTTTCTTTTCCTTGTTTTTCAGTTTTTTGAAAATAAAATAATTGCATAACAAATAGGAAATAAATAGCACTTAAGAAATGTAAACACATGCTGCAAATTTTATCATTACTGAATTCTGAAATAGTACATACCCGAACCATCTAGCAATCGGATATATTAACTTCAAAAAGAGATCGCAGCAAACATACAATACTGTCTTAAACAAGAATCAACGCCAGCTATAGGGAAATGCTTTGAGGGTGATCCAACCCTAGAGAAATTGCTGCAATGAGCTGTCCAATGCCAAAATGGAAGCTATGGCGTCCAATAGTGAAGAAAAAGACCTTCTCCAAACCCCACGTGAGCTGCTGAAATGAAATGTCTGATGCAAATAGGCTGGCCGCCCAACTGCAAATACCCTATTCCACTCAAATGGTAATGCCAAGACAAATCGATCACTTCCTTTGTCAATCTGAATTCAAATGAAGTACAACTCCAAATCACCAAAGACTTGCTGAGGTTTGCGTCCCAACATTCCAGACTTGAGGGTTTCATCCCAAGCCACAAAATCGCCCTCCCAGAGCAATTCCACAATTCATAAGTTTCAAAATGCCAAAAGATAATGAACAATTAGGTCTTCATCTCCTTATAACTCCTCCCAAGGGCAAATCGAACCCTAAATGAGAATTACACTTTGCACTTTATAATAAAATAACATTTTCCAAATAAAGGCGTCCAGGCTCTAGGAAAAACATTACTTTATTAAAATGTCATAACTCAAGGCGCCAAAAGTCTCCGAATAGTGAAAATAGTTTATAATAATTCGAGACCTTTCCAACGAGCTATAACACAAAGGCACACCTGACCAAATGAAGCCATATTCCCCTTATTACTCCGAAAAGGCTATATAAATTATTTAATTGCTAACTTAGGAAATATTTAAATATATTAAAATATTCCCCATTTTGCCTCTGATAGCTGACCATGTCACCTGTCTGTGACTGATACCGGATGAGATGGGTCAACTGGCAGTCCCTTCCCTATAATCTAGGGATGTTCCTAGAAACTAGGGAACACACCCTGTCATCCTGAAATTGAAACCATGGAATGGTCCCGTGGAACCTCACATCTGGAAACTGCCACATCCTCCTAAAATGTAGGGACACCCCCTAAAATCAAGGAATTGCACCCAATTGGCTCCCAAATTGCCTGTAAAGCCAAGCCTGGTCACTGAATATCCTGTATGAGTCTCTAACCACAACTGCTAGCCTACAAGACCCCCATGATAGGCTAACTCACATAACTCTGCTAGTCAGACTAAAGAGGGGACATGATAGTTAGAGTTCTGCTCTATATACCATTTTGGAAGTGAAAGATCTTCTCTATTTGGTTCCGTAGTTTCGGTGGGATTCATCGCTCACCCTATTTTGCTCTGTATTTCTTTAGCTTCGGATCTGACAAATCTGAAGCGCCAACATTTTGTTTGAAGCAAATTATTACTTGTGGCGTTATTGGTAATTGGCATTCATCTCTCCATTCTGTGTAATATAATTACATTAGTATTTACAACTCTGCGACATCATTCTAAAAGAGGCGTGCATAATAGAAGGCATCGGAACTCACAAATTTGCTATCCGCACTACCACACACCGGGCCAAAAGAGAAGTCCAACACAACCTTGTCACCGTATGTCTACACATTCCTTGCCACCGTCCGTACTTCCACTCCCCAGTCCACTGTACGACAACACACTTCCAATCCACCGTACGACCAAGACAATACTCCCAGACACTGTACGGTGTGTCTTCCTTCCACCCGTATGGTCTTGCATACACCCCACCGCACGGACATAGACTCTCACCGTACGGTCAGCAGGTGTATTGTACGGACTCTGCTTCAGCCTTTGCACACATCTAGTTGGGACTTCGGCGCACATAGCCAACCACGTCATTCCCTCACCGTACGATCAAAGGGCCATCAGGACATTCAAGGTCTTCGGCACTCGGAAATTTACAATCCATTTCCCTCTGTACGACCATTAGGCCCTCGGGTACATTACATATGTACAAAATATTGTGTACTTCATTTGATTAGTTATAGTAAGGTCTTGCCATCAAATATTGGCTACATCTTCTCTTTTGGCTGACCTAATTTTAAACAACAGTTGAAATATCAATTTAATACGAAATCATATATCTAGTCAACTTCATACATATTTCTATGATCGTTTACTTTGTTATTCTCTCAAATAAAGCTCCAAATTATTTTCTGTCATTTAGCCTTAAAAAAATTATACATGGCTGGAAATTTGGTGGATGAACTATTAGAAATAACACAAGAAGTAGAAATTACAAATGCCCATGAATGAAGAAAAATGGTCACGTGTTTATAAAAAATTTAGTATAGTATAATCAAATTCTATTATATTTTCAAGTTAATTGCAAAATAAATTAATAAAAACGTACAGCTTACAATCTCCATAAAAGAGACCACTCAGAATGTGAAAACCTATCTTAAATCATGAATTACAATTAATACCTATCTGTGTCCATCATTGTAAATTTGTTGAAATTGAAAACATTTATGATAATAATATCTCGAGAAGAGTATGTTGGTTCAAGGAGTATGCAATGCTATTTTTCCATAATAAAATCAACATTCTGATCTTTAGATTTGGCACACAAACAATATACCCTGAATTGGGATAATGGTTGATATGAGGCCCAAGAGTGCCTAGGAGATGACACACAAACTGTTTTAAATGTGCATAAGCAAATTATGAGAATATAGTGCTAGTATTACTAGATTGCTTAGACACCTAGAGAGATTCAAGAGAGAATAAATCTTGATAGAACTATTTTACAAGATTATACTATGCAAAAGTTTTCTTACCTATACACAATCCAAGCGATTGGATATGCTACAAGATGTTTGTATGTATTGTCTTGTTGTAAATTTATTAAAGAATAATCATATTACTTTATTATACAAAGCGTGGAAGGTGAAGGGATGTCTTGGCAGTTACATGAAGCACAAACATTCATCTTTATTTGTGTACATGCTGAACCTAACTACCAAATAATTAAGTAGCGAACAATTCATAGGAAATAAATTATTTCTTTTAACCAAACATTAACAAGAAGAAACTACTTTCCTTTTCACAGGAACATGATAACTGTCAAGTTCGTTTAACTAACCACAAGTAAAAAATAATACAATGTATTCTTTTAACTACCTTCACATGATTATGAATTAACTAACAAATTAATTATTGTTTAATCCGAAAGAGAGAAAATAACCAAATTAACTAACAGTGCATGAATCAAAGAACCTGAAAAGGCAGAAGTATCTGTTCTTGTTCCTCTCTCTGCAATTACTCCTAACCGTCATCTTGGAGAGGGAGAGTATCATCAGAGGTTTTACCTCCCAACCATTGACCTTTTGGTCTTGTGCACAACTTCCTTTCAGAAGTGGCCTGGCCCTACACGAGAGGTGCAGAAACCTGATCTACTCTTTATTGCCATCGGAGTCTTGGTTTTTAGAACCCACAACCATCTGAGTCTGTCACGCTCTATAGACTTCCATGCCTATGAGAATGACCTTCCTGACTAGACGTGCACTACTGGTTCAAGTGACTGACAGTTACTACACCATTGTATAGCACCACCTTGGTCAAGGTTTCCATTTGCAAGCACTGTACTTCATGCTATCAGTATCACCACCAAACTTATTTAAGAGTCCACGTGACTCTTTTGGTCTTCCTCGACCTTAAAAGGACTTGCTGTCAAAAATGGCATATACAATGTTTTACTGACTTAAGGAAAATATGTATACATTCCTAATCCACTAAGATGTCTCTATTCAACCCATACCTACTTACTTTAGGTTACCCTTACCAAGGTTTCATTGCAACAATCATGGCTTACAGAATATTTATTGGCTTCAGATAATTAGGACCCTCCTGATTTAAACAGATTATCTACTAATTGATTTAGTATTATCAGGTGTACAGATCTTCCTTAATCTGTTTGCCTATGAAGGATTCATACTAAGAATTTGATTTACTAATGAAATAGTTACTGCAGTCATATGGAATTTCTCTAATTGTTTCTTGTACTCAGGTAATCCGAATTCTTGGAATATTTCATAGCTCTTTCTCCTAACAGAAGATTCATATGAATCGATCCATTAGGTAAAGTTACATCACTTTTGCTATTTAGAAAATGAACTCATTCTCTGGTTTATATCCTTATGAAAGGTTCGAACAACCTAGAAAACATGATCAAATCAGTATGCATGTTGTGAAGGTTATTGATGCCATACGGCATTAGAAGATCAGAATGATATGAATTCTTTATGCTATACAAGGATAATAATAACAATAATTAGGATTCCTTCTAGAGTTATTAATCTACTTCTTTGAGACATGAACTTATGATTTCATAGTTATTCTAATGCACTGAGAATGCATTCAACCCAAATGAACGATAAAGATAATTAAATGCACTAAGAGTATGCTGTTTCAATATGACCGATAATGATAATTTGGATGCACAGAGCATATGTTCATTCAATACGAACGATAATGATAATTTGAATGCACTAATAATATGTTCATTCATTACGAGTGATAAAGATAATTCGAACACACTGAGATTGTGTTAAATCAACATTAATGATACAGATATTTCATTGATTATAAGTGGAAACAATGCAAAAGCAGCCTAGTGTTTCAGAAATAAATCGTATGTGGGTCAAGAACAAGACGTGAAATGTCTCAGGACCAAAATGTGAGAGGTACCCAGCAGACCCATGATTAAAATAAAGCTTCTCTCTAGCCCTCTTTCGTTGTCTTCTATATCAGAATACAGTTAAATCTTTGTCCTTTCATCACCCAAATTCATAAGGAGCAACGCTTTTGTCACAAAGCCGCCAATGAAAAAGAAAGAACTATCTATTACATCATGATCTATCTTTTTCTTTGTTATGAGTTGAATAATATTATCATCAAGAAACTATGTGCTGCCATTTTATTTACCACTAAGAAGATCTTCCAATATGTTTCAGACTTTCAGTACACATATGTTTATCAAATTCTTTCTTCTAAGTCATTATCTTAGCAACACTGTTTTGATAGCTTCTGGACAGTGATGCTTTAAGACTTCAGTCTGAAGATTGTTTGCATAAAGATAAAATTGTTCAACGGGCAAATTATAGTTGATCAACTTGCTTCCAACCCTACCCTCAGAATGAGCCTATGGTAAAGTTCATAAATACTTTAGAAGTCAATTCTAAAGAAAATTTAAAAGTCAAGGATGAGTCTAAACAGGCCATTATACAATATCTCAAGAACCTAAAGGAGAAGCTCAAGTACAGCGAGTTCATATGTAAACATTGATGAAGCTGGAAGGTGTCATCCTAAAATATCTCCAAGGAAAACGCATGCCTTCTCTTTCCATCTCGACTTTGAGAAAGCTAATAATATAATTTAACTTTAGGTCATTATTTGCCTCCTCCCTGCCTGATGGTTGGATGTCAAGCGTCTTAAAATCTTTGGGGATTCCAACTTGGTTGCTGACCATTTCAGCAAAATGTATGAAACTAAAATTGAAAACCTCAAGCCTTATAACTACTTGGCCCAGCAGCTTAGCCAGTCTTTCAAATTTCCAGGATGTAATTGCAGAAATACACAGGTTGAACATTAAGAACACCTCCAGAAAACAAAATTTTAACATAGACTAACATCCCCTAGCCTAGCATATGGATTCTCATAATTTTTAGCAAAACATCTGATATTTGAACATGTGTGATTCTGGGAAATTTTATTCTGGATTCTCATAATTTTTAGCAAAACATCTGATATTTGAACATGTGTGATTCTGGGAAATTTTATTCTATGTTAAATTTTGTTTATATTTATATTTATTAATTTATAATTATTTTAATTTTTATTACTTGTGTTACATATGTTTCCAATCCATGTCCTTTCTTATTTGTGGTTCCTTAAAAATTGGCGCCCAACCTCTATCCCATATATTGGTAGTCTGGATCAAACATGTGAGATTATTATGGCAGACTCATCTGGGATGAATTACTGTATCCCACATGGCTGAGGCAACTTTGTGAGCTAGTTTTTTGAACTACACAAATGTGGGAAAATACACAACACAGGTGGTAGAAATTTGTAGGCAAAACAAAAATATGAACTAGATGAATGGAGTGTAGTAAGGATAGCTTGGGGAAGGAGGGGAAGAACCTTAAATGCTTGGGGCAGCCAATGAAAGCACCAAGATGCACAAATTCTACCTACCTTTTTTGTGCAAAAAGTTGACGTGGGAGATAGAAGGCACCAAATAGACTTTATCATGAAATGCACAGATTGCACCCTGCACCATGCACAATGACAATAACAATTACAGCTTTACAATATGGGAAATGGCAATATTGAAATCCAAGTGATCAAAGAGGGTATGGTACTTCTTTTGGATTTTATAGTTTTAAACCTAATGGACTGTCTTGGAGGAGCTCAATACTTTACCAAATTGGATATAAAGAGTGGTTACCACCAAATCCGGATAAAGGAGGGGGATGAATGGCTTGTCATGCCATTTGGGCTTACAAATGCCCCTAGCACATTCATGAGGCTGATGAATGAGGTGTTGAAGGACTACATAGGAAGGTTTGTAGTGGTATGTCTTGACGATATACTCATTTTCAGTAAAACTAGAGCAACACATTTTGAACACCTAGAGATTGTGCTAAGGGGATTTCATGAGGAGCAGTTAGCCATCAATTTGGAGAAGTGTGAATTCTTGAAGCAGGAATAGGTCTATCTTGGATTTGTGGTCTCACAAGGGACTTTGAAGATGGATCCTAGCAAAGTGGAGGCTATACTCAACTGGCCTACTCCTACATCTAGTACAGAGGTAAGAAGTTTTCATGGGCTTGCCCAATTCTTTAGGAAGTTCATTAGGGGATTTAGTGCAATTTGTGCTCCAGTCTTAGATACTATTAAGGGTGGGTTGAAAACTAAATTTAGGTGGACTGAGGAAGCCAATAAGGGGTTTGAAATGTTGAAACAAAAAGTAGCCACCCAACCCATCCTTGTACTACCAAGTTTTGATAGACTGTTCACCCTAGAGTGTGATGTTAGCAGTATAGCAGTGGGGGCTGTTTTGAGTCAAGAGGGCAGACCAGTAGCTTTTTATAGTGAAAAATTAAATGAGGCCAAGAAAAGGTATTCTTCATATGACCTTGAACTCTATGCATTAGTCCAGGCCCTTAGAAAGTGGAGACATTATCTCCTACTCAAGGAATTTGTGGTGTTTACTGATAATCAAGCCTTAAGTTTTACCAACTCCCAAGACAAGCTAAGCAATAGGCATATTAAGTGGATGGAGTTCTTACAAGCATATACTTTTACTATCAAACAAAAGAAGGGTCAAATGAACAAGGTAGCGGATGCTTTGAGCAGGAGACTTCTCACTGTTCAAGAAGTGCAATTGAAAAGCACAGGCGTGGAAAGTTTCAAAGATCTTTACAAAGAAGATGAAGATTTCTTAGAGGCATATAAGGTATGTGTAGAGTTCAATAATCGTTTCCATAGTTAGTTTACAGAATACACATTGCAGAATGGGTTATTGTTTAGAGGGGGATAGTTATGTGTGCCTAAGGGATCCATGAGAGAAAATCTCATACAAGAGAAGCATAATGGTAGTCTTAATGGACATTTTGGACTGAATAAGACACTTGAGTTGGTCCAAAGGTTTTACTATTGGCTTAGGATGCATAAAGATGTTAGGAAGTATGTGGAACAATGTATCATTTGTCAAAAAGCAAAGGGGACTGCTTCTAATGCCGGTCTTTATCAACCCTTTACCAATTCCCAATAGGCCATGGGAATGTATCAGCATGGATTTCATTGTTGGTTTACCAAGGACAAATACTAGATTTGATAGTATCTTTGTAGTTGTTGACAAGTTCAGTAAGATGAGCCATTTTATTCCATGTAAGACAACACATGATGCTAGTTACATTGCTCAATTGTTCTTTAGAGAGGTTGTTAGAATCCATGGATTGCCCCTTAGTATAGTCTTTGATAGAGATGTCAAGTTCATGGGCCATTTTTGGAAGACCCTATGGAAGAGACTAGGAATTAACCTCTCATTTGAATCTTCCTATCACCCATAGATAGATGGCCAAGCGGAGGTCATCAACAGAGTTTTGGGTAACTTGCTGAGGTGTCTAACCAAGGAGTATGGACAGGTGTGGGATCAAGTGTTACCACAGGCAGAGTTTGCCTACAATGATAGTGTAAACAGAACTACTGGGAAGAGTCCGTTTGCAGTGGTCTATGGTGTTCATCCCAGAGGTGTTTGTGAACTCAGAGACTTAGGAAGCATGGAGGGTAGGAGTGGACATGCAGAAGATTTGACACAATCAATGAAGGAGGTGCATGATCAAGTCAAAAGGACACTCATAGAAGCCACTCAAAGATTGAAAGACAAAGTGGATGACAAGAGGAAGGAGTTACAGTTTGAAGTGGGAGACTTGGTCATGGTGCATTTGAACAAGGCTAGACTGAAGAAAGGTGTACCTAGTAAGCTGCAGTTGAGAAGGATAGGGCCTTGTAAAGTCCTAGCTAAATATGGAGTGAATGCTTATAGAATAGACCTACCTACAGATTTGGCAATATCACTTGTGTTCAATGTGCAAGACTTAGTCAACTATAAAGGTCCAAAGCCAGAGGAGACTGAGAACACCTCTAATGTTGAGGAGAAGGTTATTGGTGATGTACCTTTGCCACCTAAGAGCAAGCCACAAGCAGAGAAAATACTGGATTCCAGAGTAAAGAAAAGGACCAGACATGGACAGTATATGGAGCATCTCATCAAATGGCAACACCTACCTGAAGCAGAGGCTACATGGGTTGCAGAAGCTGACTTCAAGAAGCTTGGAATAGATTCTTCATTGCTGTCTCCTTATATAACTTAGTTTTTTTTTTCAGTGGAAGCATGTTTTGCAAATAGAAGAAGAATTGCTTATTTTTCAGACAAAGGGAAATACATGATCTTGAAGCACCTGACTCTTGATCCTGTTAGCCAGCTGATTCACATCCTGAAAAAAAAAAGAAATCGATCTGATTGCCTCTTAATGATAACCTTTTTGTTTCATATCTTTCCTGGAAGCTGCTTAAATCTGCTAATTCCTGTAACTCACTTTTTAAGTGTGTTTTTAACCATTGCATTTGTTGTTCTTGGAAGTGACGTTGAACACTTAAGGAAACCTTGATCAAATAAGTTCTCATAGTGATATCCATCTGAAAGATGTAAAAAATGCTGAGAACTCTCTGTAGTTTATAATTCTTGTCTTGAAGGCAGAAACCCTAGTCTCAGGTGATTAAAAGGTTGGGCAGCAGAAAAAAAGACCCTGGAAAATTGAAGTAAAACGACACTTTTTTCTTTAAATTTGCATGTCCTCCCATTTGCAGCTGAGCTTTTTTTACTTTTGATGAGTCTCAATGTTGATTTTCTGAAAATTAGCTAAACACAATAGCTTTTGAAAAATGTTAGTTGTTTTTG
This sequence comes from Chamaecyparis obtusa, assembly GCA_027943335.1. Taxonomy (NCBI): domain Eukaryota; kingdom Viridiplantae; phylum Streptophyta; class Pinopsida; order Cupressales; family Cupressaceae; genus Chamaecyparis; species Chamaecyparis obtusa. Next base: position 54,642 of record BSBK01008974.1, on the reverse strand, counting down.
TGTGTTTGATGAAATGGCAAAAATATTTCTCCTTTTTGACTGAAGTCGAGTTCACCATATCTATAAATAGTTTCTGAAGCTTTAGCTTTATTATCTAGTACTTACTAGCTTATTGCCTAAAGCTTAATTTCATATCTTTCTGTGATAGTATTCTGGATAAGTTGGGACTATTTACCTAATTTATCATATTGCATCTCTAAAGTGGGAGCAGAGATGCAATATTTGGACTTCCTTGTTGGTACTTTCTACCATACAAAGCAGATACTTGGGACCGTTTACCTAATTATTATATTCCATCTCTGAAATGGGAGCAGAGATGCAATGTTTGGACTTCCTTGTTGGTACTCTTTAGCGTACAAGAAAGCAGTTTCTGTATCTCTATATTTTTTTCTTTTCAAATTTTCATTTATACATCCAAGTTTCTGTATTCATGAGATTCGAATCTTTCAAAATTATTGAGAGATGACAGGTGTTTCCTATTTGAATTTTTTTTTACATTGTTTCAAATTTATCTGTATATACTGATCAAATTATTGTTATAATTATCGATAAGTTTTGGATTTACTAGGATGTATGCCAGGACAGTACTTAGTAAATTGAATATGTTATTAAAGGTTGGCTGTTTGAGATCACCATGATATCTTAAAAATGGAGAAGTGATTGTGAGCATTATGTGTCATTGATAATGGGAAATTCAACTTGCTGATTTGCTTTAATACAATTTGCAGGATGCAGTTGATTACCCAGAATGGCTTGTACCTTTTCATAAATTCAAAGAACTAGCAGAAGTGGTTGGTTTGACATTTATATTGTGGATACGTTCTTTGCACATTTAATTTTGATTGTGTGTTCTTACATCGAATAAATGTTGAAACTTGATATGCTTCATTTTACAAGTCCACCTTGTATTGTGATTTTCGATTTTCTTTACTCGTCTTTTTTTTGGCTTTATGATTAGATTTATTCAAACCGATTTGCTTTGTATTTGGATTAATTCTCCATGAGTCCCCTGTTTGTTTGTATCTGTCTCTTATTTTATGTTTGCCTGCATGTAGTGGGATCCCCTTTGTCCTACCATGGCATACATTTTCAAATTTTTTATTTGTACCAAGGATCTCCCCATGTCATTATCAATGCAAATTGACTGATGGCATACATTTTCAAATTTCTTATTTGTACCAAGGATCTCCCCATGTCATCATCAATGCATATTGGCTGATATGTTTGGTACCACTGTGTCATGGCAGTATGATCTGGAGCTTGTTTTCAAGAAGAATTCACACGAATTTGTGCATGAATACTTAAGAAAACCAGAATTTGCAGAACTGATGTGGAGATTAGGTGCTCTTAGTGATGGAAGTGGTGATGAAAGTAAGCATTTTATCTTTATTCCAATTTGTTCCATTATTACGTTCTTCTACTTTTCCACTAGTCTTTCAATCATTCTTAATCTGTACTACATTGCTAGTGAAGTGATCTGCTTATCAATCAGCTTGAGGACATTCTGTCTATATTCTTTTGCAATGATTATTTCCGTATCTACAGATATTTTATGAGACAGGTACAGTAATACCAGTCTGAAATAATATTTTGTTGGCAATGGCATTATCCATAAACAATCTTAGAATTACCATATGTGCATCTTATGAATCTCGTTTTATGTTGCCTGCTTCAGAGTTCACATTTAATTTTTGTAGCTAGATCTCAAGAGTTATATCCACAAGGCTGGAATCCTTCAGCAGAAACTTTTGCAACCAATTTAGGAAATTTTGGAAAGGTTTCCAGTTGTTCTCCTTGACACTAAGTTCAACAGAGTACACATCATTCATCAACATTTCCATTATAATTTATATATTGGGTAGGCTGGTCTTCTTCAATCCCTGTTAATTGTCTTGGATGAAGGGTGAAAGCTGCATTATTAAATGTCGTCTGAGGCCTTTGTTTTCAGTGGAATATGATGTCCATCAAGAAAATTTTAAGACATTGATTTGTAGTTATTTATTAATGTATCAAATCATTAGGAAATCTCCTAAAATCTGTTACTGGGTTTGCTTGTTTTCAGGGATGTACCTGTACTGAATCAGTCTACTGTCTAGGTATGCATCACAGGTTGGGTCCACTGTGGGTATGCTTAGGGAAATGCATCTTGGACTGTGGGTTCATAACTATGTTTGAGACATACTCAGGATGAACCTTGGGCTTACCCAAGGCAAACTCAAACTTGAAAAATAAATTCTTCTCTTCAAAAAACAGACCTTTAGGACCAAAATGTCCCATGTGTTCAGTTGCAGTTAAGCTCTGTCAATTTTCTTCTTATATATGCTCTTTTTGAAATCACAATTAAGCTCTGTAAATATTCTTTTAATAAATGTCCATGAGAGGGTTTTGCCTAGGCGCAGATTTATTTTGAACATACGAATTCAGAGCAATGTCCATGACACTTTTTTCCACTATACATTTTGAATTTGTACACTTGTTGCTTGAATCAATGTTTGAGGGTTTGCACATTAGGCTCCATATTTGAATATTTATTCAATGCTGATGCCACTTGATATTGATTTATTAGATAAGCAGGAATATATTATTTTATTGTTAATATTTTGATATATTTATATTAGTATCTGCAATTTTGTATATTTTTAATATTTAATACATATTGTATGGCCAAAACACAGGGAAAAGAACATTAAATTCAAACCTGGAGCCAAACAAGGCAACATTACCTGAAATAATTTCATTTTAACTAAAGTTGTTCAACAAAGAGGATGTCACACTCTACAGATTTCTGTCTTGAAAGGCTAATTCAAAGAGCAAATAAGTGCAAATTTGGTTGAAAATCCTCAGTTTCTCTACGTATTTAACTAATACTTCTTTTGATATTTATATCAAGATTCAGTTGCATAGTTTTTTATTCAGACTCATTGACTCATATCTAATGAGTTGTGGTTCACATGTATCCATCTCAAATGAGAATGAATGGTCCACTTGGTACTCATTGCATCTAGGTGACATTCATAGGGATGAAGTATCGAGACTTCAAGGGAGGTTACCCATCCCAGTACTACTCTGACTCAAGCACACTTGCAAATGAGGTGGCAAGGCCATGGAGTTTCCCCCAAGATCAAGCTCAGTTAGCTTGCTACCCCATTTGCAAGTGTGTTTGAGTCAACCAGTATGGGGATGGGCGACCTCTTAGGAAGTCCCAATGCTTCACCCCTGTGAGCACCACCTAGATGCAATCAGTGCTAATTGGACTACAAATTCTAAAGAGAGATAGGTTCATTTGAATAACTACACATGAAATATGGGTCAATGAAATTGACTCAAAAACTACACTGTTGAAACTTGATATAAATATCATAATTTGACACATTTAAGGAAAATACTTCATACTAATCCTTCTTGTACTCATTAATTCAAAAAGGTGGATCTAAGAAAAGGAAGTGTGAGGGAAAAAAAGTCGGGGGCAGAAAACCAAACAAATAGAACATCTTGTCTCCAACATAAGGAAGAGGTTATATAGTGCTCTAATATTAGAATCTCGGCAGAAGTCTCGCATTGAATTAAAATTGAAAAAGGGAAACAGGTGAAAATAGTTTTATATTAAAACTAATTGTTGAGAAACCATTTACTATTTGTGACATGCTATTTGGTTGTAGGCGCAATACCCTTGTTATGAGTAGAAAGGTGTTAGAAGAGTACCTACACATACATCTTGTCAGTGAGCCTCAAATTATAAATTCTTAGGAAGAAAAACCAGACAAAATTAAATTCGAGTTGATTCCTAGATTGTAATCAAAATTATTTTAAACATATAAAAGTGTACTAAAAAATATGACTGAATGAAATATGGATTTATCTAAAATGTTGTCTTTTGAGCAATAGCTGAAACTAGAGCTGCATGTCTAAGGGTTGCACAAATCTTTTGCATAGATGACAATCAATAACAAAGAATCAACTAATCAAACAGAGATTGACATAATAAAAAATCTTTTGAATGATCAAAAGGACAAAATCAATAACTTTAAGCGGTTGATCAATGATTTATTTGCTAGGAAAGCAAGCATTGTAAACATAATTAAAACCTGATTTCAGAAGTTTGGGCATTTTGGATAACATTAATAATTTAATAAACCTTCTCCAAGAGATCAAAACTTGTAAGGGAGTGTGCTTGACATAGCTGTACTCAATCAATGTAGGAATAATGAAACATTCCACAGATTCAAGAATTGTCAAACCAACAAACCTTTCACAAGAAAATCTAAATAACAAGCTAGTGAAGAGGCCCAGTGAAATAAACAACAGAATGATTATTTAAATAATAAATGAATTACAAAGTACAAATAAGCCCATGCTTATATAGATCAAGGCTATGCATGATAGGTGGAAACTGCTAAATGTTGACATCTATGATAAGTGGATCTAACTAAAGCTAGACATGCACGATAGTTAGATAATTAAATAAAATAGCATGATAGGAGGAATGTAACTCAATTAATATTAGATAAGTGCCAATCAGGTGTCTACGACCTTGACACATCAATAATTGACACAAGGCACAAAAATCATGAGTGAGGAAAAATATTTGAACAATGCATCGATGCTGTATTCACACCAATATACTGCAAGAAGGCAATAATTTGGTAGTAAAAAATGCATGCATCAATGGGATAAAAAATACTTACAGGTTGAAGAAAATGGCTTCCATAGATAGGTATGTAGAAAAGTCTATATGTTGCATCTCATTGGTGTGCATGGGCAATCAATTATTGCATCTTCTTAGTATGTAGGAGCAAGAACTAAAGGCATATATTACTCCAAAACTAAACCAAAGAAGCATTAGCACAAGTACAAACAGTAAAATATACCCCAATGTTGATGAAGGAGAGGATGGTAGGTACATTGAAAACTTTAACAACTTGGTTGTGCAAGATGGTGAAGAAGCAACATTAGAAACTTCAACATGTTGTACTTGCCACTAGAAAGTTGTGTACAAGAACATGACACACACACAAAGGTAGATGAGATTGTGAAGACAAACCAAGATACCTACAACAAACCTCCCATGACACTTTCTAAAATAGTGCAAACACAACAATGGCATAATGAGATGTTCAAAACCCCCCAAAGCAAAGAAATAGCGTAGCATTTTATTTTAGTGTATTTACAAATCTGAAAATTATTAAAGGAATATTGTATTATTTAGTATATGGTCATGTAAGTAACTTCTTTTAAGTCAGTCAGTTAAATTTTAGTAACATTTTGTTCTTTAAGTTGTTTAGTTAGTTTAGTAACTTTCTATTCTGTCTTTATTTCTCAATCATTTCCGTTATGGAAAGATCTTGTAATTGCTTATTTAAGGAAAATTCCTCCCATTGTTTAACATTGAATATGAATTAATTATCATTTCATGGTATTAGAGCAGAGGTTTTTAGCAATTTATTTTTAATAAAACTCATGGTTTAATTACTTTGAAATTTCGAGGGAAATCTCTATAAGTTTTTTGTCCAATTTTTTTATGAAATAAAATTTGTGGTTTTTCCTAAACATTTCGTGAGGAAATTTTCAAAAGATTTTTTGTTCGGTTGTTTTTAATAAAATCGAAGGTTTTCAGTTTTTGACGATTTTTTAAAATAAATATCATGATTTTTTGCAGATTTCTTACCGCGTTCTCACCATAAAAAATGAAGTTTTTTTAGATTTGCAAGGAATCTCTGTTCTTGTGCCCAATGGTTGCTGGTTTTTCTGATCTTAGAGGGTTTTTGCATGATTTTTCTTTTACTAAAAAATTGTGGAAGGTTTTTTGCATGATTTTTTTCCGAAAAATTGTGGAGGTTTTTTGCATGATTTTTTCCCCCCAAAATCATGGAGGGTTTTTTCATGACTTTTTCCCCAAAATTGTGGTTTTCTTTTGCTTCTTTTTAACAATTTTTTGACAAATCGTGAGCTTTTTACCCTTTTTTTACAAAATGAGGTTTTTGACTATTTTTTCACGAAATCGTGTGTGACTTCAGCATCACATCTAGGGTTTGACAAATTTTACACAAAATCATGGTGCTGTATTGTAGCAGTTTCTTTTGACGATTTTGGCAAAATCGTGGTTTCGAAGTTTTTTGCCTATTTTTTATCAACAAAAATTCAAGCTTTTTTGAGAAGCTAATCCCAGTCTCTGAATAATGGGAGCGATGGCTTTGTTACCCAACATCAACTTGGAAGGCACTCAGTTTTTTATTGTATTTGGTCTTATACAAAAGTTTTGTAGAAAGAGGTTGGTTGTTCGGAAGTCCAACTATAGGGAGGGTCTTAGAAGTAGGCTCATGTCGCCGAACGTTCCGAAAAGAAGGAATCTTGGCCAAATGACTTGCAGATAATGTCAAATCTTTTATAGGGTAGTTTGTAGAATGATTATTAAGGGAGGGTATTAATAATTAAAGTAATGTTGTATTATTTAGTATAATGGTCATGTAAGTAACTTCCTTTTAAGTTAGTTGGTTAGTTTTTAGTAACTTTTTGTTCTTTAAGTTGTGTAGTTAGTTTAGTAAGTTTCTATTCTATATTTTGTTCTCAATCATTTCCATTATGGAAAGATCTTGTAATTGCTTATTTAAGGAGTATTCCTATCCTTTGTTTAACATTGAATATTGATCAATTATCATTTAAAAAATGCTTACAACAAATTCTTACAATGTTCAAAGTGATTAAATGTTGAAAATATATTTTTGCTACAAAATGAGAAAATAAAAGGAACCAACTTGAAGTACATAGAAAAATGTGTACTTTAAAGAAGAAAATGGATCTAAAAAGGAGTCCACATGCACAAGCTATGTCCCTTCAAAATTTTCAAAATGAGAACCAAACAATAAAGGCATTGATGAAACAGAATTTTAATAAAATCAAGTACTCTAAACAAAAAACCATAGTTACAAGACTCGTATTGGCAGGACTCTGTGAGTCCAGAGGTGAATCAACCAAAATGGGTCAAATTGACCCTGGTCTCAAACTAGCCCAAGTCAGCCAAACTTGGTTGACTCACTGAGTCCTGAGCTGTTGACTTGGCCACAACAAACATAGATTATAAAGTGATTTTTTTTAAAAAAATAGTTTTACTTTCACTTTTTATGTTCATAGCTTTCTCTCGAACACAAAAGGAGCATTCTTTCATTTGCAAACACAAGAGAGAAAAAGATACACTAAAAAAAGCCCAACTAGTTGACAGTGAAAAGGTTGAATGATCTTGTGTTTGTTCATTACAACCTCCGCCTCCATCACAGACAAATCTTGGGCGATGACACATCTATCTTTTTAGAGGAGGTTGATCCACAGGTAGAGTGGAACACTAAGGTTGATGATCCTGTTTTTAGTGATGAAGTCTTGGAATGGGTTGATTAGGTGGATTGAGAGGTAGAGGCAGTAGCGATGGTAAAGGAGGCTAGAGCACGAGGAGACCCATTGGAGGACCTTGAAACTGAGAGTAAGGATGATGTGGATGAGGATGTGGATGTCAATGAGGCTGAGCCTCAGACACAGGCAGAGATCATGGCTGTTGAGTCTTCCAGGACCTATCTTGGGTGTACACATAGGAAGGTTGCGGGGTCGACTAGTCACTGATATAGGCTATTCTGGGCTCTACCTTTTGTTTTGATATATGTTTTGAACTTTTGATTCCATGGATTTCATATTCCATGAATATTGTCGACATTTGACAATGACACTATTTATATTTCTAATGTGTTATTTAGTTTAACTTATTTCCTTTAGAAATTCACATTTATACTTATGTGATCAATGTAAACTTGTGTATGTGTGCAAAGTAGCTTCTATTTATCTCAATTATTGTGTCTTTAATGTTAATTTATTAAATGATGCATGAAAAAAATTCTAAATCCTTAAAAATCTTTGAATTTCTTGGGTTTTTCAATTTGCCGAGTTCGAACATTGAGTCCGAGTTCGAGTAAAAAATCAGCTTGCCGATTTTGAGCCGAGTCCGAGTCTTGTAACACTACAAAAACCACTTGCATGATTCCAAAGAGAACAAAGTTGTATCCCATTTCAAGAAAAAGATGTTTGGGAAAATTGACCCAAATGAGTAAGAAAATGCTTCTCAAAGTTTCCCTTCAAAATTGGAACTTGCATAAAAGGGGTCTATCCCTTGTTGGCTGCTAAGTGGTGGAAGGGTGGTACCATTGATTGCGATGGCATAAGAAGAGCTGGTGGGTTGAGGTGGGTTGGTCGATTTTTTTTTCTCTCTACCACCCTTTCATAAGAGTACAATGGGGCCTGAGGCTCTTGCCGCCACCTTAATGAGAGGTGAGGGGTTGTGGAGCTGTCCCCCAAAAACCATTATGGGGTTGTAGGATACGTAGGGTATGGGGTATAATGGCCTAAGTTTGAGGACGACAACGAGGAGTTGCGGGGGAGCGGTGTTGATATGCATATAGTACTTGAAAAACTATTTATGAAAATATGTATAATAATTACATTTCAAATGAAACTTTGGAAAATTAGTAAATAGCAAAATTGCAAATACTAAATACTAAGATATGAATCGTATGTGTCAAATATTTTAAATGCGAGTGCTGATTATGATTGATATTTTATGGACAATGATATTGTCATTCATCACTGTTTATATGAAACCCTTATACATTGAAATTAACCATATATGAAAATGGAATTGGATAATGAATTGTTTGATAAATGCAACAATAGCAATAAACATGGAAAAACCAACATAGGAACTTCTTGACGTGACTCTTGTGTAGGGTTACACAATAGTGTATTAGATGTCATCGAGTGCGTAAGGGCACCGGCCAACTCCACCTGAAAGGGGTGGGGAATGAGTTCCCCTTCCTCCCAAGCACTTGGTTATCAAGTCACGACGGTGTTGGACGAGTTAAGTTGGAAATACAGCTATTTGTTCAAGGGGCCTGCTGGTTTTGGGAAGGTTCCGACATGCATAAGGTATCCTATGAGAAAATGTTAGGACGAGCTTGAAAAGAAACCAAAAAAGATAGGACAGAGTTAGAGAAATAAATCTACCTATAATCACTTTATAAGCAATACCATCCACTTCACTCAAGACAATGATAAATCACTTAAACATACATGATCAACAATCAACATATGCAAAAGCAGAGATATTCATTTCCATTAAACACAACTTCCATCACACACAAATAACTAGAGGTCTTGAGAAAAGGACAAAACAAAATATAAATACAATTTTACCAATAACCGAGATGAAGTCTCAAAGTAGTAGACAAGTCATGAGTTCTTCATTCTATTATCAATAGTATAATTCAGCACTCAGTGGTTTGGGCTTACAAATCTCTAAGGGAGCATGAAACTAAATCCTAATTGCAAAGTAGAGAGTGATTTGATAAACTATTTAACTCTATCGCTATGGCCTTCAAAATCATCAATTTTGTAGACTTTTGGAATGGTCCAAAACTGTAAACTTATAGGAAATATACAATGTACATCCTACCTTTACAATATTTATATGTATGTACAAGTATTCATATGTATGTACATCATGTACCATCATTTACAAATTCGAAATCTGAATTGGCTTGCCTCATAAATGCCAGGTTCGGTGGGCTGTTTGAATTTCAACTACCTGTACATCATCCTTAAATGCAAAATCAATGTTCTAAACGTAGGGAATGGCGTCTGCAGAAAGCCCATCTTATCTGTCACTTTCCTGTCAGAAAGTACTTGTGCATTCTTTGACATTGCACTGTAGCTATCATTCTCTAGGCGGTGGTGGGTTGGCTCTGGGGAAGTAAGCATCGACACGGACCTCCACAGGAAGGAATGGATAAAGAATAAACAATAAAGAATCCTTCGACCTGTACACTCTCTAGGATCCGGGATCCCATGAACTTCAATGAATAAAAGAATAGAGGACGAGGGGACACGGAAGTCCGCTACCCCAAAGTTAGTACCTCCTTGTACTTCTTGAATCTTTCAATGCACTCATTGATGATATATTCGTCAAGATCCTTCATGCATCGAAGTCGGACTTCGACCTCTATGAGTTTCTCGCGAGCTTCATTTGATTGCTCGTGCATCTGGGCTCTAGTCTTTTGGGCCTCATGTGTATCTATTATGAGCTCAGTGCGCTCGTCCATTATCCTTTTGTCAAAATCTTGAGAGGTGCCGAACTTCTTCCTAGTCTGCTCATCAAAACCGTTCAACGAAGAATCCAAGGGTGTGAACCCATTTACATTTTCGGGATCCAAGCCCATGACATCCTTGACGAAGTTAGCATACTTTGCGGCGTGCCTGTGTATTGCTGCAGGCGAATGTGTTAATGACTTGCATGCCATATCTAGGAGATCAAGCTTGAGACCAAGCTTGCAGTACATGAGACTCGGGAACTTTGAAATCTCATCACTGAGGATGTTGATCTCGTTCAACTTCTCTTCGCCCAAATTGACGATCTCTTTTATTATGTTCCTCTCTTTTGTGTGTCGAGTAGTCTTAACGTCACCATGTGTCTTTATTGCTTTCAAATACTCCGGAATGGACTTGGTAAGAAAGCCTTGAACTACCCCCATTTGCTCGGAGATCCAATCATCTATAGCTATTGCTTTCTTCTTCATTGTCCTTAAAGAATTCATCTCATCTTGCGGAATTGCTTCCAAGGCGGATGCTTCAGGCATCTGTGTGGAGACGGGAGCGACTAACTCCTGTATAATTCCTTTTAATATGACCACCGTGGCCTGAGCCTCTTTCTTCTTCTTTTACTCTTTTACAAACCACTTGTTCACCGATTTGGTGGTGTCATTGAGGTTACCAAGCTCACTCCATTTATTGCATTTTCAGAGATTGATCTCGTGTATTTGATAGTCTTTAGGAGTGACTCAGATGCATCTTTGTCTGCGGGTGGCACAACAATTTCCGCCATCGTCTCTCCTTTGTCGTTCCTCTTGGTAGCAAAAATGGAACGTGCTTTCTTGGCCTTCTTTTGTGGTGGGGCCGTGAGTTTGGCCATAATCTCATGTAGCAAGGGTGTGGTGACCGACTCTTCTGGTTGTTTCCTTTTATAACTCGCCATCAACCATTCTGGTGGAGATGGTTATTGACCTCTGTATCCGTGGTGTCCCAAGGGTTGGACATCTCGCCGCCCTGCTGCTCTTGTGTCTCTTCGGGGGGAGGATTCCCGAGATTTGTTGTTTCTTCCTGTGGTGGGTTTTGTTGAGAATCCTATTGAGGGTTCTCCTGTGGGTCCTCTTATGGATTTGGCTGTGAGTTTTGTGGAGGACCCGGTTGAGGGTTGTTTGAGGAGTGTTGGATGGTGGGGGTACGGTTGCTCCCAAAGGTCTGGTTTCCCCTTGTGTCTTTGCTTGCTCCTCTGCCTGTTTTTTTTCTTCTTTCTTGTAGGCATCCTCTTCCTGTTTTCTTTTCTCTGTAGCCTCAACGGACTTACGACGGGCATCTTGTTGCGCCTGTAGTTGAGTTGCTGATTCAACGACATTCTTCTGTTCTTCTTTTAGGCGCCACTTTTCTTCTTCGACCTCCAATTTTTGGGCCTCTTCTTTTGCCTTGAGTCTGGCCTCTTATTGGCGGGTGTGCTCGTCGCCTTCTTGTTTTCTCTTAGCTTCTCCTTAGCATGTTTTTTCTCCTATTTTACGGAGTCGCTCTTCCTCCACCTTCGCCTCCTCTTCTTTTTGTATCCTCTCCTCTTCCTCTTTCTGCTTCCTTCAGCTTCTTCTATGGCCTTGAATAGGAGGTCCTGATCCTCCGGAGTCAACTTTTCTTTCGGATTCTTGTCAAGATTATCAAGGGTAGGATTATTTAGGTTTGTGAAGTCCTAGACCTATTCAAGCATGGATCCCGCAGTGGGTACCTCTATTTTTGGAATTTGCGCATCTTTAAAATTGACCTCACCTGCGAGGTTTGGGGCAGTATCGTTTACCTGTTTATTATTCCTTTTCCCTCAAGGATGTTGTAAAAGCACGCCCTTGGCAGGAACATACTCCTCTGCATCTATGTTTATTGGAGGGATGTTGAGGTTGGGAACAACTGAGGTTTTTGCTTCTTGGGAGGGACTTGCAGTCGTGAGCAGTTCTACGGTGAGTCCAAATGTGACTCCTTGTTTTGCGGCGGAAGCAAGCTTCTGTGATTGATCAATCTTCTTGCCCAACTTCTTCAAAATTACCTCTGTTGGGGCATCTTGTAGGAGATCTGGCTTCTCGGATGAGGTATCCCATTTATTCTCATCTCACCTCTCATATTGTTGAGAGGGTTTGGTGGCTTTAGCCTTTTGTCTCTATCCTTGGCTTCCTTTAGGGAGTAGGCGGTCGAAAACTACATGGCTTCGGTCAATTACTTCTATGTTGACCGCCCTAATGTCAAACTCTACAGGCTCATCCCATTTTATCCTTGGGAGCCTCTAATCTGCTATCTTTTTTGCGTCAAATGCGGGGCCTCTTATGCCTTCTTTATCTTGGAAGCCCCGTGGGAACTTTTGGAGGTCAAAATATGATGCAATCAAGGCTGGTGGATCCAATTAAGGACTGATCGACCTTGCAGCCAAACCAATATGCAGCAGAAATACACAACAACAACAGATCTGAAATCAAACAGAAGTCTTTATTCATCAAATTACCAATTACATGCAATGTGCCAGGCTGTAAGGCCTTCTCGCTTACGACCAATTACAATGCAAGTAACAGTCTACAAGATCTCGCAGGATCCAAATCTTTTCCCCAACATCAGCATTCAGCTAGCCCAGGTCTGTAACACAGCACACTGGTAGGTACCCAGGAAAGATCTAAACTTGTACTCAAACTTCCAAGCAATCTTCCTGTTCCTAAGCTCGCAGGCTACTAACCTTCCTCCCAACAATCTGATGCCCTAAACATCTACCCAAGCATCCTATAAATACTGATTCCCAACCACAAGTCGACTGATGAAACAATAAACCCATACAAACAAATATTAAATGCTAAAACATCAGTCGGCTCTCACATAGCCTTACAAAAATAAATAAACTCTCAAAGATGGCCCCAACGGTCATCAGATCTGCATAGAAGAATGCAACACGCCAAATCTAGGTCCCCACACGTCCAACGGTCAATCCATAACACGAGGAGCGCGACCCAAATTAAATGCACCAGTCGGCCAAGCCGATCTAACAAAACAATCCAGTCAGTAAGCAAGAACACCGAGCAATAGAAGAGATAACCGAGCACCAGTTGACCGACCACGCCAAGCATGACCGAGCAACGCTATTATTGCCGAGCGCCAGCAAACCGATGCCTTCAGTCACCGAGCGTTCTTCAGAGACCGAGCACCCCAATAACCACATAAACCGAGCAACCAGTCTCCCAAACCGAGCAAGAACTCCAGCAAACCAAAATCAAAACTAACAATCTACCTTCAAAGACAAACATATTTTTGGTTGATACAGGATTGCCAGGAATCCTAGGATGCTCCTGCATCAGACACCCCAGGTAAGAAAGATTTTCTCATAAGGAAATCAGGAACACCTCAAGGGAATCAGAACAAGTATGCCAAATCTGTTCTTCACCCATATCTCCTCTTGTCCTTCGTCCCAAGTAGTCTTTGCTTCATTCACTGCCTCATGCAGAAAGTCCTTTTCACTGTGCTTATCCCTTTGGTCGGCAACTGATAGCAACCGACTCTGACCACTACCGATCACATCAATGCCTCGATAAGGGTCATCCCTCCCAGACTCCTCAACCAACTCAGTATCATCTGCATCTCTCTGTGTCACAAATGTCACCATCTGCTGTACCATCTCCGCCAGCAAAACCATCTGTCTCTTAATATCAACAAACTCTTTAGAGATATCATTCTCCTTCTCCTTCAAACTAGACTTAACAGGAATAGGTTCATCAACCATCTGCTCCTGAGGTTTGTCATAAGGACAACACCTGATAACTCCACATCCCTTAACTCTTGTCTCCAGTAAAGGTATCAGCTTATGCCGAGCTCCTTCATGCCTAACCACATAGGTATTAGCACGACCATCAAACAAAACATTCTTGTCAAACTACCAAGGTCTTCCGAGCAACAGATGACAAGCATCCATAGGCAATATATCACACAATATCTCATCATGGTAAGATCCAATCTGAAACTTAACCAAGCACTGTTCTTCAATCCTAACCTTAGAAACATCTTGTATCCACCTAATCTAATAAGGATTAGGATGTTTCCTTCTTTTCAAATTCAACTTACTAACCATTTCATCTGAAACAAAGTTCTCAGAACTGCCACCATCAACTATGACATTACATACCTTATCCTTGCACTTACATCTGGTTCTAAACAAATTCCTTCTTTGCACTGGTTCATGAACACATGTAGCTAATCTCCTAGTGATAAGTGTCTCACCTTTTTCTGCAACATTCACAATATCTTCTTCAGCAGCTAATGCAACTCTTTTCTTAGGACACTACCAACTTCTATGACCAGCTTCACCACAGTTATAACAAGTGCCGGTGAACTCATTCTTCCACCTTCCTCTCTATCCAACATTCTTAGTAACTTGACCACTGCTAGATCCCATATCAGTCTTAGGATTCTCTGTCACATTACTCTCAACAACTGCCTCACCAGTTTTACCACCTCGGTTCCTATTGTTCTGTCTTCCTTCATACTTCTTATTCATCTTCTCTTCAATCTTCAATGCCATCTGATAAGCATCACCGATTGTTGTCATCCGCACAGTAAGTAACTCTTCCTGAATACTAGGTCTCAAACCATAGACATACCTAGCAACCTTCTCTTTATTAGCTTCAAAATGACCAATCCTAATCAGGATTCTATAAAACTCCTCGGTATACTCCTGTACCGATTTGTTAGTCTGCTTCAAAGCTTGCATCTTCTTAAACATGTCCAATTCATAATCCACCGAAATGAATTGCTTCTTCAACTTATCCACCATTCGGTTCCACTTAGTGATCTTCTCTTTTCCTCTTCTACCTCTTTCCAACTGAACTTCTCTCCACCAGATATTTGCATGACCTTTCAACTTAGTCTTTGCAAATCTAACCCTATCAAGATCTTCTATTTCTTCATACTCAAAGTACTCATCAATCTCATTGATCCAATCAATCAACTCTTCAGGCCTAAGGCTTCCAGCAAATGCAAAAACTTCAATCTTAGGTCTTTTCCCAATCTTAGACATAGCTTTCAAAATTCGATTCTCCTCCCAATCTCTAGCTTCCTCGACAACTTCTTCAAAGTGATCTTCCTCAGATTCATCATCACTATCCTCCTTCAAGGTAGGCTTCTTCTTTCTCAACTCTTCTTGCAGATCTTGCACTTGTTTCTGCAAGGCCCTAAAATCATCAATACTGAATTCACCAGTAGCTTCCTCTTCTTCAGAGATCTCACGGTTTCTCCTCGGAGGCATCTTCAAATCAAGATCTAGACACGAACACACAAGATCCACTCGGCTCCAACAGGAACAGACTTTGCTCAAACAGGAACAAACTTCGCTCTGATACCACCTGATGCAGTCAAGGCTGGTGGATCCAATTAAGGACTGATCGACCTTGCAGCCAAACCAATATGCAGTGGAAATACACAACAACAACAGATCTGAAATCAAACAGAAGTCTTTATTCATCAAATTACCAATTACATGCAATGTGCCGGGCTGTAAGGCCTTCCCGGTTACAACCAATTACAATGCAAGTAACAGTCTACAAGATCTTGCAGGATCCAAATCTTTTCCCCAACATCAGCATTTAGCTAGCCCAGGTCTATAACACACAACACACTGGTAGGCACCCAGGAAAGATCTAAACTTGTACTCAAACTTCCAAGCAATCTTCCTGTTCCTAAGCTTGCAGGCTACTAACCTTCCTCCCAACAATCTGATGCCCTAAACATCTACCCAAACATCCTATAAATACTAATTCCCAGCCACAAGTCGGCTGATGAAACAATAAACCCATACAAACAAATATTAAATGCTAAAACATCAGTTGGCTCTCACATAGCCTTACAAAATAAATAAACTCTCAAAGATGGCCCCAACGGTCATCAGATCCTCATAGCAGAATGCAACACGCCAGATCTAGGTCCCCACACATCCAACAGTCAATCCATAACACGAGGAGCGCGACCCAAATTAAATGCACCAGTCGGC
This sequence comes from Chamaecyparis obtusa, assembly GCA_027943335.1. NCBI lineage: Eukaryota > Viridiplantae > Streptophyta > Pinopsida > Cupressales > Cupressaceae > Chamaecyparis > Chamaecyparis obtusa. The sequence continues at coordinate 38,507 of BSBK01008974.1, read as the reverse complement.
CAAGCCGATCTAACAAAACAATCCAGTCGGTAAGCAAGAACACCGAGCAACAGAAGAGATAACCGAGCACCAGTCGACTGACCATGCCAAGCATGACCGAGCAATGCTGTTATTGTTGAGCGCCAGTGAACCGACGCCTTCAGTCACCGAGCATTCTTCAGAGACTGAGCGCCCCGGTAACCACATAAACCGAGCAACCAGTCTCCCAAACCGAGCAAGAACTCCACCAAACCAAGATCAAAATTAACAATCTACCTTCAAAGACAAACATATTTTTAGTTGATACAAGATTGCCAAGAATCCTAGGATGCTCCTGCATCAAAATATTCCATCTTCTTACTCGTGAACCAGTGGTATTAGCGTCGCCGTAGATCAAAATCATCTTGGTAGTCGACCCACAAATCCTCAAGGTGAGGTACGTGGCCTTCATATGCATTGGGGAGTGATTTCTTGATCCATCGCTAGAGATCATAGTTCGGCTGATCCAAATCAAACTTCTCCAGATTAAGATTGGCCAGCTCATGGTTATCCTCCTTGGCAGCGCCAAGGGAGCACTTAGAATCTCTTTAGGTAAAGGGGAATCCTATCCATGTCTTATGCTTCTTTGTCATTAGCCCGTGCCTTTCCAAAAATTGCCTACAAAACTCGAGAAAAATTATTTTGTCGTTGCAGTGTCGCAGAAGGAGGTAGGGCCTCGTGGAAAATCTAGACACTCTTATGTAGGTATGGGTGCGGCATTGCAAAAGCCAACACCTATATGGCTTGATCAAGGTAATCATCGCTTGAGATAGGCAATATCCGACATCCCCTGTCAGCCTTAGTATTCTATTATATGCAAACGCATCGTTGATGCTACAAAATATACTGGCATAGCAAGAGTTGTGGGTAATGTACCTACGAGAGAGCATCATCTGGTCCGTCTCCTTGACGTCCTACCTTCTCTTTGCCGTCTATGCCTTTAAGGTGAGCAACTATCCATGCCACATAGGAAGTCATATAAAATTGTTTTGAATCCTAGACTTCTCGAAGTTGCTTGTGCATGTTGTTAGAAATGATCTGGCCCTAATAGAAAATAGCCTTGCCAGTGAAGATGGTGGCTATGAAATAGTACATCCAAGGTTGATATTCCTTTGCATTCGGTTTCTCGAAGATGCGGCTCAACATTGTTATCATACCTTGGATGGGTGGAAGGAAGTTGGCCCGTGGGATGGTATTTGGCATCTTTGCTTCGTCCTTCCATGGGGTGGTAAGCCAATGATTGTTCAAATATCTTTTGTTCTGCACCCCTGACTTCCTGTATTCAGTATTGCAAACACCCCGTTCGCGACCACTGGCCTTAATTGGTTGGGAAGGTGGGGGATCACATGGATGGAATCCGCATCGAAAGTGGCCACACAAGTGTTGTCTAGCCGAGTGCACTTCCTTGTAAACTCTGAGTAATGGCCAATTGGAGTGGTAATGAGCTCCGGGCATTGGAGCGATTGCGGGAAAGAAGCCTGCAAGAGTCTAGACTTTTGAAGTCTGGTATAGTAGTGATCTTCTGGGGGAGCAGTATCTGCTGTAGTTTTTATCATTTGTAAGTCAAAATCCCCTAAATTTGTATCTGTGATATTCTTCACAGTGCTCTCCAACCTAGAAATCTTTGTTTGCCCCTCATGGATGTATCTCATGGTGAGAGGTGTCTTTTTATGTTCTCTCTCTGCTTTGGACTTCTTGCCCAATGGGGCCGCAAGTGCTGGCCTTGGTTCAACTTCGTGATCTTTGGATGATGATGCCATTGTATCAACTGTATAACCCTGCAAGACAAGGTGACTTAATCACTTTATGCAAAAACACAATGAACATATTGAATACTAAACATACTTCAGGGATCAGGGTCCGGGAATTTGTGTGTAGGCTTCCTTGAAAGAGAAGGGATTTATTAAAGGATTTACAAGAAATGGAGGTCGGGAATATTGGATCGGGGATCTGATAGAATGCCTCCTTATTTTAGATGGTAGATTGGAGATAGGAGTCCTGGACTGCAAAGTACAGAGTCCTTTGCAAAAGTGAAACCTCCATCATAATGAATTTTGGAGTTCAGCCTAGCTTTTGAACACGGGGTTTCGGGGAGCGAAATTTAGTAACCGAAACAACTCGTCTGTTTAACTCTGGGAATTTTGAATTTTGGCCACGAAAGTAATTGGTAGGTCGGGAACAAAAGTCTCGGGTGGCACAAGCCAATGACTAGTTCGCGAACTGTGAGAACTTACGAAAAAATGGTGTCAAAACTAGAGTTTCTGCATGTTAGTCTTGACACGTGGCCTACAACTAGGCCAAACAGGGTAGGGCATCATGGGAAACTCTAGCAAGCCCTAATTTAATTCTTACATAATGCAGCTTGCTAACTACTGACAATCTATGAACTAGAGCATAAGATCATTAAATTGGAAAGCCCTAATTCTACGGAAACACAAAAATTAGGTGTCATGCTTGATACTAGAGGCTAGGGCACGAAAAACTCTAGAGACCACAAAAATGAAAGCCCTATATTAAGTTCAAGGCAGGGAAATTTACTCGAAAAACCCTTTATTCAACCAAACTATGGACAAACCCTAAGCAATGGAAACAAACGAAACAAAACGAGAAACACGGAAAGAAAAGCCCTAGAATCCTCACCAAAGAGCAAGGAAAACCCTACCTAAACAAAATGTTGCACAAATTCGCCAAGGGATTCTTCGAAAACACTTCAAGTGCAACCAAATCCTTGGACAAACACACAAATTTACAAGCTGGAAGACTCTGTCGCATAAGGGCTCTCGAAATAGCTTTCAATCACTTGGTGATTAAAAATGAGCCTCGAAAAGGCCTTTTATAACTTTGCGAGGAAAGGGCATTAAATGTCTTTGTACTTCATTTGATAGTTAAGACTCCGCGCTCTAGGGATCGTACATCTGTTCACCATAATACCCAAAAGCATTATGGAACTTGGGGACCCAAGGCCCAACCAAAAACTGAGACAAAGAGGGGCGGACTCCGAAGTCCCAGACTTTGGAGGAAAAAAAAGCAGAACAAAACAAGAATGAAGGAAGAGAAAAAGAAAAAAACTAGGGGACAACATTTTCCCCACAGGAAAATGTAGGGACGACTATGTAACAGAACCTCAGTTCTAATTTTTATTTAGGTTAGCCAGCGTAATCAACAACAATCTATGCAATAGCAGCTACAAACCCTCTTAAATTGCCTATATTAGGTTTGCAAATGATTTGAAAATGTCCTTCAATCAACGATATATAAATATATAAAATTTGTGTGCAAATATATGAAAAAATAGACACTCGAGGGACGCATGGGCATACCATAGAGGTCTAGGAGACCCCTGACTGGCTCCACTATCTCTGGACGTCTTGGTGGCGGTGGTGGATGGTGGGGGTATGCCTTGTCCCTATCCCCACATCCCATAGACGTCCTTGTCTCAGAAATGTTAGGCACAGGGGGGTGGAACACATCGCTGTGTTTCACTACATAATTTAGAGTGCTTACAATTTTTTCATTTTTTCCTCTATTTTTAAAATAAAATGTAGAATAAATATAATTTTTCTTACACTGCACAAAATAGAATGCTTAGGCCATAGCCCTTTGCCAGCCATTGGCAAAAAAAATGCTTTTTCTTTTGATCGCTTCAAATCACATAAATTTATATGGATCAATAGGTTCTAAACCCACACGCTTTTTGTACCAGAGTGCTTTGAAAATTGAGCTGTTCACAAATTCTATTAAATATGTACGCAACCAAAAATTTAGAAAAAAATGACTTCAAAATGTCTAAAATGGATGAAAAAAAGTCAATTCTTACTTTTATGTCTTCTTTGGAAACAATGGCGAGCTCAGATTTATCTTAGGAAGCTCAATTTGATCATTGGTCTTTGACACTTCAATTGACGTAGCTTGAGATCTACAAGCAAATTTACTCCAACTACGATCCACAAAAAGAACGAAACTAGCAATGGGAATGGATTTGAATGGATTTGGCTTTGATACCATCTAGGAATAATGATATATTCTGCAAATCTAGGAATCATCAAACTAAAAAGCACTTCACAAGCAAATCTAAATAAACAAATAATGAAGAGGCACAAAGATTTTACCAACATAATGATTATTTTGAATAGGTGTTTTACTATTATAATTTATGTTTGTTTTTATCTAGAATAAGGCAATGTATGATAGGTAGAAACTAACTAAAGGTAGACATCCATGATAGATGGATCTTATTAGAGCTAGAATGATAGGTGGCGGGAGATAACTAGATGAACTAATATGATAGAAGGAATGTAACTCAACTAAGGCTAGATAAGTGTCAATTAAGTGCACAAGACATGACTAACTGACTAAGTGAGCTTATCCTAACTAGGTGCATATTATACAATAAAGTAAATATAAGTAAAATAAAATGTATTGATAATAAAAAGTTGGCAATAGTAGAATTTTCTAAGGACCTAAATAAAATTACACCACCTAAGTTTGACCAAAAATATATGGTAAATGGAGTATAAAACTGATCAATTGAGATGAATTGGTACTTTGAACTCTATAAATATATTGAATAGTGAAGGCTTTATGGGGTACCTATCAATTAATAGGTGAAGTGGCCAATTGCTGGACGAATATGGACAAGTGAAATGGTTTTACCATAGACAATCTTAGATCAGATGTAATGTCCCCTTTTTGGGAGGATCTTGGATCTTGCCCTAGAATCACAATGTTGCCTTAAAAAAATAGAGAACGTAATATTTAGTTAGAATCATAACTTTATCAATAAAACACCTTTATCAAGATAAATCTGGTTGAGATCTGCAACCATGTTAGATAATACTTGAAATATAATTCATAAGATCATTTATTCCCATTAGGGTTGGTAATCACACACAAAAGTACAAATATATATAATCATCATAATTGATTAGATAGGTCATGTCACATCTATATTCATTTTTAGTATTCAATTACAATAGGGTTTGAATGAGGGAGCATGATATGTTGGCCTAAAGCAATCCTTACACTACGCCCAATAGTGGACACTCACCCTCTTGGCCTCAAGTGGCAGACACATTGGATATCAAGCATGGGGTGATCTACCTAGTGGGATGCTTGTACTTGCACTCCCTATTCATGTTTCCTTATTCATCCTGTTATGACCGTGAGCATAATAGGTTGGATTGATTCTCGGAGCAATACTCACACTAAGCCCAAGAGTGGACACTCACCCTCTTGGCCCCAAGTGGCTGGCACATTGGCCATCTAGCATGGGGTGGCCTACCTAGTGGGATGCTTGTATCTGCACTCCCTATTCATGTCTCTTTGTCATCTTCCAACAATCAACCATAGCAAAGGTTGGAAAGGAAATTGCAATAAGGTGCCCGAAAATCCTCCCATATAAGCCCAAGAGCGGACACTCACTCTCTTGGCCCCAAGTGATAGGCACATTGGACATCCAACATGGGGTGGTTTACCTAGATGGTGATCTTGTGTTTGCTTCCCTTCTTGCATTTCTTTCTTTTTCTACATGATTATTTGTCAGGTTAATGTTCTAGAATATGCTTTTTACATTATTAATATCTATGCCAAACACATAAGGAATTACAAGTTAAATAATATCTTCTCAATGTATAGACTAAGCATCATCTCATGCATACCACAATTGAATAAGACTGCTAATGTCTGCAATATATAGAGATCCCTGATCTCATCTATATACTTGATTTCTGAAGATTGCTCTATTCTCTTATGCTGCTGACTGTATTGTTCTTCCCTTGATGGCTTGGTTTGTTTATTGGTCTGTTTATTGATGGCCACTACATCCTCAGTACAAATATTCATAGGTTGAGGATCTGAAGGTTCGGAAATGTTGACTTTGAATATTTCATAACTGTGAAAGATGGTTGAGAAATGTCCTCTGAAGAAGAATGCCAATTTCATTTAACCTGTTGTAACGTCCCTTTTTTGGATCTGCAGGGACAATCACTACAATCTTTTTTCCTTGCTATGTCAACAGAGTATGAATTGATACAGTTAATGGAAGTTAATGAAATATTAACGCGATTGTAAAATATATTTGATGTAAAATGACAGTATCTTATATTTGGAGTATCTGATATATAATTGTGATGTTGATAATAACAATTTTAATGTCTGATATGCAGCTGTGGCACATACAATGACACTATCTCTAATCACTTGAAGTGATAAAACGATTGTGCAGACAATATATATATATATATATATATATATATATATATATATATATATTCTGTTTCTGATAATGACACTTAATATATTTGCAGTGTCTGAAAATGTTTTTGCTACAATGATATGGTTGCTGTCTTTGATCTGTAACTATGTCCTTACAACAATGATGATGACTGTGTCTGATGGCTGTGGCTGTGTCTCCTATGTCCCTATGTCGTTGATGTCTTTTTGATACTATGTCAACAGAGTATGAATTGATACAGTTAATGGAAGTTAATGAAATATTAATGCGATTGTAAAATATATTTGATGCAAAATGACAGTATCTTATATTTGGAGTATGTAATGACCCTCACTAGTAGGATCACTAAAAACCTCCGAATCTGACTGTGGCAATTTGTCAAACAGTTGGCATGCACTGTACGGTTTTGCTTGCAATGATATGTTTTCAATGTGTATATTGTTTTGGCATCAACTTTGCATTTGAGATAACAATACCAATATTGAAAAGTAATACAATTAAACAACAATGCAAAGTTCTCAAACTAGAGTATCAAGAAACCTTCTAATTCTGATTACAATTCTCAGAATATATGACTGTGACATGTAATAATCAGATTACCATGCAATGACCTTTTTTCCATGCTATAACAATGTAAACAGTGCCCTTGCTATGCATACCAATCCAATACAATGATATATGGTAATGACTGAAAATAATGGACTGATTATATGACTGTTGCAATTACTGAGATATGGCAACAATTGTATGAACAGTCACACATAACAGTGACTTACAATGCACACTAATATGGCAATATCAGATTACAAGAACAATGTTATATGAGCCTAATCTCTGCATTTACCTATGACTGATCACAACAACAAAATGATACAAGAACAGTACCGTTTCAGACTTATATATCAATGACTGTTACATGCATTTGTGGCATTCAATAATATCAACAAATAACTCATGTAATGCACCTGGAAGCTGCTTCAATTACTTTGATTTGCTATGCTGCTGAAGACCCACACCAAGCAAGCCTAACTCGCCCCCAAACTGCCCTTGAATCTCTGCTATGTGCTGCACACCACAGAGCCGTACTAGGCCGTACATGTACAGCTCCTGCATAAAATAATTGCAGGGTTTTTGACACTCCAAAAAGCTATGAAAAGGACCGCCGGGGGTTTACTAAGATCCTCCCAAGAGCATAAAAATATTCTCCAAGTAGATTAGAAGATATGAGCAAATTATTGGTTCCAAACCCTGATATTGCAATTCTGAAAATGTGCCAGTTTGTCTTCAATCCTTTGCCAAATTAATTCACCAATGAGTAGATGAAATTCAAGACTCCTATGCAATCAATATCAAACCCTTATTCAACCAATTACAAACCCTCAATATCAATTTTTCAAGTCTGCTTTTTCGGACTGCTTTTTCGGGTCTGCTTTTTCGGACTGCTTTTTCAGATTTGCTTTTTCGGGGTCTGCTTTTTCGGGTCTGCTTTTTCGGACTGCTTTTTCGGATTGCTTTTTCGAATCCGCTTTTTCGTTTTGCTTTTTCGGATTGCTTTTTTAGACCTGCTTTTTCTTCCTCTTGCAACCAAAACTCAAACCCTCAGGTAAATCTGAGGATTTCAAATAAGCTCAACATGAAATGGCTGAATACCACTTCCAATGTGCAACCCTTCAGAAGATATCTCACTTCCTCAGTTATGCAAATCCAAGGGAGTTTTCGTTCCCAAAGATCTAATGAAAATTTGTAGACCAAATGACTACAAATTGCTCCAATATGGAAAAGTAGAAGAATCCTCAAATCAGCTTGTCCAAATGAATGCCCAAGCCCCCTATTTATTTACTTTTTGAGAAGTTACTAAGAACTTCTAGAAGCATCCATTATAAAATCCCATTATAATGTACTTTTATAATAATATAACTTTATAAAATAAAAAGTGCAACTCAACTTAAAATTATAACATGTGGGGCCCGCATAACTCATAATAATAAAAATAAGCTCTAAATCACTTCTCCAAGAGCAAATACGACCACTGATCTACAAAATGACTCTCTCCACATCGCCACCAGTCTACGAGAGCCTGTGATAGATTGATCCGGCACGCTAAACGATGTCAGTTAGAATGGGGACATGACAGTCCGCCCTTCCTGAAATTGCTTGTCCCCAAGCAATGATTGAGCAATAAACCAATCAATCCACCTGGTTCCCAAATGTAGTCATGAACTGTACTGCTGTCAACCAACGCAAGCTCCTGCAATATCCTCTGCAATATAACCAAGAGGAATCCATGAATGAATCGTGAACCACTGCTCAACTGAACTCCAACTCCATGACTGCCACAGTCAGGAACCCACGAGACACCAATTCTGAAAATATCAGAACCCAAGTAAAAACAACTCAAACTGCCAATATAGTAAATACCATCAACGCATCCCACTGGCCTACGCAGAGCGCACAACCCAACTCTGCAACAGTGGTGAACACTCCCGAATGAAACTGCACCAAGTATAGAAAATCCACACACTGTACAACTCCTACAGTCAACACAACTCTGCAGATCACCGGCCACTGTCCCATAACTATAACTCCCATGCACCGCTGATGGCGAATAGTCATCACTTGATAGATAGCAAGAACTAGAACCCAAACCAAATCTGACGACCATCAACTCCTCAACGCAAGGATCAAATGCAAACTGATGAACATACCCTGCAGTATAATGCTGATAAAAAGAACCACCCTCGGTCACCAACTCACCATGCACAGGTGATACAACCCACTGCGACTGATCACCAGCTAAGTCAAGAGTTGTCATAGCCAAAGGAGTAGAATCAATAACAACCACTGAAGCAACAATCCCAAACTCCTGCTCAAAGTCATGTACTCTCAAGCTATCGACCGCATAACCTATCGCCATGTTATGCCCATCACAACTCTCATCTCGTGGCGTCAAACCATCCCATAACTGATGACAAACACTAGAGCCCAAAGTACATCTCCGTATCATCATCTCATCAACATATGGATCAAAAGTAAACTGATGAGCATACCTCACAGTGTAAGGTTGATAGAATGTGTCAATCTCAGTCAGTGGCTCAGACTGCAATCCAGATGAAACTAACTGCAATTGATCACTAACCAAGCCCGAACCAACTACTACCTCCGAAGACACCTCCAAAGGAGTAGTATCACAAACAGGAACCAAGCCAACTGCCGGCTCACCAACATCAAACATGATCCCTAGTACAACATCACTAGTCTCCGTGCCATCAGTAGTAGAGACCACCACCAAGTCAAACATACCACAATGCTCAGCGCCCAACTCCACTGAACCTGACTGTAGTGGAAATGAACTCGATGTGCCAATGCTAGTATCGAGGACAGATATATCCTCATCTCCACTGCCTCTATCAATCTCGACCATGGACATCCTCGAATCACCAGACACCACAACCCGTGACTGTACAGAATCTGGTAAAGACTGTAGTCACTCTAACTCCATGGTCACCTCAGCCAAATGAAACTGTGACTCCTCGAAAGCCAACTGTGTACTCTCAAGAATCTCAGAAGTCACCTCGAGCTGCTGAGTAAGCTCACTCACCTCATCTTCCTTGACTAGTAATGCATCATATGCTGTACTGCCCCACTCCATAAGATAATCTCTATCAGCTACCAACTGCATATAATTCTGTCTCAAAATCCGGATAGCCTCCCATAAAGAGTGGATCTCTGTCAAGGAAAGATAACTGCCTCCCTGCTCGTCACTAGTAGGAGAACCCCATCCGTAAACTGCTAACAACTGACGAGCAGCATCGAAATGCTGGCAAGCGATAGCAATGTCTTGCTCACTAACTCTTAGCTGACTAGACATGTGATGGTGCTGGTTAGACTGTCTCCTACAATCCTCCTCTGACGCATTGTCCAAGGGAGTATCCTCAAAACCACTGATCTCTGGAGTACTACTATCCATACTCTGCGAATCAACTCCAAAGCTCATACCAACATACGGAGCATCAAAAACTGTATCATCACTGCCCAACTCCGCTGTAACAAATGAATCTGCCGAGGAAGCTAAATCCTCAAAACTGTCCGCAGTAGACTCCTGGATGTCATCAAGGCCAGTGCGATCCTGGGACTCATCTGTAATCACTAACACCTCAGATGTGCCTAAATTATCACAAACCCACTGCACCCTGAGTGGTCGACTGGAAATGTACACTACTCCTAACATCGGTGTATAAAGACTAATACCTACATCTGACAAGCTGCTGGTATGAATGAGAACAACATCGTGTAATCTGCTAATCAAATCCATGATAGCACTCAAACAATCACTGCTACCAATAGATGATAAAGATCTCCAGTCAACAGAATCCCAAACGCCAATGTAACAATCCTGAGTCCTCATCCGTAAATTGGAACTGACTGACACCTCAAGCAAAATCCGTACCTGAGTAGCCTGCTCAATCCCAATATCAGTTGATCCCACATCCATGTCTGCCATAATTGACACTATCCCTGAATCCTGGATGCAAGGTGAACTCTCACAACTATCGACAACCACATGTGATCCGCATGTCGCAGAAAGCTGAGTATCAGGTGTGTAAGATGAAGTTGAACTCAACTCCACGCCATACCCATCCACATGTCTCTCTGAGTCTTGTAATGCCAATGGAGTACTTAACAAAGAGGCTCGAGTGTCCTCGAACTCTCAAGAAAGCCTGCCAACTTCCTCCTCCTTCCTCCTCAAGGCATCTAAATGATCTCTGGCAAGGCTAAGAAGATGGTCACGATCTGAAAGAAGATGTAAATAACTCATCTTCATCGCTCCCATTCCTTCCCTGATCGCCTGTAAGTCAACACAAGAAGACTCTGCCTGAACTCCCTTATGTCTGTCCTGTAACTGAATCATCCGGATGTGATCCTCTATCATCTCCCGCATCCTGTCATGATGAGATAATGAAGTCACAATCCCATCCTCGCTTACCCTAAGCTGACTGGACAAAACATGTGAAGTACTATGTGCCTCAACCTCGTGTGATGTAGCATCTAACTGTGCCTGATACTCTCTATCAGCAAAGTCCTGAATACTCAATGTCTGCTCATCGTTGATAGGTATCTCATCATCATGCACAACAACCTCCTCACAATCATCATCTGAATCCACTGTGCTGTAGTTACTATTTTGAGCACCTGTGACATCATCAAGACCAACTGTACCACAATCATTGTCAGTGTCACTCATGCCATCCGGTGTGCCTGTGATATCACCTTCTGATGCAACTGGCTCAACCTGTACAACATCTGTAACCACTTCTGCCTGTGAAGATGATGCAAATAAATCATTACGTGAAGATGTGCTAACATCTCCCAATACCGGATCAGCATGTCTGTCAAACTCATCATACAAGTTTCTGCCTGTCATAGGGAAGGTACTTCGATCCTTAGGCCTATTAATCAAGCTCTTTAACCATGTATATGCCATAGGTGACACATTCCTCTCTTTTGTCCAAACATGCCATAAATCTTCTGCCAAAAGTTTAGAAATTTCATCCTTCTCCTCAAACAAGATTGTGAACATGATGGAGTGCATTGATGCTAATACATCGCTGGAATGAAACTCATCCAAAATATTCCAAAATGTGTTAAACATTCTGCGAATGTCATCAATACAACCTATTGACAACATAATGTTTTCAAACCTACACCATGCAAATACTTCAAGTAATCTTGCCCTCTTTGTGAAATGAGGGTCCCTGATGTCATCCAACCTTTCGAAGCTTTTCACCATGGCATGAAGTACCTCTCTCATAATCTGATCATCATAAGAATTAAAGCCAGCTATTATCCTCGTGATTTCACTAATGCAAGAGAGAGTTGCAAGTCTTACCACCTCATCATGATGTCTCAATAATCGGGGCTTCACCAAAGAACCAAATACTGGAGATAAAGTTGTTTGCATAGCATAGGAATCTGACTGATCAACCTTGCCTAAATAAGTTTCCAACTCCTCCAAAATTCTTAGGAGGTCCTTTGTTCGCTGAAATGGATGATCTAGTTTCTTCAATGCAGTGTGCATTCTCTCTTTCAATTCCTTGTCTCCTGTTAAAGCCATGCTGACAATTGAATTCAGTCTGAAATAACCCAATCAGGCTAGCAGGAAACCGCTCTGATACCACTGTAATGACCCTCACTAGTAGGATCACTAAAAACCTCCGAATCTGACTGTGGCAATTTGTCAAACAGTTGGCATGCACTGTACGGTTTTGCTTGCAATGATATGTTTTCAATGTGTATATTGTTTTGGCATCAACTTTGCATTTGAGATAACAATACCAATATTGAAAAGTAATACAATTAAACAACAATGCAAAGTTCTCAAACTAGAGTATCAAGAAACCTTCTAATTCTGATTACAATTCTCAGAATATATGACTGTGACATGTAATAATCAGATTACCATGCAATGACCTTTTTTCCATGCTATAACAATGTAAACAGTGCCCTTGCTATGCATACCAATCCAATACAATGATATATGGTAATGACTGAAAATAATGGACTGATTATATGACTGTTGCAATTACTGAGATATGGCAACAATTGTATGAACAGTCACACATAACAGTGACTTACAATGCACACTAATATGGCAATATCAGATTACAAGAACAATGTTATATGAGCCTAATCTCTGCATTTACCTATGACTGATCACAACAACAAAATGATACAAGAACAGTACTGTTTCAGACTTATATCTCAATGACTGTTACATGCATTTGTGGCATTCAATAATATCAACAAATAACTCATGTAATGCACCTGGAAGCTGCTTCAATTACTTTGATTTGCTATGCTGCTGAAGACCCACACCAAGCAATCCTAACTCGCCCCCAAACTGCCCTTGAATCTCTGCTATGTGCTGCACACCACAGAGCTGTACCAGGCCGTACATGTACAGCTCCTGCATAAAATAATTGCAGGGTTTTTGACACTCCAAAAAGCTATGAAAAGGACCGCCGGGGGTTTACTAAGATCCTCCCAAGAGCATAAAAATATTCTCCAAGTAGATTAGGAGATATGAGCAAATTATTGGTTCCAAACCCTGATATTGCAATTCTGAAAATGTGCCAATTTGTCTTCAATCCTTTGCCAAATTAATTCACCAATGAGTAGATGAAATTCAAGACTCCTATGCAATCAATATCAAACCCTTATTCAACCAATTACAAACCCTCAATATCAATTTTTCAAGTCTGCTTTTTCGGACTGCTTTTTCGGGTCTGCTTTTTCGGACTGCTTTTTCAGATTTGCTTTTTCGGGGTCTGCTTTTTCGGGCTCTGCTTTTTCGGGTCTGCTTTTTCGGACTGCTTTTTCGGATTGCTTTTTCGTTTTGCTTTTTCGGATTGCTTTTTCGGATCCGCTTTTTCGTTTTGCTTTTTCGGATTGCTTTTTTAGACCTGCTTTTTCTTCCTCTTGCAACCAAAACTCAAACCCTCAGGTAAATCTGAGGATTCCAAATAAGCTCAACATGAAATGGCTGAATACCACTTCCAATGTGCAACCCTTCAGAAGATCTCACTTCCTCAGTTATGCAAATCCAAGGGAGTTTTCGTTCCCAAAGATCTAATGAAAATTTGTAGACCAAATGACTACAAATTGCTCCAATATGGAAAAGTAGAAGAATCCTCAAATCAGCTTGTCCAAATGAATGCCCAAGCCCCCTATTTATTTACTTTTTGAGAAGTTACTAAGAACTTCTAGAAGCATCCATTATAAAATCCCATTATAATGCACTTTTATAATAATATAACTTTATAAAATAAAAAGTGCAACTCAACTTAAAATTATAACATGTGGGGCCCGCATAACTCATAATAATAAAAATAAGCTCTAAATCACTTCTCCAAGAGCAAATACGACCATTGATCTACAAAATGACTCTCTCCACATCGCCACCAGTCTACGAGAGCCTGTGATAGACTGATCCGGCACGCTAAACGATGTCAGCCAGAATGGGGACATGACAGAGTATCTGATATATAATTGTGATGTTGATAATAACAATTTTATGTCTGATATGCAGCTGTGGCACATACAATGACACTATCTGTAATCACTTGAAGTGATAAAACGATTGTGCAGACAATATATATACATATATTGTCTGCACAATCGTTTTATTACAATGACACTATCTCTAATCACTTGAAGTGATAAAACGATTGTGCAGACAATATATATTGTGCAGACAATATATATATATATTGTCTGCACAATCGTTTTATCACTTCAAGTGATTAGAGATAGTGTCATTGTATGTGCCACAGCTGCATATCAGACATTAAAATTGTTATTATCAACATCACAATTATATATCAGATACTATCATTATATCAGACAGCCATTCAGACACATACTAACCTGTGGCTGTGTCTGTTGAGATGATGATGCATCTCCACAGTGCATGATATAATTATGCATTGTGGAGATGCCGTCTCTGAATAAGACTTTATAAACTTGCACTAGAGATGCTGTAAGGCAATGCACTCTAAGCTGAGTGAATCTGTAAAGGATAAAATATAATATAAAGTACTCGATGATGTTTTATGGAGTGAGTTCGAACTCCATCTTATATCTTGCAATATCAAATGGATTGCACCTCTTGATTATTGAAGAGATGTATCTCTTCCAAATCATACCTCTTCAGGCATAAACAAATTGGTTTGTTATACAAAGTGTATCTCTTCATGTCATTGATTAGTTTATTATACCAATCAACTTAAGTCAATTAAAGATATCCAAGCCATTGAATTACTTGGTTGATCAAGATATTCAAGTTATCGACTCAATTTTATTTAATAATTTCTATACCCGATCGGCTAAGGATGAAAATGCAAATAGGGATGTGGGTATGAAATACATCTGAGATATGTATGTGAAATATGGAAATCGATACCAAACAGTGGTATTGCTTGTCTTATTTATAAGACTTCATGACTTCCTGCTAACTATCATGGCCAAGATTAAATAATGCAAATTGGAATATGATTGTGCAATGATGGTGGAATATGGACATGTATGGCTGTCATGGAACATGTGGAATGAATGGAATGTGAATGTTATTGTATGACTTCTTATGCAATCATGAATGCTGATTACATGATGATGGGTAGGCCTAGCCGACCATCATGTCACTAGTTCTTCATGAAGTCAACATGGTTGTGGTACCGTTTAAGAGTGATCAAATGATTGATCACTTTTAGATAGTATCATAACAATGATGTCTGCATGGAGTATCAATGTCCCGATGATAGACTAAGTGCATCAATCGTCGTATAATGAGGAATCTTGCTATGGTTCACTTATTTCTAAATATATTATATAACTTATGTGCAAGAGACAAGGTCTGCCACCCCCTATCATAATCTTTACTTGTCCACGAAGAATGCAAGTAGTTTGAAATTAGGGACATCGCAGTCTCCCCTTGTTCAAAATGCTTGTGCACAAGCATTTGATCATTATTCCCTTGCTGGATACTTTTGTAATTGAGGCGGTATCTAATCCTCCATCTTTCTTCTTGAAGACTTCAACTGCTGATTGATGTGACCTATTTTTCCTATGTAGGTGGTTGCTTCTCTGCCTTAGTATGCTTTCCTTGAGTTGGGAGAAAGCATAGGACACTGTTTCGATTACAAGATTGACAAGGGAGGAAAGTGGTCTGGTTTTTTGTTTTACCACGATTTGGCATTGATTGTTTGGAGTATCATTGTTTAATGATCCACACAAAGTGTACTTTTGCCCCTGTACTTTAAATTTGAAGGTCTGCTTCTGGAAGTCTTGTTTGAAATTGCCAATTTGTTTCGTCCATTGAACACTGAGAATCATGTCAATTTTTCCAAGCTCAATTGTATTGAAGTGATCTGTATAAGTATAATCTCCAATGGTGATGGCAAGTTTGAGAGTTGGAGTGTTGTAGTTTATGGTTGATCCATTAGCTAATGTGATCTCAATATCCTCTTGTTCATAACTTGGTATCCTATGGGTTGTGACCAAGATATGGTTGATAAAGTTATGGGTTGAGCCACTATCCAATAGGATATTTATGTTTTTCCCTTCAAGATTGCCTTTGACTTGAAAGGTATTTGGAGCAGGTCCATTCAATGTAGCTAGGAATCCTTGCTTGTGCTCTGAAGGTGGTTTATTTTCTGGGTCAGAATCACTTTTGACACTTTCAATGTCCTCATCCTCATAATGCAATTTCAAATTGACACCTTTATTTACTTGAAAAAGTGGGTTACCGTAGACTTTGTCCATTTTGACTTCAAAAAAAGGGATTATGAGTGAATCAAAATTTATACTGGCTTCTAAACCCAAGCCTTGTTTCTTCTTCGATTTTTTCCTTATTATCTCCAAGCCTTATGTGGTGTGATCCCTTTTTGAGATGTCCTTTATTATCTTCCTTTCTTGTCTATTTGTGATGGCCACAAGTTTGAGATTTTTTATACTATCTCAATCAACAAAGAAAAATATATTTGCTATATGGAGCAAAGAAGTTGAATATATAAACTTCAAACTTTCATTCAAACTTTCTTTGAAAACTATGCCCCTTGCACATGATTAAGGCAATGAAGCCTTTCTATTTTTAGAAACTTACGTAAAATGGTTTTTCAATATCAAATCAAAATAATTCTTCCTAGATAGGAAGTGTATATGTAAAGCGTTTGTCTAGCCAATAATTTATTATGATTCTAGGTTTAACATGACAAATAATAAGATAAAAGGGTTCAACATTGAAGGCAAGCTAAGACAACTTTTTTTTATAACCAGTAGTTTTACAACAAAAAAATTAAAGTGGAAATGTTTATTGAGTTGGTTTGTGGGATATTTGTACCTTAATCTATTCGCCTTGTCTTTCTTTTTGTAGTCTTAATGTCTTTCACTTATTGCTCTTACTACTAGGGATTGCACTATATATTGGGTAATGTTGGATGCTTTATAGCTTACAAATACACTAGAGCATTTAGTTTACTCATTGGTGATCTTATTTAGTAGTTGTATCTCTTCTACCTTTTTACCTCTAAAATGCTACCCCTTTTCCCATAAATCTATCCGCACAATACTATCATTTTGGTTTGTTTGAGGAGCTTCTAGTCATTCTTCTAGGTGATTGTTTGCATCTCCTATCATTATATAATCACACCATTTTCATAATCGCAAACATTAATTAATTGATATTTTTAACTCTAGTAGGATTGTCTTTAAGCGCTCCTACTTTGTAGCATATATTTATCAATTTACTTTGTTGCTATCTTGTACCATTGAGAACATAAATGATTAATTTTATGAAACATTTTTTTGATTATATATGCAAACAACTCACAACTAGTCAAGAGCATATCACTGACAACAAAGGCCATAACAAACCACATACAACACAATAACATAACAACTCCGTAGTTAAGCATGCTTGAGCTGGAGTAGTATTGGGATGGGTGACCTCATAGGAAGTCTTGGTGCTTCACCTCTGCAAGCATCACCTAGATGCAATGAGTGCTAAGCGTTCCATTCATTCTCATGAGAGATGGGTTCTTGTGAACGACTACTCATGAATCATGGGTCAATGAGTTTGACTCAAAAACTACATAGTTGAATCCTAATAGCAATATCACACCATAACAACTATTAACCCACAACAACGGTGGGTAGAAATTTCACCCACAACTCTTGGAAGAGGAGGAAGAATGATCTTCCTTCTGTCAATGAACAATAGTCTAGACAACACTATCCATTGGAACACCATCACTAGGGGGGGCAAGGATCCAATTAGTGAGATTGCTAGCACAAGGAGCAAAATGTTGATAAAGGTTAGAGTAGAACAGGAACAATAAGAAGAGAAGGGTCTATAGGACCATAGGGGGCTGCATAAACAACAAGAAAACTCTATGCCCACCAAGGTTTTTAGATAATGCATATGAAACAACTTTACCCTCAAACCTTGGCATTTCATCCATCTTTAATGTAGTAGACTTATATCCATATAAAGGAGATGTTGAGGAAGGTGCAATAGAGACAGAGTTAACAAACACTAAGAATCAACATCGAACTACATCTGCTCTGCATGACATAGAATGCATTCTTGATAGACAACTGTGGAAGAAGACTTGTAAGCGTGAATACTTCAGGTATCTAGTGAAGTGGAAAGATCATCCTTTGGAGGATGCTTCTTGGCTGACTAAGCTCATGACCTCTTTTCTTCCTAGGGAGTTTGATGCAGGAGCATCATACTCTTCTCAAATTATTGGTTTCCAATTTTGGTTTTTTTGTGTGTTTTTGTTCAGTTTTGGCAGTTTCAGTCAGCTCCAGTTTGGATCTCAAGGTTCTTGTCAATACAGGGACAAGAAGAATGTGTTTGTGCAAGCAGATCGTTGGAAGTAGAACAACACTTGACAATAGCAAGCTTGCTATTGTAGTTGAATGGTTACTCACCTATTTGGTTGAAGGGAACGTGAGTTCATGATTTCTTTTAAAACAAACCTATGGTGGAGGTAATCTGCAAGTCGATGGTATAGGGTTGAGTGATGTGTTGAGAGGACTTTGGGGGTTTCTGAGTTTGTTATGTTGTGGGTGTGAAGATCAATTCCTTTAAAGAATCGAGACATTGTAAAAAGCCTTGACAAAAGGCTCATTGAAGATTTGTTCTAAATAGATTCTAGGCATTATATTCTCTGTCATTCTCAATTTTGTGTTATGTTCTGATCACTGCGGAGTATGAATGTGTGTTTACTAAGATCTCTGTTTAGAATTTGAACTTCTAATTGTTGTTTATCTCTGTGTGTCTCTGTTTTTATGTTGCCAATAAGGCTGCCATCAGATTCTAATTGCATTCATAACAGTCCTATGGAGGTGGATGTTGTGTCTATGGGTAAGTTGGTTGTTTTATTCTGGTGGCTGCGGTCGTGGTGCTCCAGTTTGGGGTCGCAACTTTTTCACTGGTTGTTCTGTCTCTTTTGGAGGTGGAGAATCTATGATTACCCATGTTCGACCATTCAAGGGTCTTGTCTTTTATTTAGGTGTAGGCATTTTTGGGTTTTGAGGTCTCTTAAAGATGAGGGTCTTGGCCCCCTCTTAGATCTTGCTTGAGTAGTTGTTTTGTAGTGTTTGGGTTGTTGTCGGTATATTTTGTATGTACGGGTGTTGTGTAATAAACTTATGTTAATCTCGGCAGTTAGTACCGAGAGTGTGAACCGTTACGACGTGACGTTTCGGTGGTGTCTCTTCGGAGGTTATATGTACACATTGCTTTGAGTGTGAATGACATGATTTGGTTTTCTGAGTACTTTATGTTTACCGAATTGCAATACTTTCCTGTGTTAATGTTTATCAGTTAATGTGTGTTTATGCAACTATTCTTGTTGACCCGAGAGGGAAAACATCTGGCGCCGTTTCCTAGACATACCCGGATGGCGAGTAGGCATAATGGGCTTACCCGTTAGTGCGATAACCCAGAAGCTGAGGAAGCCCGTACCGAGTTGTACGACGGAGAGGATAACCTGGCACGTGACTTCCGAATTTTGTTTCAAGTAGCTCTTGAAACTCACGTCCGAAGGGAGGCAACGAACGGAGACGTCCCTGCAGGCGTAGTGTGGGACGCGATTGGGGCGAACCCTGCAGCGAATCGGTTGTTGAACCAACTTCCACGGTTGTTGGCACAAGCAGCACTCGCACGACGTATTCGGCAAGAGGAAATTGACCGTGAGGACCGCCGCCAGGAGATCCTCCGTGCATTCCACGCCCGAGAGCATCTTCGTTGCCGTCGGGAGGAAGGAAATGACAAACAGTAAAGTTGTTGAAGTTTGAAACAAAGGGGAACGGAACACAAAAATTCCATTGTAGTTCAATTGAGAATGTTGTAAAGCAACATGAATTAATAAAAAATAAGTGTTCTTTTTGATTGAGCAATGTGTATAGTTTGTCTTGATGCCCAATAATTTAAATAAAGATCGAAATAAGAAAGTGATAGATGACGAAGGGGAAGCCGCACAGAAGGCTTTGATATCCGCGCAGCAACGTGAACGTCGGTGTAGGCTCAGGCAACTTGCCAAAGACCAGCTTGCCAGAGGGTTGCCCGAAGGGGACCTCGGAAGTGGTACGGAGGGTGCAGAAGCCGAAGAAGAGTTCACTTCTCCGGAACGGAGAGTGCGGAGTCGGGAAGAGTTACTTGAGGAGACACGGGCGAGAAGAGCCTTTCTCCAAGAGGAGAGAGTACGGTTTGAGGTGGGTCTCCGTACACCAAGCGCGGAGAACCAAACCGGCGGAGAGGGTGATACTGCAGAGGGTGGCACGAGCACACCAGCAAACCCTCCGTTGGAACCGAGAACCCCACACGGTACGGTGCCAGGAGAAGGGCAAGTACCACCAGCCCAGCAACTACCGCAAGGACAAGTACCACAAGTCCAGACTACCCACAGCACTCAGGGAGGTGTGGGCACGAGTGGTATCAGTGCACCGCCTCCACCACGGCCAACCATGGCGGTGAATAAGCAAAAGTTACCGAAATTTACGGGGCAATCGAAGGAGGATCCAGTTCGGCACTGTCGAACGTGTGAAACGATATGGACTGCACACGGGGTAACTGATGAGAACGAATGGATCCGTCGGTTCCCTGCAACACTGCGGGAGGGTGCCATTGATTGGTACTCGGACGTTGACAAGACAAGGCTCACGACATGGGACGATGTCAAAAAGGCCTTCCAGACGGAGTTCCAATTGTTACGGGATGATAATGAAATATTGGCGGAGATCTACAACACGAAGCAAGCCAAGAATGAGTCTGTCCGTGCGTACGGCCGACGACTCAAAGAACTCATTGGAAAAATGGAGTCGGCCCCAGCGGATGAATTGAAAAAGAGATGGTTCGTGGAGGGACTCAAAACATCCCTCCGAAAGAAAATGAAGATAGTGCCGCCTACTTCGTATAGTAATGCATATAACCGAGCAATGGATCTTGAGAGCGAATGTAAGACCTCGAAGAAGACAAGGTCATCTTCTGATGATGATTCAGAGACGGAAAGTAGTGAGGACGGGTCGAGCAAAAAAGTGCTCGCATTGCAAAAAGACCTTGAGAGGATGATGCGAGAACTTAAAGCCGCCAAAGGAAGTACTAGCAAAGCCGAAGAAGATACAGTGTGGTGTACGGACTGCAAGGAGGCAGGCCACACAAAAGGGTCTTGTCCGAAAAAAGCTTTTTGTGATATCTGCCAAATCGCAGGACATCCCCTTAAAGAATGTCCCTATAACTTGAGGGCAAGAGGCCAACAAGTACTCTATGCACAGGAGCAACCTTCCACGTCTGGTACGGGTGGACAACAAAATGCTGCATCATCTGGCGGATATAAAAATAACCGCCGGGGAGGCCGAGGCAACAATGAGAATAAGCCTCGGATCCAATATGATGCCAAGGGAAGACCCATGATACAATGTCGGAGTTGTAATCAGTGGGGTCACTATGCTCGTGATTGTCAGACGGAGCCCGCGACTCCACAGAAGTTGTGTCGGTGGTGCGGACCGGGCGACCATGAGGACGCTAATTGTCCGAAGCCCGGCTGTAACATCCTGGAGTTGGAATGTAGAGGTACTGAGAAGGTCCTGACAGTCACCCGTGCCCAAGCCAAAAAGGCCACGTACCCACACCCTCCGACGGAGAAACAGAGGGTACTGCAAGCGAGGGCCGAGATCGAAAAAGAGATACAGGACCGGAATGAACCTGCCGACGCCGGCACTTCTCACCGAGAATTGGCGGAGCAAAGTATACTACGACAGATACTGCAAATGGAAATACCCGTGAAGGTCAAGGACCTGTTGGAGACCATGCCACACCTAAAAACAGCTCTATTCCTAGGGCCTAACACGCCACCTACGACAGTGGAACGAACGGAGATCCCAGGCGGCTGTGCAGCCGACCCGATGACGTTATCAATAAACCATGGACGGAACCCGGCAGTAGTAGAAATGGGTATCCTGGGTAAAATCCTCACGAACACCATCGTTGACGGAGGGTCGGGCGTTAATGTCCTTCCGGAGGAAACTTGGAAGAGTTTGGGGAAACCGACGCTGTGGCCACCAACCTTCAATCTATTAGGGGCCGACTAGCACGGTATTAAACCACTCGGTATGCTGATGGCACAGCAGGTGACTATCGGAACCCAGCCTTTCACCTTAGACTTCGTCGTAATCCCTCTCAAGCAAAAGGGGTATGACGCTATATTGGGTAGAGGGTGGTTGGTGACAGCCCGAGCCAATCACAACTGGAAGAAGAACACCCTCGCATTCGAGAAAGGGGGGAGGAAATTTGTGGTAGACCTCGCCACACAAATGGTTGGAGAGGAAATGGCGTCCGACTCAGACTCCGATGGTGGCGGGATGGACGGAGAAGAAGAAACTATGGAACCGAACGATGAAGGGGTACTTGAGATAGAAGGAGATACGGATTCACTAGATGGTCTCTTTCACTGGAAAATGCGTGACTACGAGGTATTTCAGCCATCGTGCAATATACTAGAGATCGGGAATGAGTTCCCTACGGAAGAAAACACGAACGAGTTCCCTCCGGAGTATACAAAATATACAGAGGGGGAAGCCCAAATGAGAGTAAGTCCGGCCCACGTGTTCTCGGAGGGAGAACCTATCCAATACAAAGAGGCAAAATTGGAAACAATAAATCTCGGGGACGAGCAGAATCCCAAGACTATCCTGGTGGGAGATGACTGGGATCCCGTGTTAAAAACGGCAGCCTTCAAAATATTCACAGAGTATAAGGACGTGTTTGCCTGGAATTATAAAGACCTGAAGGGCGTACCTCCGGAGCTCTGTGTGCACCGCATCCCTTTGGTTCCTGGAGCCCAACCTGTGCGGAAGAGGCCGTACAGGATGAACAAAAACTATGCTGCAAGGGTGGAGACCGAGATTGCGCGGATGCTGGACGCGGGGATAATTTTCCGAGTAGACACAAGTGAGTGGGTGTCACCAATCGTGATATCTCAGAAGAAAGAGGCTAACCAAATCCGCATCTGCGTAGACTTTAGGTGTCTCAATGCGGTGACCATTAAGGATCCCTTCCCGATACCCTTCACAGACAGCATACTCGAGGAGGTGGCAGGCCATGAGATCTATTCCTTCATGGACGGGTTTTCAGGATATAACCAGATATACATTGCAGAGGAGGACAAGTTAAAAACCACCTTTGTAGTGGAAGATGGTGTGTACGCCTACAACCGGATGCCCTTCGGCCTGTGTAATGCACCTGCAACTTTTCAGAGAATCATCCTGCACATCTTTGACAAGATGTCGAGAGGGAATTTTAAAGCATTTCTGGATGACTGGTCCATTTTCAGTAGCCAAGACAAACACGTTGTAGCACTCGGAGAGTGCATGGAGCGGTGCCGGAAGGCACGTCTGGCACTCAACCCGAAGAAGTGTCGTTTCATGGTACCGCAGGGGAAGCTGCTCGGACACATCGTTTGTAAGGAAGGGTTGAAGACGGACCCCGACAAGGTCCGGGTGATAATTGAAATGGAGGCTCCCAGTGACGTAACCGGTGTCAAGTCATTCTTGGGCCATATCGGGTACTACCGACGGTTCATAAAGAATTTTTCCCGGATTTCATACCCGATGGATAAACTTATGAAGAAAGGGGAGCCGTTCCTCTGGGCGAAGGAGCAAGGGGAGGCATTCGAGGACTTAAAAATGAGACTGTTGGCAGCCCCCATCTTGGCATTTCCGAACTGGGACAGAGAGTTCCATGTTCATGTGGATGCGTCAAACTACGCCATCGGGGCCACCCTGGCACAAGAAGGCGAACATGGGCTGGATCACCCAATCTATTTTGCAAGTCGGTTACTCTCGAGGGCGGAGAGGAACTACAGCACTACAGAGCGAGAGGCTCTCGGAATGGTCTACTCGGTTCAGAAGTTTCGGCACTACCTATTGGCGACGCCGTTTACTTTCTTCGTGGACCACCAGGCTTTGATGTACCTGGTTAACAAGCCCATCATTCAGGGAAGGGTGAGTAGGTGGTTGCTGCTCCTTCAAGAATTCACCTTCAGAATTGTTGTACGGCCAGGACGTAGTCATGTGATTGCGGACCAATTGTCCCGAATTAAGTCCGGCGAGCCTCCAGTAGGAATAAACGATGACTTTCCAGATACTCACCTGTTTCACATCGCCGTACTACCGAAGTGGTACACAAGTATCGGTGAGTACCTGTCCACGGCCCGATTTCCAGAAGGAATGCTCCCCGGAGAGTGTAGAAAATTGGTTCTGAGGAGCAGAACCTTCCAGCTTATCAATGGACTGCTGTACAAAATGGGTCCAGATCAAATATTGAGGCGTTGTGTAATGGAGGAAGAGGTTCCGAGAGTGTTGAAGGAAGCTCATGAGGGACCTGCCGGAGGGCATATGGGCCCCGACACCACCGCTAGAAAAGTCTTGTTGGCAGGCTTATGGTGGCCGACGGTGTACAACGACGCCAGGGAGTGGGTGGTCGGCTGTGACACATGCCAGCGGGCAGGGAGACCTCTCAAACGAGACTACATGCCACTTAACCCCTCTCATGCACAGGAATTGTTTGAACGGTGGGGACTGGATTTTGTGGGGCCTTTGAAGCCCAGCCGCGCTCGACGCTGTCGGTACATTGTTGTGGCAACAGAGTATCTGACGAAGTGGGTGGAAGCACGAGCACTAACGGATAACTCTGCTGTAAGTACAGTGAAGTTTATTTATGAGCAGATAATAACGCGGTACGGCATTCCACTGCAGTTGACGAGTGATAGAGGTGGACATTTTGTCAACCATGTGATCAAGCTACTGACGACAGAGTTCAAAATTTTTCACACACTCTCGAGCCCGTACTACCCTCGAGCGAATGGTCAGGCAGAGGCGACTAATAAGATCCTGATTGGAGTCATTTACAAATCCTGCGGCGTTGAGGGCGAGGATTGGGAAGAAAGGCTACCCTCGGTACTATGGGCCTATCGAACATCTTACAAGGTGACCACCGGGCAGACACCGTTCCAACTCATGTACGGACAGGAGGCCGTGGTACCGGTAGAATTCATGGTTCCTAGCCTGCGGATTGCAATTGAGAATAAATTGGGAGATATGGAGAGTCTGAGGGAACGACTCTATCTCTTAAATAAGTTGGACGAAAAACGGGCTTTGGCACAATGGGCCACTGAAGCGACGCAGCAACGGAGGAAGGTCTGGCACGATAAGCATATCCGACGAATGCAATTTACACCGGGCCAATTGGTTCTAAAATACAACGGCCGAAATGAAATCAAGCCTGGAAAGTTCAAAGTGAAATGGATAGGCCCTTACAAGGTTCGGGAGGTGGCCGCAAACGGGTCCGTAAAGCTGTGGACCCTCGATGGACGGGAAATTCCGGACGCGGTGAACGGCTCGAAATTGAAGGTGTATCACGAACGGCCGATGACATCACTGCGAGGACCAAGTACTTAGAAAAAAAAAAAAAATTATATAAAAAAAAAAAAAAAAAAAAAGGAAAAAAAGAAAAAAAAGAAGAAAAATAATAGAAAAAGAAAAAAAAAGAAAAAAAAAGGCAATATCGTACGGCACCGTACGGATCTATAAAGCCCCGTACGGCACCGTACGGATCTATAAAGCCCCGTACGGCACCGTACGGATCTATAAAGCATCGTACGACGCCGTACGATAAAAAAGACACGACGACAGGGAAGTACGGTACCATACTAAAGCATTATTGTGGTCAATACATTTACAAGTATTGTACGGCGCCGTACGGAAAAGTGACGACATACAAGCTGAAGAAATAAAGGTGTTGTACGGAACCGTACAAGATGAGGACTGCAAGCAAAGCACCGCACGGTGGATCAGTGTACGGATTGTACTGGCCGTACCGCATCCAGACGCAGCACGGGAAGGAGGCATAGTATACGGTCATCAGATTGCAAAGTATGAGTACCAAGTCATATGGTAGCTGACGCATAACATAAGGGCATTTGTACGGCACGGTTGGAGGAGATTTGAGGATTCAGTACAGCATTGGGATGTGTTAAGAGAAAGCATGAAGGAAGAAATTCATATGGTATAAAAAAAAAAAAAAAAAAAAACGACGACAAAACAAAGCAGCTCATATTGAAGAACGAATGGTACCGAAGGGAAGGGCATGAGCAGGAAGTAAGGGAAACATAAGCGGTTTGCGGAAAAGAGCATGGGAGCAGGCGAAATTCACAAAAGTAGGGTGTTTCATAGACTTTGAAGGTTCTAAATTGGCCTTGGCGGCGGGGGCGCTGCCCCTCGACCCCGCCCTGTACCGCGACAGGGAGCGCGCCTAGGGCTCTGCCCCAGGACCCCGCAGGGGCGCTGCCCCTCGACCCCGCTGGGGGCGTTGCCCCCTAGACCCCCAGTCGGTTTAGTTATCAACCCTTGGAGAGTGTGACCAGTTGACGAGACCCGGAGCTGCTACATATTTGCATTGGCTGAAGGAAGTTGATTTGTACTGTAAGAGGAGGAATTTAAAAAATAAAAATAAAAACGGTTAAGACCGTTATTGTTGGACACTGCATAGTAGTATGGGATCACGACAGCATAGTACTTGGAGACAGAAATTATAGGTTTCAAAACCAGCCAGTAGCAGCAGAGGACTGAGGGTTTCACAGTCTAGAGTCCGCATTGCTGGTAGCATGGATACTGCCAGAAAGCACCGTCCACACGTACAGCAGCCACAAGCACAAAAGGAAGAGATTACTTGGAAGACTGTGACATTCGAGGGTTTGAGTGGAGTGGAGTGCCGAACATGGTGGGATAACACTCCAGACGCACATTTTTTGAAGGGACAGCTTCGAAGAGCAGGAGTACACTGGGCAATTCAGATGCCTTTGCCCTCCACTAGAGAGTACGAGGGACCTTTCCGAGGCATGATTGATACATTCGATCGGGATAGCCGGCGTAGCACTTTGAAGTATTGTGGCACTGAGATACAGATTTCATTTTCTGCCCAGGAGATATCGAGGGTTTTTGGCATACCTGGCATGCACGGGAAGAAAATAGATTTAAAGCCCAGGAAACTGTCCCGCGAAGAAAAGGAAAAGTACATTAAGCTGGTTTCCAGAAACCTGTCTCAGAGTGAGTTGGAGTCATTGGCTGGCGCTTCTTCAAAGAATCGGGGAATCAAGAAATCATTTGTGGCTCCCGGAGAGTGGCGATGTTTGATGGACATCGTGAAGAGCAGGTTGACCGGGGCTAGTAGGGCCTCCGACATTGCCCTTACACATCTCATTTTCATGAACGGGATCCGTAATGGTACGGTGTACGATTGGGCTTCAGTTATGGCGGAGAGGCTGTATGAGTTCATGACTCTACAGCATCGGACATTTTACATGCCCCATATTGCCATCGGGTTGTTCCTGAATGCTGCCCGAGAGCAGATTCTAGCAGAGAAGTTGAGGCCACAGCCAGTTGATATTGCTACGGGAGAGCCTCTTATCTTTCATTGGCGTCACTTGGATGCTAGCGGAGTACAGACAGGGTCAAAGAGGAAGCGCCAAGTCCTCTCAGAGTCGGAAGGGGAGAATGTGGACAGTGGCCAAGAGGAGTCGAGTGAAGACTTGGAGGAGGAGGAAGGCAGCGAGAGTGTTGCAGTGGGAGACTCTGACACTCTCGATACAGAGGTACCATCTGAAAGTGCATTTGCTCCAACTCCACCGTCTGAGAGTGCACCACCTCTTGTACTATTCACGCCACCAGTACCCTCGGCGACTGTTGCAGCGGGGACCTCTGTACCGTTCGGTACCACATTGGAGGCTGTACCCATGCCACGGTTTGGAGAGCTCCGGCCCCCTGTTGTGCTACACCCGGCGGGTCAGGCTTCCGAGCCACCTACAGCTCAGCCAACCGACCCAGGACAGACTAGCAAAGATGGTGTTGGAGGTTTAGAGCAGGAGCAGACACAGCCGCGAGAGCAGGTTACATTGGATGTTGTTGGTACTGAGGCCATTGTGCGAGTTGGGCCAGGGGTATTGGAGGAGCCGGCTCGAGCGTTGCCGACGGGGGATGAGGACTCTTCAGTGCTGTCATGGTTGGAGCAGTTCACATTACCCCCGATAGCAGTGGCAGCTCCCATTTCACTTTCCCCTGCCAGAGTAGTGTTAGAGAGGCCTTCAGAAGTTATTGACCTGGATGCAGTGATGTCGCCACCAAGAGAAGAGCCAGTAGCCCAGGAGAGAGAGATATCCGAGAGACCAGTTCCTATGGAGGGACAGAGACCGCAAGTTGAGGCTGGTGAGGAGCCACCAGCCTTGCCAGGGTCACGGAGGGCGGTGCCAGCGAGGGAGTCCGCGCAGAAAGTGTTGGAGCAGTACTTGGCGGATGTAGCCGCAGTAGCTGCTGGAGCCCAGCGGGTCATAGCCTCAGCAGAGCTTCAGGCTCAGGAGGGGGTTGCTGAGGAGTTGGAGCGCCTCTTGACCTTTGTGCGGGTTGGCTGTCCACAGGCATTTGCAGAGTGCTTTGAGGCTAGGGGATGGCCTACTCAGGAGTCTCTTACGATGTTGGAGGATTGGGCTCTTAGTGCGACGGTGGGCGAGAGCCGGATTCATGGTCTTATCCGAGAGTTAGAACAGGCCTTTCGAGAGGAGTATTTCACTCTCAGGCGGTTAGAGCATGCTTCCTCAGTACATCAGGCTACGGGATTGGCAGTAGAGGCAGCTCGGGAGGAGGCAGCTTCCCGTCTTACAGCTTTGGAGACTGCAGTGGTTCAGGAGAGGGAGTCTTGGGCGGCTGAGCGGAGTACTATGGTGTCGGAGTTGGACACTTTACGGGCTGCATTGGAGACTGAGCGTGCCGAGCGGGCTCTTCTTGAGACTCACCTTGGTTCTGCTTTGGAGACTGTGGATGCGAAGGAGAAGGCAGTGCTCGAGGCAGCTAGCATGGTTCGGAAGGCTATGGAGCTTAAGATGAGGGCAGAACAGGCTTTACACCTTCGGACAACTCAAGTGTACGAGTTGCGGGCTAAAGTCACTTCCGGCACAGCCACAGCCGCGCCATCATCATCAGGGACGCTTCCTACGCCCCCTCCTGAGTAGTTTGTAGTAGGCTCATTTTTGTCTATGTTATATTTTGTAAAAGTCGTCGGAGCCGACTTGTTTTTTGGGGGGGATGATGTTGTCGGTATATTTTGTATGTACGGGTGTTGTGTAATAAACTTATGTTAATCTCGGCAGTTAGTACCGAGAGTGTGAACCGTTACGACGTGACGTTTCGGTGGTGTCTCTTCGGAGGTTATATGTACACATTGCTTTGAGTGTGAATGACATGATTTGGTTTTCTGAGTACTTTATGTTTACCGAATTGCAATACTTTCCTGTGTTAATGTTTATCAGTTAATGTGTGTTTATGCAACTATTCTTGTTGACCCGAGAGGAAAAACATGGGTTTGGTGGTTAGTTTGCCTGACTTTTGTGGGTTGTTTGTAAGTGCTTTCTTGTTCTATAAGTAGCCTTTTGATTGTGTTGTTAATAGCTTGTTTGGCCTATGTGCTGTAAGTGGCTAGTTGTGACCTCTTGTTTTGTAAGTAGCCTTTTGGCGATGTTGTTAATCATTTGACCTGTATACTGTAAGTGGCCAGTTGTGGCATGTTCCTTTGTGGCCTTTTGTGATGTTCCCTCTTCTGAGATGGAGTTTAATAATAATAGAATTAAAAATATAAAGATTAAATAAATATATAATAATACAATATAAATAAATAATAAATATAATAATAAAATAATAAAGTAATAAAATAAAAATAGGGCTGGGGACTTGGCTCGATTGGCGAGAGCTTCTTGTTATGAAGCACGAGGTCATGGGGTCTAGTCTCCCCAGCACACGTGGTACCAGAGGACGTGTCGCGCTAGCATTACCAGTCATAGGTCACATTAAAAAGTTTACCAGACACACTATAGTTTATAGGGGGTGCTATACTCGATTCCTGCAGTCAAACAAAATACTAAAATAAAAAAATAATAACATTATAAATAAAAAAATATGTTAATCAAACTTATTTATAATTATGAAAGAAAATTCAATAAATAAATAATAATAAAATTTAAAATAAATAAATGAACAAATAAAAATAATATAATATAATCTATTTTTCTTTTTTTGATCAATAAGAGGCCGAGGCCAGAAATTTTATTTTATTAATATAATTAAAATCTTTACAAACTCCATTCATGCGGGCACTGGTAGGAAAGAACGGAGTGAAGAAAACCTCCAGTCTTGCCCGAGACTATTAAGTCCTGTACAATAGTTCATTTACAAGGCTCGCTTTAGTACCGTGAGATAGGATGAGGGCAACCCCCTTTTACAACTTCATTTTCTAATCCAAGACTAGCTTATTCTACTCAAATGTACTTTATTACATTCTGACATATACCATTTTCCTTTTTTACGCCGGTCATTCATAACTTTATATTACCCTCATATGAGAGCCGTTAATGTTTCACAAAGACAATCTGTCTCGCCTTCCTTTATCGAGCCTTTCCGATATGTAATTCTCCTGCATGATACCTTTCAGTTCTTGGCAAAGATCATTGTTAGAGTAACTTGAGAAATAGTCTTTAAATCAATCAATTAGAATCTAAGATCCTACTTTGCCATTCCTGCTTTGAAGAACATTATCCGCAAGATCCTTAAGAGAAATCTATATGAAGACCAGATTCACCTATGCTTTGTTACAAGAGCAAGCAATTATTCTTCAGGATAATAACAATACCAGATTCAAGACAGATCAAATAGGAAACATCTCTATCCATGTAAAGTTTATATATATATATATTTTAGTCAATTGTCCATAAACCAGATAAAATGGAACCATTGTACTGCTACTTGAGAGGCTTAATGGCTTAACGCATAACAAAGCCATCCTCAGAAATCATACGCAAAGAGATTATCCTCAGAAACAGGCGACCACCCCGACAAGAAGATAACTTTGACCAGCATGTGTTTATCTCATTATGTCCCTACTTCAAACAAGATTGCATTTCGAATAAGTTGAAAGAGGGGTCAGTGAAATGATCATTTGCCCAATGTAAAGAATATTAAATAAAATATTGGTAGAAATAAAATATCGAACAAAGTGGGTTATCAAGTAAGCGGGATCGGATGGTAGTGCGAAGAAAGACTTATTCGATAAGTCAAGAGACTTGCTTGTGGGGTCTCATATACAATATCAAACAAAATGCAGTTTCGAATAAGATTTAAATGATGAATGGAGTCATTCGAAAAGGGAAATATGTGGTGGGACCCTTTTGCCCTAAGCATTGAACTATATGGAACTTCAAATAAGAAAATATGGTTGAATAACAATGGCCGAGATTCTTCGAAATGTGGTGGGCCCGCTTCGCTTCGCGCATCGAGTTAAATGCTATAATATAATCTATTATTGATATAATAATATAATATAGTATTAATATAATAACATAATACTTTTCTATATACTGAAGTATCTGATTAGCACAATACTATCATTTTCAGACATACTGAAGTGTTTTGGATGCTCAGGATGATAGTTTGTGTTGTATCTGATTACTGAAGTCAGCAAATAAGCTAAAAGGGAGCAGTTCATATCTAACAACCCAAGAGTGGCGATTTGAAGAGGTACGATAATGATAAAATTTGTTTGCAGACAGCGATTAATATATTGATTTGAGTTAACATCAAAACAAAAAGGTACGATTAAGGAAGTGTCATATCTCTTGTGAAAAATTGTGTCTTTCAAAGGAAAATACCAGATATAAAAGTGAGATAAAAATTGAATTAGAAAGGGGGTGGGCTATGAATAAAAAGAGAACAAAAAATACATACACAGAAAATCTGTATATGAAGAGAATATAAATTGGATCAGTCAAGAAGATATTAGAAGCAATAAA
Source organism: Chamaecyparis obtusa (assembly GCA_027943335.1). Taxonomy (NCBI): domain Eukaryota; kingdom Viridiplantae; phylum Streptophyta; class Pinopsida; order Cupressales; family Cupressaceae; genus Chamaecyparis; species Chamaecyparis obtusa. The sequence continues at coordinate 6,311 of BSBK01008974.1, read as the reverse complement.
GTAAACTGAATATATAGAGAGAACACTTAATAAAGACTTACAATGATTTCGTAGGAGACCTATGTAGAAGTACAAATGCAAAATGAAAGAGGAGATAAGGTATATTTGATATAAGTCATTCATAATTGCTACATACATCCAAGAGTCACCAGTAACAACAAATCACATTCTATTAAGGATAAAGATTCCTTATATAATCTATAGTATATTTATCTATACATTTATATAAAAATAATAAAGAAAATGGAATATATATATATATATATATATATGAACCAGATTGCCTTTGCATATGTATTATTGATGGGATCATATATAGCAAGGTGATATTGTGTATAACTTTCATTACATAGTTCAATTGCAAGATTAGTTAGTGTAAGAGTAAGAAATTGAAGAATTGTCCCACATTCTAAGTTATTCAAAAAAGGACATTACACCTTTCTTGGGCCTTTGTTCCTTGGGTGAGCATTCTAGTATTGTTCCTGATAATAATAAAAAACAATCTTGATGAACAGAGTTGCTTAGCAACACAAAATATTCAATCTAATCTTAATAAATCCATCAACATGATAGAAATGTAGATTTTTAACTGCAGAATTTAAAATATACATTAGCCTAAAAAATTGCAAGAACATTTAATAAACTGATGAAACAACCAAAATTGCAGTTCAATGTTGGCAAAAGAATTTAAGATACCCTTTATAAACATACAAGGTGTGCAAAAATCTTATACTTTTTCGTTCTTGATTACAACATTGAACCAATAGTTATACTAGATTATGATCATTGCCACAGGATCTCTCATTAACCAAACTTCTAAATCAGCATTTTGCATTATATGAATCACTAAATGATGCATATTTGTAGACACGTTTATTTGCATGTCTTCATAGAGTAGCCAACAACATCAAGTTATGATTGATATATATATATATGAGAGATTACTTTACTTTACTTGGCCTGATCTTGTAGGTTAAAACATTCAAAATAACTATAATTCAAAATATGAAAAAATCTAAGAAAAGTTTGATCTTTGGCACGTAGATTGTTCTATGTAGGGAAGTGTACAGAAATGGGATGCTTATAGGCGTTTGCATAATACATTGTAAAGGACCTTGGATGGACATTAATACAGTTTGCATACTGTAGTGCTATTTGTAAGAACGAAATGGTTTAATTTCTTTACAATAAATAGGATTTTGCCCCAAACTGGTTCTACAGAAAAACATGGATGGAAAATAACAAAACAATTCCTGCCTTAAGGCATCTATTAGATGAAATTGAAATCAGTTATTTAAAATATTTCATCAAGTCAAATTAACCGCCCTTGATATCCTTCCACATCTGTAAATCAAGATAACCAAAATTGGATCCTCTAAGATGCTTCTATTTTTTTTTGGAGATACTCTCTTTTGATACCATAGCAGGTTTATAGTTTCTTTGACATGTATTTTTACCAGTCTTCATGTTTCGTGACGCCTATGGCTCTCCTTCCATAACTCCAGATTGAGCATATTGCATTTAGATCTTTAAACAAAGTGTTCATTATTTTTGCACCACCACAGCTTGTTAATTTGTTTTATTCATGTTACAATATTTGTTAACTCAAATTCAACTCAGCAATAAGAGACACAAAGACCAATCAATTGTACTTGAAAAGATGGGTTTAGGATAGATTCTAGAACAACACTAGAGTCTCGGGTTTATGCAAGAATGGTATTATAGGTTTTGGGTTGACGGAAGAAAAGTTTAATAGGTGTATAATTTATTAAAAAATAATATGATAAATTGTGGGGTTTAGAGTTAATTCAAGAGAAATATCAACAGTAAGGTTTTAGTGTACTCACCATAATTAGGTGAACTCAAAGTCTACTTACAAAAGAATTACCAGACATGCCCGGATTCGTTGATGGCTTGAGCTGTGGTATGCTGGCCGCCCAGTCTTCAACCCAAGAAAAGATATTTGAGCTATGGCATGCTAGCTGCCCAGTTTTCAACCCAAGAAAAAGAAATTTAGCATTGCATCAAACCAAACACATGTATAACCAACAAGCCAGTTGTCGGAGATTCCATATGAAGCATGCGAAAGAAGTGTTAAAGAGATGCAGATATGTCTACAATATATCAGAATAGACAACAAAAATAATAATGGGCATATGAAGCATGTGGAAGAAGTGTAAAAGAGATGCAGATATGTCTACAATATATCAGAATAGACAATAAAGAGCAGGAAGTCCATTTGAAATCATTATTCTACAATATTCTAAGTCATTATTTTGCATTATATGAAATCAATCAATATATGATGCATGTTTCCAGTATGTATACAAAGTCAAACACGTATATTTGCATCTCATCATTGAGCAACCAAAAGTAAGATATGTTTGAAATATGTGTAAGGGCGGGCAGTCCAAAATTTTATAACTGTAGAATATATTGTGAATTTTTTACCATAGGAAGGGAAATTATAATAATCATGAGTGTTCTAAAGTAATGGCGAGACTTAGCAAACCTATTCTTTGTAATTATTGGTAAGTGACACATCTATGCTTCTTGTAAATTTTTAGGTAGAAAATTCTAGGGCTCTGTAGTGTGACATCAGTAGATATGGCTACAGGAATTTAAATTTTAAAAAAATATGCATGAATTCAAATGGCATCAGGAAGAAGAAAAAGAAACACAAACATAAACATGCTTCACAGATACTTTATAAATTCAAAGAAACATAAATTGAAATATATCTACATGAATCAAAAGAAAGACACAATTTTAACACTGCAAACAAACAAGATTTATATATGTCAATATTTTGAGGAAAATTTAAAAGAAACCATATGCAATTATGATAAATTGTCTGTCCCTTCTTGTGGACTGCTTGAAAAAGTGGAGGGGCGTGACTAGATCTGAAAAGCATTCTGTGAAGAACAAATCCATCTGATAGCAGAGGAAACATTTATTGCCAGAACTGCCATCTGGTTGAAGAAATCATATTCTAAATCAGTATAGAACGGAACAACGGCACATTGGGTGTGATTTTTATCTCTCCCCGTATCCAAGAAACGGTCAGTCTAGCAAGGGGACTTGGGAGATATATCGTCTAAGGAGCTCTGTGCACAGACAATCTCGTCTTGAGCTCGGTTTTGTTGACTGCCATTGTCATTGGGAGCAAGAGCAGACGTTGAAACAGGAGCATCATTAGTTGCTGGATTTGAATCCATGGAGGTCTGAGCATCGACAGAGAGAATTTCATCTTGAGTTGGTTGTTGTTGACTGTCATCCTCATTGTAAGCATGGGCTTCATTAGTACCAAATTCTTCTGATTGAATTTGAACAGAGACTTCGCAACCATAGAGAGTAGAAAGTTGAGATGCTTCCTTAAAGAGATCATCTTTCAGTTCTTCAAACACCTTCAATCGTTCGGCTTTGTCGCTTATGTAAGCGAGCTCCGGTTCTTTTTTACTCATGATATGTATCTGTAGCTTCACCGAAAACAGTGCGTTCCAACTTATCTCTTCTTTCCTATTTAAGAGGACAAGCATTACACAGAGGTCACAAAATGGAATATTAAAGATACTCTTCTTGCAGTTGCAGTCCAATTTATCTCTTCCTGGAATAAAATACTAAGACACAAATGGGTCACAGATAATAAGAGAAAAGATTATACCTCTGAGAATATTAATAAAATAAGACACATATGGGTCAGAGATAATAAGAGAAAAAGATGATACCGCTGATAATAAAATCCCTGGTGGATGCTCAGGAAAAGGCCTCCCAATGCGCCTTCCAATCTCCTTACCCTGGCAACCTCTCT